>JAZKJV010006919.1:0-441025 GCA_037367405.1 Ottelia alismoides | reverse complement strand
TGTTGGGGGTCCTCAAGACCACCCTCACCAGGCACGAGCTCACGTCCAGAAGCCATCTAAAATCATGAGAGAAGATTGAGATTCAGATGTTGATGTATAAGTACATCGACTAAAATATGACATCCTAATTGTACCCAAGAGAACTTCGGCTCTGATACCCACTTGTAACGTCCTGGATCCACATGACCAGCGGAAGCATGATAAAATGTATACACGTCGGATCCGAGAGTTACTAATACATATCAAATCCACAATCAAGAAGATGACCGAAAAAGATAATAAAGGAATCACGCGACACATCAAATAATCGGATAACATCACTTAACAACTTGACATAACAAAGATCAAGTTACATCCTCCAAGAGACCTCATTGACAAAAAAATAATAATTAGAGAAGATCAACTCATAATGTTCCTTGGGTACATCTACGAAAAGACAACAAAAGGGGAAACTAACACTACCAAAATGAAAAGTCAAATATTCTACCATCCAATCAACATCTTCAATGCTCTATTCCTCCAAGGAACCTGCGGCAGGGCAAAACCACAGGAGCGACAAAATGCTCGTAAGCCAAACAGCTTAGCATGCGATAAGAGGGATACAAAATCGAAAGTATACTTGATAAAATTACTAAAGTGTATGACAATACGGTTATAACCATAACACATGAGGATTTCATAATCTCAATGACTATTCTCTAAAGTTGCATGCATACCCTTATACTCACTCTTTTCATAGAGTAGGCCTATTCTTAACTACCGCTGGCACTAGCGGCTTTTCCATAAAATTACGATCATTCACTTGTATTCATTTCGTGATGACATCAGCTGAGTCAATATGTGGACTTTCCACTAGGTTCTACTGAAACCTGACAACCCCGGTAGGTGTTGCCTTTTAGGATATATGTCTGTATTAGACCCGGTAATCGGACTCTAGAGGTGGCTCCCACCATGAGGCGTAGCACTTAGCTCCGCTTACCGTTATCGTGCCCCTTGTTATTATGTTCCACTCATTCATATGTAAAATAACTTGTTTGTTAGTAATATAATCCTTTGTAAATACTAATCCTTAAACTACCCATTTGGATATGTGGCATATAATCACACTAAGAAAAGGATAACAAGACATATTAAGACTATACAACCGTGGAGTTTTTAGGAATGCACACTTATATACTAACTTTGGATAGTTAATATCCTGAGCTCTTTTTTTCTTCCAAAATATCATTGCTCGATAGGAAAGAATTTTACTATTCTTAGTGACTCAATTTACTACATCTATATAATTAGTAATTTAACAGGTGCCTATGTGTAGTTCATGCACGGTTGTAATATTGAAAGGCAAAATATAAAAGTTGATGGGGTGTATGTACGGTATTGTACTGGGCTTGAATTATAAGGTCATTCTTGTGGGTTTTCATTGGATGGCAATTCAACACATATATGGTTAAGTTATAAAAATGTGCATCTCTCATTTTAAATTGCAAGTGACCAGAACATGACTCTCTAAAATAATTAAAACTATATTGACATCTTTAGGTTGCAACTCACGGCTTCCACCTATATATATATAAACATTGATAAAAGCATAGTTAAGGGTAGTTGTACATTTTTGTGTTTCATTTCCGTCTTCAACAATGATTCGAACATCATTTATACTATTCCATCATATACAAAATTAAATGGAAAGATAGCACTTTCATCAAGGGTGCGACTGCCCTTCAAAGTTGATGATCAAGAATGAGCTTTAGGAATGATCATCGTCAAGCGTAGAGTATGATACGAAAATACTTCCATACACAAGAACAAAATATTCCAAGAATATAATTGATATATGAAATTAAATCTCCATATACGATATGGATATAGGAGGAATCCAATGTATGAATGATTTGCAAGTAGATATAACAATGACATTTTCGAAGAGGTCAATCGGTGCATAGGGATGCAATAGACATTGTATCGGAGATGAATACTTGATACGAACAAAGAGTAACACATACCCGTTAATGCGTTGCCCTCAATGATGCTATGTATCAGCGATCTGGCCCCTTAGTCGCAGGGACCTCTCCGTCTCCAACGTCGTCGAATGATCTGATCTCTGGTCGTTATCCTCTAAGACTATAACATGGATGATGTAAGTTTTGGTGGTCACGGTTAAAATCACAATGGAGAAGGACGCCACTTTAATTCTCGAATACTAATAGTGACGGATTCTATTTTTAGGGACGGTAAAGGGAGCGCACAACCCCCCTCTCGATTTGCAATGTTGGGATACGTGAGGAGAGAGGGTCAACCATTCATATCCCCTTCCCCACGTCCCCTGCAACCGTTATCCCCTTTTTAATATTTTTTATTTCCACTAATCACCCAATTAATCCATTGTAAGATCTAATATTATTCATCATTAATGAGGTTGTTACAATGTTGTAACACCCTAACCCCAAATATAGTACCACATGGAAAGCTCACAAAAGTGTGGATATGGTATATAAGTGGTGGGGATTACTACTTGACAACTTGGGCTTAAGCATTTTCGGTGGTTGTCAACGGATCCATTTGGGTCCGGGTATCCAACAAGCTGTCAGGGCCAGTTTTCCTCGATAACGGGACCGGGACCTAAGTCCGGGACGTTACAAATGGTATCAGAGCCAAATTCTCTCTGATAGTGGAAAGGGCTACCCGAGAGGTGGAGCCGCCCCTATAAAGAGGTTGGAGGAAATGGCTACCCGGAGCGTGCAACCGCCACTATCACTGGGAATAAGTGATGGACCATGTTGCAACGAGGACGTTGCGAATATAAGTAGGGGAGGTTGTAACACCTTAACCCCAAATATAGTACCACATGGAAAACTCACAAAGTGTCGGTATGGTATATAAGTGGTGGGGATTACTACTTGACAACTTGGGATTAAGCATTTTGGGTGGTTGTCAACGGATCCATTTGGGTTCGTATCCAACAAGTTGTCAGGGCCAGTTTCCTCGATAACGAATCGAGGACCTAAGCCGGGACGTTACATTAGCTCCCCCAAGGGGGCAACCCCATTTAACTCATATATATATATATATATATATATATGGAAAAATGGAGCTGCCCCATCAACCTATATATATATATATAGAGAGAGAGAGAGAGAGAGAGAGAGAGAGTAGATTGATCTTATGAGAGGTAAAACCTGTGAGAGCATTGCATTCTGGACCACATGATCCAACTAGAGAGAGAAGATCAAGAGAGAGAAAACAGAATCACGTGGTCCAGAATGCATGCTCTCATTCTATCACATTTTCTTGCTCTCATAGGATTACTCCTATATGTATAGGAAAAAATGAGGCTGTCCCCTGGGGGAAGCTAACATGGCTGCCCCCGCCCCATTTTTCGACGTTTTTTAATTTTTTTGAAAAACAAAATCATGTATATTCATCTCTATATCCTCCTATTATGTCATTCGAATTTCGTCAGAAACAAAGACTCCTACGACCTCCATCGAGATGGTGTCGATTTAAAAAAATCATGTTACCGTTAAAAAAATGATTGTCTGGATGGAGGTTGTAGGAGTCTCTGTTTCCGACAAAATTTGAATGGTATATAGGAGGGATATAGGGATGAATATACATGGTGGTATTTTTCAAAAAATTTTGTCAAAATTAGTTGGGGGCAGCCACACACACATATTATATATATATATATATATATATATATATATATATATATATGAAAAATGGGGCTTCCCCTTGCGGGCAACCAACATGGCTGCCCCAGTCCCATTTGTTCACAATTTTTTTTGAAAAAATTTACCATGTATATTCATCTATATATCCCTCCTATTAAACATTCGAATTTCGTCAGAAACAAAGACTCGTACGACCTCCATCCAGACAATCATTTTTATCGGTCGCAGGAATTTTTAAATCGACCCTATTGGATGGAGGTTGTACGAGTCTCTGTTTCTGACGAAATTTGAACGGCATATAGGAGGGATATATAGATGAATATACATGGTAAAATTTTTCAAAAAAATAAAAAAAAATACGGAAAAAATGGGGTGGGGCAGCCCCATCAAATCCATATATATATAGGAGAAACTTCAAATGAGGTGTGGTCTCACCATATATATGGTGAGCCACCCTCTATTTAGGCTTCTTTCCAATACATTTTACAATTTCTTGTTTCATACATATAACAATAAATATTAACACAACATGTATGGTGAAATAAAATTATGAAAATATTATTACATTGGATGGAAATGTTAATTTAAATTTAGATGCTATATTTTACTAAATTTAGATTATATATATACAGGGGACCTTTCAAATGAGGTGGGAGGTGGGGGCTTTTCTGAAATTGTAAAGGTCACTGCAAATTTAATAAAAACTCTGTAACAATTTTGTAAAAGTATAAACTGCACATTGTAAAAAATGAATTTGTAAATATAGCATCTAAATTTAAATTAACATTTCCATTCAATGTAATAATATTTTCATAATTTTATTTCACTACACATGTTTTAATATTTATTGCTGTATTTATGAAACAAGAAATTGTAAAATATGTCGGAAAATGCCTAAATTGAGGGTGGCTCATCATATATATGGTGATACCCTGCCTCATTTGAACCCCCCCCCCCCCCCCCCCGCTCTCTCTCTCTCTCTCTCTATATATATATATATATATAGGGTAAAATGGAGATGCCCCAATTAGCTCCCCGCCCCATTTCGTCCGATTTTTTTAAATTTCTTCCGTGGATTTTCATCAATATATCCTTATATTTTGTCATTAAAAATTCTTGTGAAATAGAGACTCTTACGGCCTTCGTCCAGATGGGATCATTTTTAGCTTCTGTTACCGTCAAAAAATGACTGTCTGGATAGAGGCCGTAGAAATCTCTGTTTCGCACGAAATTTGACTAGCATACGATAGGGATATAGTGATGAATATCATGGAAGAAATTTTCCAAAATAAAAATTAAAAGGGGCGAAATTTCGTGGAAGGAGCCAAGTTAGCTCCTTCCAAGGGGTAGCTGTTGGAAATGCGAGCCCACGGCGAGCCATTATGCAATAAATGTTATTGCAATTCACTCCTTAATCTGAAATGAAGAATACATAATTTGCATAATAGGTCCCTTAGTACAATTAGGGTTATGTACCATGGCCATCTTGATGATCATGCAGCTGTTGATTCAACTATTGAATCATAGAGGCTGGTGCTTGAATGAATATCTAAAGAGTTAGATTGAGGACTCATCAAGCACCGTCAGATGATTGTTAAGAGATGATCTCCAGCCTGAGTAGGAGATGGCAATCCTTATCTCTGAAGGCTGATATCTGACCGACCTCTTGATGCAGGTCCTCTGCATAGGAATAGAGATTCGGAGGTGTCAGATTAGTTAGGTCAAAGAGTTGACTTAACGAGATCGAGATAACCAAAGTCCTATATCATATGCTGTCATGATATAGGCACACATCCTCTGACCGGAGACAGATGTGTTACTATATGTCTGAGTATGTACATTTGGCAGACCAATAGGTTGATGATCTAATCAAGGTCTATACACCGGCGCGCTGGTGTGCATATAAGGGCATATGAGTAATACGATCTCTCAAAGGGATCATACAGGTTCAGTTACTGAACCGGAAGACATGAGCTCACTCATGAGATATTTGGAAGAATCAAATTCCGTGCGCACGGTCGTCTCGCTTTGAAAGCTTGACTGAATTTGTAGGTTTGATTTATACTTTTGGAAAGTATATGATCAAGACCTAGGTATGATATATGCTTTTGGAAAGTATATGATCGATACCGACTCCCAATGATCGAATGAGAAACTTACTGATAAAAACCATGAAGTAGACAGTATAAAGTTGATCGAATACTTCGGGTTAGTCTGAGTCTTCCAGTATGCAGGATGTACAGGTATTGGGAATACCTGAGGGTGATGTGATCATAAACGATTGTATAACCATGACGCTTCCATTCCTAGGGAGTGATGAAACGGGTCTGGATTTTAGTGACTCCTCTCAGTAGAGAAGTGATCTGATCTTGGTCCAAGTATTGGACATTGATCTGAATGTGATTCAGATACAATGAGAAGATTAGATTTACGGTCTTGATATAATCAAGCATCTATGGGAGGCCCGCGATCTGATTTGAGATTCGATCTCAAAATCCATGTCACTATACATGGAACAATACAATCGCCCTGTCCTTATCTCCAAGTATCTGCGGAGAAAGCGCATTATCCTTGAAGGAGTTCATGGATAATTCTATTGTTGATATATGTATCCGAGCATTGAGAAAATGGATAATTAAATGTGATTTAATTATCATGAGTAATATGAATTTGATTCATATTATAAAGAGAGTTATCTTAGATAATTAAATGAGATCTAATTATCAAAGATGTAAATAATGTGAATGTGATTCATATATTTGGACACAAGAGAATAGAAATCCAAGATGATTAAATATGATTTAATTATCATGAATATGAATAATGTGGATAGCAATATCCATATTAGTCATATATATTATAAATGTGATTTATAATATATAAGAGAGAGCTATTTGTAATTTACATTTGTTAATTAAATGTTAATGTGAATTGGATTCACATTGGACATCAAATTGAAAATGTAATTTACATTTTGTTTTGGGTTGTGAATGTGATTCACAAATTTTCAATGGCATGATTGCAATGTTCACAAAATAAATTGGATTTATTTTTTGTGAAATAATTTGCAACAAAAGTGTTGCAAATAATGGAGATTACATAAAAGGTGAAATAGCCACCTCCTAATGGAGGAGGGTGGACGGCCACCACTCCCATTAGGAAAGGGAGGCCGTCCCCCCTCTCCACATGGAAGGAGGCTATCTCTCTTTTCATTATCTCCATATATTGATGATTTAATTTTGTAATTAAATTGTGTTGATTTATCAACATATATTTAATTTAAATTAAATTAATTGTTGTTGTGTTTTTAGCAACAAATCATGACCATTGAAAGAAACACAAATTGATGTGGACCATTGGATTTGTGTTGACACATGGATTGAGATCCATGGATCCCAAAACCCTATAAAAGGAGAGGCACCCATTGCTCTTCGAGAGACACATAAGTGGAGGCAACAAATCTCTCTCTCTCTCTCATTCTCTCTACACGTCCTCTCTCTTTCTCTCTCATGTGGCCGTCCATCATGGATGCCCTAGAGAGGTTCTCCATCGCCGCGGCATCGTCGTTATGCTGCCCGATGGTTTGCTCGTGGATCTCCGTCTCCTTCGGTGCGCCCCGCTCGTGAAGAAGACATCGGATCTCGTGTGTCGAGATCAGGAGATCCGTCGCTTGGATCATCAACATGGATTGCGAGAAGCACGCGGTTCATCCCCGCGCTCGCAAGCGTCTCCTCCGTCGGATCGGACTTGAGACAGGAGGTCTCTTTGTTTAGAGACTCGATCGCAACCACGCTTCAAGAGGTAAACCTAATACTTGTTTGTGGTTTAGACGAAACGATCCGAGAAGTGTTCTTGGATCATGTGGTTTCGTCGCAAGAAAATTTTTTTAATTTCCGCTGCATAGAACAACTAGTGCGACTAGTCGTTCTTCATCGTATTCGATGCGACCTCACGCTTCCGTGATGCGCTTGAGGATCTAACCATATCCTTCAGTAGCTCCATTGAAATTATACATATACAATATATATATATATATATATATAAAGGAGTGATCCTATGAGAGCAAAAAATGTGAGCATGAGAGCAAGCATTCTGGACCACATAATTTTGTTTTCTCTCTCTTGGTTGGATCATGTTGTCCAGAATGCATGCTCTCATGCTCTCACAGGTTTTGACTCTCATATGATCACTCCTCTCTCTCTCTCTCTATATATATATATAGGGAACCTTTCAAATGAGGTGATTGTAAAGGCCATTGTAAATTTAGTAAAAACTCTATAACAATTTTATAAAAGTATAAAATGCATATTGTAAATTTTTTTGTAAAATATAGCATCCAAATTTAAATTAACATTTCCATCCAACATAATAATATTTTCATGATTTTATTTCACTATACATGTTGTGTTAATATTTATTGTTATATGTATGAAACAAAAGATTGTAAAATATAGTGGAAAGCTGCCTAAATTGAGGGTGGCTCACCATATATATGGTGAGACACCACCTCAATTGAAGTTTCTCCTATATATATATAGGGTAAAATGTGTATGCCTCCTAGGGGGGACTAACTTAGCTCCCCCCGCCCTTTTTTCACAAATTTTTTTTATTTTTTTTAAAATCTAAAACCGTGTAATTTCATTATTAAATTTCTATATTATGTCATTCAAATTTCATGCGAAACAGAGACTCGTACGACCTCCATCCAAACGAGGTCGATTTAAAAAATCCTGTTACCGTTAAAAAAATGACTGTCTGGATGAAGGCCGTAGGAGTCTCTGTTTCACATGAAATTTTTATGACATAATATAGGGATATAGTGATGAATATTCACGGAAAATATTTTCAAAAAAAAAATAAAATAATTTGAACAAAATAGGGCGGGGGAGCTAACTTAGCTCCCCCTAGGGGGCAGCCCCATTTCCCTCATATATATATATATATATATATATATATATATATATATATATATATATATGGGAGCTGGGAGCCTACACCCGGGGTGTATGTAACTACCTACACCGGGCTTTCTTCTTCATTGTTTTTGGATTTTTTTTTGAAGGAAACCTTAAGGGGATTTGTTTAATATATTGAGGGTAATATGTGTTTCAAGTTTCATGCAAAAGTCATTCCTATCATATTCATATGGAAGGGGTTAATTTCAGCATTTCTGAAAGCGATAGTCTTGATGGAGATGACAGATGTCCCGAATTAAGTTGAATTTAGAATGACAGCATGGTGATATATGGTGATCTATTTTTCAAAAAGTTTCATTTCAAAAAAATCAAAAATATTGAAAAAAGGAGCCACGTGTAGGTAGTTACCTACACCCCAGGGTGTAGGCTCCCTTCTTTCTCTCTCTCTCTCCACACACACAAACGTATCGGGAAATTATCCAATGGGCCCTATGCCCATTTGAGATGAGATGTGTCCCCTCATTTTTACCATTATTTCATATCATTTTAAGCATAATAGTTATTTATTTACAAGTGTTATATCTTATTCTTACTACTAGTAATTATTTTCATGTAAAAAACCTCAAATTCATACAAAATAATTATATTATTACTCATTACTAATATCACTTTTATTCTTACTAATGACCATTTTCTGTGAATCTAACATTTTCTTTATATGAAAATAGTTACTAATGACAAGAATATGATATAATAATTGTAAATAAGTAAGAACTGAACTCAAAATGATAGAAAATATTGGTAAAATATGAGTGGGCTCATCTCATCATAAATGGGCACGGGCACATTGGATAAGTCATATATATATATATATATATATATATGGCTGATCCTGTGAAAGTCAAAAACTGTGAGAGCATGAGAGCAGTGAATCTAGACCACTATATTTTGTTATTCTTTCTCCCCCTGCAATCAACGAGGAGAGAGATGACATAATCTAGTGGCCCAGAATCATTCCTCTCGTGCTCTCACAGTTTTTGATTCTCACAGGATCGATCCTATATATATATAAAGAGAGAGAGAGATGATCCTATGAGAGCCAAATCCGTGAGAGCATGAGAGCAGTGAATATGGACCACTAAATTTTGCTATTCTCTCCTCTTGCAATCAATGATGAGAGAGATGACAGAATCTAGTGGTCCAAAATCATTTCTCGCACGCTCTCGTAGCTTTTGGCTCTCATAAGATCAGTCATCTCTCTCTAGACACACAAACAAACACACACACACAGATATATATATATATATATATATAGAGAGAGAGAGAGAGAGAGAGAGAGAGAGAGAGAGAAAAGGGAGCCTACACCCAGGGGTGTAGGTAACTACCTACACCCGACTTATTTTTTCATAGATTTTTGATTTTTTTGAAATGAAATCTTGGGAGAATTAGATCACTATGTACCACCATGGTGTCATTCAAAATTCAACTTAATTCAAGACTCCTATCATCTTCATCAAGACTATCAAATTTTAACGGTCTCGGAATTACTGAAATTGACCCCTTCTAGATGAATGTGTTAGGAATATTTGTTTTGCATGAAACTTTAAATACATATTCCTCTCAATATATTAAGAAAACCCCCTATGGTTTCATTCATAAAAACTCAAAAATCATGCAAAAAAAGGCCGGGTGTAGGTAGTTACCTACACCTTGGGCTTAGGCTCCCTGCTCCCATATATATATATATATATATATATATATATGTATATGGAACATTTCAAATAAGGTGGGTCGTTTCTGAGATTGTAAAGGCAATTGTCAATTTAGTAAAAACGCTATAACAATTTTGTAAAAGTACAAAAATGATTATGTAAAATATAGCATCTACATTTAAATTGACATTTTCATGAACTATAATAATTTTATAATTTTATTTCACTACAAGTGTTGTGTTAACATTTATTATTAAATCTATAAAATAAGAAATTGTAAATTGCATTTGAAAGATGCTTAAATAGATAGAGGCTCACCATATATAAGAGATGGGAAGCTACTCCATAGAGCAGCTAAGATGACGGCTCCACTAAGCAATTTCCCCAATTTTTTTATTATTATGGGAAAAATTCATTATGTATATTCATCTATATATCCCTCCTATATGTCATTCGATTTTCGTCAGAAATAAAGACTTCTATACCCTACATCTAGAACATATAATTTTAGTGGTATTATATTTGTTGTAATTGATTTTGAATGGAGGGCATATGAATCTCTGTTTCTGACGAAATTCGAATGGCATATAAGAGAGATATATAGATGAATATACACAATAGAATTTTCCCCAAAAATAAAAAAATGAGGAAATTTGCTCCGTAGAGTAGCCAGCTTAGCTGCTTCATGGAGTAGCTCCCTCCCTCTCCCTCTCCCTCTCCCTCTCCCTCTCCCTCTCCCTCTCCCTCTCCCTCTCTCTCTCTCTTTATATGTGTGCGTGTGTGGGTTAAATATACAGTGCTGCAGACTATATAATATATGTGCAGAACGAGGTCTGGACACAAAAACTATCATATATTTTAACACCAAATGAGTGCGAGCCACACCACAAAGGGCTACACGTACATGTCACGGTTCAGCAGTGGATTTGCAAAAAAGCCAATCTTCTTTGTAGTCCAAACTTCCATGCTTCGTCTAATTATCACATAACTAGAAATTAAGTTCAGGTGCGAAGGTCTTTCAGTTCAAAAACAGCTACCTCAATCGATCACGACTTTCAAATTTGCGAGGAAGGTTCGATTCCCTTGCTGAGGACGTGCATGCGTAGCTCTAGTCGACCGATAAGCTCGAAGGCGCAGATGTCCCCTGACTTGAGGTTGTTTGCAAGCGTAACTGTGGGCCAACCTGCGATTATGCGTTTCGAATCAGGATTGTATGCTACAATCCATGCCCTCTCTTCCGGATCTCGCAACACCATCTGAGTTTTGATCAGAGGCAGGTGATCCTGCGCGAATTCTGATGGAATATGCTGCATTGAACAGTCATGTTCTTGTAATTGTTCAGAACATACCGCAAGAATCCCATACAATTAATGCAACGGCATGGTAATAACTGTGTGTTATTACAATCCATTTGTGTTATTTGCCTTACCAGCGCGAGGGGCTTATCAACGTTAGAACCTTCTATGCAGGTAGTGAAGTAAGGGTGATTCGACCCGAAAAGCTTTGCTTCATCGCATGGCTCTTGCCGACAGAGTTCGAACATCTTTTTAAGTGGCATGTCCTCGTCCATCTTGATCGTCTTATTCTCCGTTGCTTCTGCTTTGCCGACTTCCGAAACACATCTATCTGGAACGCATATATCTGCAGCATCTGTTGAATGCTGAATCATGCACCTAAGTAAGGTTTGAAATTGTCCGATACTAATGCCAACTGAAGACGGTGAGATCCAAAATGCTAACTGGTTTCAGAACCCCTAGATTAATTTTAAGAAACTCATGAAAAAAATCAACAAATGGATCTACCGTTGACGTCGACTGCTGCAATTTTTTTCCGACGGCCAAGAGAGCCCAGTGGACGTCCCCGTTTCTTCCTCTCCTTCTCCTCGTCTTTCACATGTTGTGTATCTTCCGGTCGCCTCTCACATGCGCTCGTGTCGAATATCTTTACACGCATCCGCTTCTTCCCGTCGTAACCGAACACGAGAAACTCCAACTCTCGCAACCTGTTTTCCTTGACGAAGTTGGTCCAGTCGCTTCCCGTCAGGAACACCCGACCTTCCTCCGTCCTCCTCACCTCCACCCTCCAGGATCTGCCACGGGAGTTCTCCACGCGGAACTCCGCCTCGTTTGCGGACAAGTACTTCAGAAAATTTAATGGGATCATCTGCATGCATGCACCGGTGTGAGTTGCGACCAGAGAGATTATTCTGAATGAGATCATGGGGGATGGGGGAATGTTGATCAGGCCGTACCAGTTCCTTTGAGAAGTCGCCAAGCAGGACCTTGAAGAAGTAGTGCCGCATCTTCCTTTCGCCGGATGTTGGAGTGGTAGTCGGAGTAAACAAGGGATCTCAAGGGGTCTTTATCTTCCTTGAGTGATCAAGTGACATGACATGGAGTATAATTTCTGACATGCATGTATGTGATTGTCCGAATTTATTTAAGGCAAATTAGTGGATAGGTAATAACCTCAACGAGTTGTCGGGTGTAGAGCAGTGTGACTCGGATTTGAATCTTAGTAGTATGTTTCAGACCAAGGTTTTAGAAATCGAACCGGACATTAAACCGGGCAAGTATCGGTTTTTGATTTTTATGGTCGGACCAATGGGGTTTTTACATGGAGGCCCTCGCAGATTACTTGAATCATAGAGATGCCCTGTGCACAGTGGAGAGATTACAAGGGGGCCCGTCGGTTTTTGCAAATTGCAAATAGGTCGCTCCAAGGACCTATTTGTAATATGTGTCCTTTTATTTCTTGCATTTTTATTGCATTTATGCTCTTGCACTATTTTATTCATATCTTGAGCATCATAAGTCTAAATTGCATGATTTTAACGCTATTTTATTCCTTGTTTCATCCTTTATTTCATGGTATTTTCTCATCTAACACCATTTGAAATGAAATGTATTTTTATTGTTAGATGATGTCTCTTGCTCGAATGCCCTGTCATAAAATAGATGGTTTCTCATAATGTTATGCTCCCTTTTATCATGCGCATCTGCATGAAGACCCTTAATTGAGAAATTATTATCCAAGGGCTGGAGGCGTGCCACGTGGCTGATCGGACGGTGGAGGTGCGTTATGCCTCTTCGAAGAGCTGCTGCTCGGATCGGATGGTTGAGGGCTTCCCACGTGGAGGATCTGACGGCTACGGAACGCCGTGGCTAACCCTCGTTGGCTCGGACGGTCCAGATCAACCCTCGAAGATTTGACGGTGATGGACTACTCCTCAAGTGAACGGAAGGTGCCCGCGAAACAAAATTATATCAATCTTCAATTTGGTTTGGTATAATATACATATTTAACTACTACATACATAAACAACTACAACTATAGATATATCTACCGATTGTTGAACATGCAACTCTTCTGTATGTGTATTATATATAAACGTAAATATAAATATTATATATATTCCTCATCGAACCCCTTATCGAGTTATCGACCCGAGTAAGGTTCAACTCGAGCTTGGATCGTTAAGCTATCGAGCCAAAAATTCTGACTCAATTGGACTCAATAACTCAATGAACCAAGCTCATAAATCCTTATTAAATCAAGTCCGAGCCCGACTCTTCGATCATTGACTCAATAGCCAAACCTGGACATAAGTTGCAACATGGAATAGACCATTCCCATTGGGATCGAGATTAGGGATGAAAACGGTCGGATATGGATACGAATATAGGTATAATCATATCCTTATCCATTTTAAAAATACAAATACGAATACGGATACGAATATTGACGGATGTAAAAAATTTATCACCATAACCTTAAAACGAATATGAATGTAAAACTAATACGAATCAGATACGGATAATAACATAAATTTTCAATAGATTAACTAAAAATATACATGTTTAAGATGATTTACACATAAAATGGATATACCAGATATAATATCTTCATAACAATTATATCAACAATAGTAAATTCAATCATAAAATGTTGTTATGCACAATTATAAATAAGAGAAAGGGAGCCTACTTTGTGAAGTAGGTAACCTTACGTACTTCACATTCCATTTTTGCAATTTTTTATTTTTTTTTGAAAAATACCATCGTGGATTTTCAAAACTATATCCTTCTAATATATCATCCAAATTTCGCCAGAAGCAGAGACTCCTACGATTTCAATCCAGAACAGGTAAAATACAACAAATCTGTGACCGTTAAAAAATTTGAAACAGAGACTCCTACGGCCTCAATCCAAAACAGGTAAAATACAACAAATCTGTCTGGATGGAGGCTGTAGGAGTCTCTTTTTCTGACGAAATTTGAATGAAATATTAGAGGGATAAAATTACGAAAATCCATGGTGATATTTTTCAAAAAAATAAAAAATTTGAAAAAAAATAAAATGTGAAGTAGGTAAGTTACCTACTTCACAAAGTAGGCTCCCTTTCCTCTATAAATAAATATATTACTATACTTATGTACGAAAATGAATATACGAATACGAATACGAATATTAGCGAATGTTAAAGTGATATCTATATCTACATCTATTTTAAAATAAATATGAGTATTAATGTCAAAATATGCATTAAACAAATAAGATAATGGATCGGATAGAATATATTCTCAATTGTTTTATGGAAAACGGATTTGCCCCCACCCCTAAAACCTAACCCCGGAAGGGGTGCAGCACCCCTTATCACAGAGCTCCCAACTCCACTACGACGTCTCCCACTGCCACCACCAAAATGCCGGTGGCAGCGCTTCCCACATTCCGACCCCTCTCCCTCTTCCCCTTCTCCGTTCCCAATCCCACGATAGTCTCCCCCCTACATCGGCCACCCCTACTCCTCTCCTTTCCCACCAAGAGCTCCGCTTCCCTCCTCCCACCGCGCGCCAAGGATCTCGATTCCGGTCACTGGGCCGACGAGTCCCGCCAACTCCTGCGCACAGCGCTCGATTCCGCTGCGGACGTCTGCGAGGGATTGCCGCGGCCAATCAGGAGTTTCCCATGGAGCGTAGCGGCCGCCCGCTTCGTCGGGACCCTCTCCGACCTGGTCCTCGCTGTCGTCAGGTACCTGTGCGTCCCTGTGCTGGCGGTGTCCTGTCTCGGCGAGATGTCCTTTTGCGCCCACGAAAGGAAGATGAAGTACATCCCATTGCCTTTCCTTTTGGGCGTCGCCGTTGCTGTCGTTTGCAAGCAGACTGCCGTTGATTTGGCCCCTGATATCCAGGTGAGGAATTCCATCTCGTTACAACTAGATGATCCCAGAAGACGTCGTGATCTAATTGCCATTCAGAAGTTCTAATGAAATGTTTGATATTTTTCTATTTCCACTGATAGACCTGGTAATTAAGGGGTCCATGCCTTAATTTCATGGAAATTTGAACTAATACAAAAAGTTTTCTATATGAAGTATGCGAGTCAAACAAGAACGCAAATATAAAGAAATTGCATTCTTTCCCATCATCATCAATCCCTATCTCAGCTACTGCTTCCAAATGGAAGCTCCAGTTCTTCCCCGTTCCTTAGCTTTAGCTAAATTGCAACAAGCATCGGGCAGAGCTCAAACTGATTCATCTGCTTCTTGACCTAACTGATCGTGCACACACCAAAGGGATGCATGGCTTTCCGTTGCTTATTCTCCATCTGAATCTCAGTTCTATCCCTTAGTGCAAGATTCAGCAAGAAAACTTACCTGTCAGTGCACACTTCCCACATTTTTTTCAAAGAACAGCTCCAATCAACATTGTCCTTAACAATATTCCAATGCAAGTATGGCCACTGCCCAATGTTATCGTCACTTTAGTTGCTCATGTAAAACATGACGATTGCTTCTAAAGTTCTAATGTAACGTAGTAGGTCCATCAACAGTACAACAACATCAACGGCAAAGCTTTTTCCCACAATTAAGTAGGGCCGGCTACATATATTTTTTTCCTCCAATTCAGAGCTATTTTGGATCATTCTCGGGCTTAAATCCAAATAACTAAGATCTCTTTGATAATCTCATTCTAACACTTCTTGGGCCTTCCTTGCCCTCCGTTAACCGGCTCAACATCCAAAATCTTGCATCTTCTAACTGGTGCATCAATTGACCTCCTTTTGCAATGGTCAAACCATCTTAAGCGGCTTTATCTCATCTTATCCTCTATTGGAGATATACAAACTTTCCTTCTGATCGCACAAGGTGCCAAAGTCTTTCATCAAAATCAACCAGGAAGGAGGAAATGCGCAAAAAACCGTGGAAAATTGCAACAAGCGGAAGAAGACTCATCTTTTACGCACCCATCTAAATAATGTGTGCACTTCCCAGTCATTGCACCCAAAGCAGTCCAATTCCAGGCTTCTTATCTTCATGAAGTAAGTTCTTAATCGTAGCATCTTTTCGGTATCAAAAAATCATCCAGCCATAACCTGCAAGCAGATATCTAAGGACATCACATTCAAATAACAAAGTCTTTAATGAATCAAAGAGGCATAACAACTTGCAGCTTTCTGCGTGCATCCCTATTTGCTTGCCAAGATTAAGTTTAAACCAGGCTCCTATTTGCTTGCCAAGATTAAGTTTAAACCAGGTCTCCTCCAAGCCCATCTTTCATTTGAACAATTTCAAATGAGTAATAAAACATTTTTTAGTGAAATAATGATCGGAAGAAAGGAACATGAAACATATCTCTTGTGTACACATCTTGTAGATGTGTGGACCCAACTAGTAAACCATCTTGCAAACCTTACTTTAAAATGGTTTTGAATGAGAATCAACTTCATAGACCTTGTATCCTGCTGCCATATCATCATTGATTTCAACCTGTTGGCACAAAAAATAATAGTACCAACCCATGCAATGACGGAGCATATAAGTGTTTTTAGGTAAGGTACCTAGCCACGGTGCACAAATCTTATAGGCATGTGCACTTCCTCTTTTCCTTGACAAAAACAAATTCCAAATCTCGCTTTACTAAGATCAACAAGACAATTCTTCACTGCCTAGACCTAAAGCAACATCCTCTACTAAAAGCCATTTAAACTTAAAGCTCAGTAAGAATTAGGAGATCCACAGAAGGCCTGATATGACATATGAAATATTTTGAGCCCCAAAAAGCGGGATATGCTATGATGTTTGCCCTAAGTAGATTAAACAGACGAAGAAAAATACATGAAGCCTTACATAAGCTAGACTCGAGAAGAGTCTTAGAATGGAAAACAATATTTTCACAAAAGAATCGCTGTAAAGAAAAGAGTGCACAATTTCTAGCTAACCAATTAACCCAGATCGTTGCCACTGGCCGCATGGCACCCTCTTTCAGATGATGCATTGCCTCAATCAAAGAGTTCCAAAATAGATTTAAATTATGAAGATTTAGCCATTTGTTCCAATTTTGAGTCAGATTGGTTCCATTTTCTCCGAATGGAAGAAGAGATGCTCCATCATTTCAATCTGTATCTCACAAAGGGACACCTATTGGAAACATCTGCGAAGATTCTTACACAATGATCCCTAGTCATAATGTGCATTCTGCGCATCAGTCACATAAAAAAATCAATTCTGTTTGGCAGTTTAAGTTCCCAAGTAAAATTGCAGTCACGAACCAACACGTTCATTCTAGGAGGTGGCGTATTGGAAATAGCTTTGTAAGTTCGTTTTACTAAGAATGAGTTATCCTTCCACACCTGGTGATCTCGCTCATCAGTTGGTCTATCCATTTATCTCAGAGATTCCAAGAAATGAAGGAAATCCTCTAAATGGCAATCAGAAAAATCTATCAAAAACATGGCATCCATTTACTGTCAATCTAACAATCTGACACTTGTGCATCACAGTTAGCAGCCATGGCAAAAAGGCGTGGAAACCTGGAGGAAAAAGGACCCTCACTTGTCCAGTTATCACTCCAAAAAACAAAAGAATTACCATCACCAAGCACTGGATGAAAGAACTCCTAACAGTGAGGCAACACAGAGTTGATTGCCTTCCAAAAAGTCGAGTGGGGCAAGCTGCCAATACTCCCAATGCTGTAAAAATTTCAAACGTATATGCAATAAAGGTCTTTGTTTCTACCTAATTTCTACTAACCCATTTCATGAGGAGCACCTCATTCATGGTTTCCAGGCATGTGATCCCAAGGCCACTAGTCGCCTTTGGCAAGGTTACAGTCTCCCAATCTGCAAGGTGAATTCCAGAGCCATTCTACCTTGACTTACCCCAAAGAAATCTCCGCATTATATTCTCAAGTCGGTCCCTAATACCAGTTGGGAGAAGATGAGACAACATGAAAAACTCGGGAATAGCTGATAGATTGGCTCTAACAAGCACTAGGTGGCCACCACATGACTAAATAACCACTTTCCATCTAGAAAGCTTCTTCTCCATCTTATGAACTCGTACCTAGCTCCTCACAACAAGCCTTTGCATCTAAGTCAGAAAGATCGAAAGATATAACCGTTGATTTGATATGGTTGAGAAAAAGCCCAGACAACTCTAAAAAATCTCCAAAGTTACAACCATTCCATTTGCCTCCTCGTTACCAACCTCAATGATGAGGATTGTGTAATCTGCATACTGTAAGAGTGGAATAGAGATATCATCAATGGAGTATCCTGCTATGATATCAGAACGTAGCAATTGATCAACCATACATGACAAGACATCGATTGCAATAACAAAAAACATTGGTACAAGGGGGCACCCCTACCTCACCCCTCGTTGGGGCTGGGAAAACCTACCTCAGGGTGACCACTAACAAGCACATATCGGAAAGCTGTGGTGACACAACGCTTCATCCAAGAGATCCAAGAATCTGGGAAACCTCGTTTAGACAATGCCATCTAAAGAAAACGCCAATACACCGTATCATAAGCCTATAAAAAGTTCACCTTTCATAGCACACCCTTTGACTGACATTTTTCTAGTCTGCAATAATCTCAGTCGCCATAGCCAAGTTCGCAATTTGTCTGCCTGGAGTAAACGCCGACTGGAACAAGGAGATGATATGATCCATGAACTTGTTCAATCTAATTGTTAAGGCCTTCGCTACAATGACATAGGAATTGCTTCATAATCCTGGATAGCCCAAAGTTACATCCAAATAACCAAAGTCAATCTGATCAATTTATTCTTAAATAAGGAAAATTTATCATCTCCAGAGTGTATGCCCCAAAGGCTTTCTGTGGGAGATGTGAAGATTCATGAATAATGCCCATCTTGGTATGGACCACACATAAATCTCTTTGTCAATCATCTGTACCAACACCTCAAAATCAACTTTAATGTACACTTTGCCCCAATGCCTTGAAAATTTGTAAGCTTATCCAACATGTCCTTAGTTCAGCTTCCATGTTAGTAATATTACTATACCCATAATAAGCAAAGATCATTTCATCTCATGATTTCCTAGAATACACCCTCTTCCTAATGTATTTGGATTTCCTTTAGAAGCACCATTTTTAATAATTTTACATATCCATTAGGTGGTTTAGTCTAATGGAAAATCTTCCACTTCTTTTGTACCTCCCCCATTTCCAAACCCATGTTTTGCTATTGCAACGACATCTTTTTTGCTTCATTTCGTAATATATCACTTCAGAGTTTTCTCAAAAAAAAAAAACATTCATTCACAGTTTCACACCTTCAGCAACCACTCTTATTCTATATCTTTCCATCCAAAGGACCCTAAGTAGTAAGTACCCATGCTAGGTAAGCTCTTTTATCTTTCGGAATAATAGTCTATTTACTCCTCTTCTTAAAGATATTATAACTGCACCATTCCCAAAAATCTACGCCTGTCTTTAGCCTCTAATCTACAGTCATCAGTGTACCATGTCCAAGCAAAAGTAGCTAAATTGCCATCAATTAGATCAATTAGATTGATGCAGAATATCTTCAGTGTGAGGCTCCTTAGATCAATTAGATTGAGGAGCCAAATGAAATCACATTCTTTGCAAATCTGTTTCAAATGATTTCGTTTCCATTTCAGGTGCCACAGAAATATTAACATATCTGTAGACTAGGGATGCAAATCATGCCGCAGAAATATTAACATCTCTGTAGGGATGCAAATCAGTTTCAAATGACATTAGTTTGCACATCAGGTGCCACAGAGATATTACCGTCTCAGTGGGGATTCTAGGATCCCAGATCCCTATTCCGCAACTCAACTGATTATCTAACTGGAAATATTTCCCAGGAACTTTTATCACTAATTTCCTCATTATTTCTAAAAAGCCACCGCCTTTGTTTGTTTTCTTGACCCAGCCTTGTATATTCAGGTAGGATGCTTCTACAAATCTCCTCAGGTATCCTGTGATCTTGCAGCTTCCGTTCAGCTATGAACCCATATTGAAACACCTTCTTCAAGATTTCATCTTGATCAGGGAGTAGGGTTCCACGTAAATCATGTTTTTTTGTTCTTTAATTCCACTTATTTTATTTTATATTTCCACATGGTATTAGAGCAAGTCGGTTTTCAGATCATATTCGAAGATGCAAATTTATTTTGATCTTTATTTCTGTATCGAGTAGGGTTCCACATAAATCATGTTTCTTTTTCTTGTTCTTTAATTCCACTTATTTATTTCATATTTCCACATGGTATTAGAGCAAATCAGTTTTGAGATCATTTTTGAAGATGCAAATTTATTTTGATCTTTATTTCTGTTTCCCGAAGTTTACACTGTGGGTTTGATCTTATTGAAGATTGATATATGGCGAGTTTGTAGTTCAAGTTTATCTAAAAGCCCTGTGTTGGTGCATCTCAAAGTTCTTGGCTACATCAATGTTGGATTCCTTTTTGGAATCGTAAATTACAAGTGAAGAAGAAAAAGGTGCTAGCAATGGCGATCCGAACACTGTCGCCAAGGAAGACTATCCGTCAAAGACCCCCATCGCCATTTATCTCCAGCGAAATTGATTCAAGATTTCGTGCTCGAAGTTTCGTGTTCACCTATTTGTTTGTGGAACCATGTGGAAGATTTCTTGGAATCGTAGAGCGAAGAAGTGTCGTTCTCGAGCGACCTTACAAGGAGATCAAGTGGAGCGAGGTTCGACAAAGGTGGAGAAATCCATCCCCTATCTTAATGGTTCCAAAGAGGAAACTCTAAGCGTAGTTTCTATGAGATTGATGGAACCCTACTCATGACACAAACATGAAGATGCGGTGGCATGGCCCTATTTTTAACGTGATGGAGATCGAGGGGAGGGGAGTCCCTGGCAGATGATGCATAACAACCAGAGGGATTGCTCTAGGAGGCGATAACAACCGACGATGACGATTACAAGCACAACAACCAGTGCTACATCTCCCTTGTATGATGCTACACCTTTAA
The DNA here is from genome assembly GCA_037367405.1 of Ottelia alismoides. Lineage (NCBI taxonomy): Eukaryota > Viridiplantae > Streptophyta > Magnoliopsida > Alismatales > Hydrocharitaceae > Ottelia > Ottelia alismoides. The sequence continues at coordinate 419,446 of JAZKJV010006919.1, read as the reverse complement.
AGAAGGCGACTTGAGGCTACAAAATCAATAGCATATGATGAGGCCCTTGCAGTGGTGGTGATCGCGATATTTCCAGACAATGATGGCTGCATGAGATGGGTTTCCCATTGGGAATCCTAAATAGCAGCACCATCAAGAAGAAGGGCCCGATGCCTTGTCTTATGTGGTGGCGTAATGGGCTTCCACTTATTTAGTTGTCTTCATTTAAATTATGTTTTTCCTTTGTAGAGGCCTAAGAGACACTGTGCTGATATAAAGAAAAAAAAGAGGACCCGAGAAAACAACTAAAGGCTGGGGTTGTAGCTGTAAAAAAATAGTGAAGGCTATGGAAGAAAAAAGAGAGGGAGAATAATGAAAAAAAGAGGTGATGAGAAAAAAGGATGAAGCAGTCCACAAAAGGAAAAAAAGGAAGAAAATGTGTAGATCATGGTATTGTTTATTTGTGAGCTTCCAACATGCCGTGTTATTTGCTTCTTGGATATGAGCCCAACGGGTCAAGTTTCTTATGGAACTTTCAAAAAAGTTTGTTATGGGAAAAAGGAGAAGAAAAAGGCTACCATGTGGGCATAGGAAATGTGGAGAGTGTTAGAGAAGACTCCCGTGTTTTGTATGAGGCACACATATGTGACCATTTATCTAAGAGGTCCCTATACTCATTTTTTGAGATTTGGGTTTGACTGTGAACCTTGTATGACATAGACCTATGATATCGGTAGATAGAGATCCATACATACTCTAGTGCATAGTCCCATTCTCTTAGCCAGTGTGCGAGAGGCCCAGTCAGAGGCTCTCGTTTGAGATTGCAGAGGTTTCATGATGAAACCAATTATTCAAATCTACATAGGACATCATTACTCAGAGAAATCTCTATTAGATATCTGTTCTGGAACATTCAAGTGCCCAACTATAGTTGCAGACTTCCCTGGTTCACAAGAACGAAATGATGCAGTTGAGAGTTTGAGAGTTGTATTTGATACATGTTCTTGACTTGTATCTGTTGAGTTTTGTTTGTCCAAGTTAAGCATTCGATACTCCAGCTTGAGGGAGAGAGTTGATATATTTGTGTAATTAAGCCTCTGTAAGTGAATGTCACCTAAATCGTGCAGGTTATAGATGGATACAAAGGAAGGAAGTAGATGAGGCTTTAAAGATTATGAAACTTGGGAAAAGTGTAGGACCCAATGACACTCCTATAGAAGTTTGGAAAGTTTTATGTGAAGGGGGTTTGAAGGAAGTAGAGGAGGCTTTAATGATTATGAAACTTGGGAAAAGAGTAGGACTTGATGACACTCCTATAGAAGTTTGGAAAGTTCTATGTGAAAGGGGTTTGACTTGGCTCACAAATTTATTCAATGTTATTTGGCGATGCAAAGGAAGGAAGTAGGGGAGGCATTAAAGAAAGGGAGGAAGTAGAGGAGGCTTTAAAGATTATGAAACTTGGGAAAAGAGTAGGACCTGATGACACTCCTATAGAAGTTTGGAAAGTTCTATGTGAAGGGGTTTTGGCTTGGCTCACAAGTTTATTCTATGTTATTCGATGCTCCGGCTTAAGGGAGAGAGTTGATATATTTGTGTAATTAAGCCTTTATAAGTGAATGTCGTTTGAATCGTGCAAGCTATAGACGGATATAAATGAAATAGAGGAGGCTTTAAAGAACTGTGCCAGTTCCCTGCTTGAAGGTGGGGGAAATGGAGATGGAGAAGGAGGTGGAGCAACTCGATGGGGTCGAGCAGTGGCTAGGTTTAGAGGGGAGGGTATGCTGAAATGTCTAGGTATTGTGCGGGGCCGTACGGCCAAAGGGAACTCTCGTGGTTCGTAAATGAATGTTTTCACGTGGAATGTGAGGGGGCTGGGCAGGATGGAGAAGAGGGCGGTGGTTTGGCAGTTGGTTCTAGAACATGGGGCAGATGTGGTCATGCTGTAGGAAACAATAATAGTTTGGGGTTTTGATGGGATCTGGAGAGAGATTGGGGGAGATAGGTTGCAGGAGTGCAGAGCTATGGCTTCTGAAGGTGCTTCAGGAGGCTTGATGTGTGGATGAGATGCGGCTAAATTCGACCTAGTGGAGGTTGAACGGTGGGGGAATTTCTCCTTCACAACGTTGCTGCAACAAAAGGCATATGGGTTGTAATCTTGGCTACTGATGTTTATGGTCCGTGTAATGGGTTCAACATGTCTCAATTGGTGGAGGATTTGAACTTGGTCAGTGCTCTAGCACCCGAGTCTGCATGGATCATCGTAGGGGATTTCAATGTGACACTGTTCTCGGAGTATCGTCCTGGGGGTCGTGGAGGAAGAGATGGTGGCTTGGTGGAGCTCTTGAGCACGAGCGGGGGAGTTTGAGTTGCAGATAATCAATGCGGCATGCTGCTTGTACACTTGGAGGAATGCGAGATCCAGATCTCACATTGATAGGTACATCGTTTCTGCTGAGATGTTGAGGGCTTTCCCCTTGGATGAAGTTTGGACACTGCCTCAGGTGCATTCAGTTCACATGTCCTTGCTCTGGTTTTCTGGGGAGGGGGTGCGTCCTCGATCGTTCTTTTGGTCCGAGTGTATGTGTCTTCTTGAGAATAGTTTTTAGGAATCTGTTGCGGCGTTATGGGAGAATTGTAGTCCTGGTGGATCAGTTACCAGCAAGATGTCAGAGAAGCTGGCCTCGCTCACGAGTCACTGATGTAATTTAATAAAGCCAATTTGTTACGATGCATAGGCATGAGGTAAGGGCCCAAAACGAGGTGACCAGGCTGGACAAGTTGGAGAATGAGAGGGCTTTGACGGCGGATGAAGTATTACAGCGTAGCGGTCACTTGGAGGAGATTCTTTTGGAAGACATAAATGAGGAGGTGGCTTGGAGGCAGAGATCGAGGTAGTGATGGCTGAGGGAGGGGTATGTGAATACAAAGTTTTTCCACGCCATGGCTAGTAGGAGTAGCTGGAATCTGATTCATTCGATCTCGATTGGAGGGAGGGTGGTGGAGGGGGACACAGAGGTGGGGGAGGTGCTGAGATCACACTTTTAGGCTTTTAGCAGGCGGCATGCCGTAGCAGGTTGGAGTTAGCGGGGCAGATTTGTTTTGCGTCTATCTGAATTGGAAGCGGAGGCACTGGTGAGGGGGTTTTTGGAGAGACGAGTGCTGTTCTAGCTTAATGCAATTGGGGCTCTGGGGTTGGATGACTTCTCTATGATTTTCTATAGGGAATTCTGGGAGACGGTCATAGGGGATGTCATGGAGGTTTTGGAGGAATTTCGGTAGGGAAACAAGCGATTTGAAAGGGTTAACAAGCACTCATTTTTCTGCTAAGGATACGTCGATCAAGGTGGATAACTACATGCCTATTGCGCTATTGAATGCTTTGTATCTATTGATCTTGAAGATTCTGACGAATCGCTTGAGGGAGATGCTTCACAGGATCATCTCGCCTGAGCAGTTGATGTTTGTGCCCGGGAGAGCTATGGAGGACGGATTGATGATGGCAATGGAAATGGTCACGGACTGGAAGAGTGTAAGATCAAGGGAGTGCTATGGAAGGTTGATTTCTCCAAAGCATATGATTGTGTGGATTGGAGGTTCTTGTGGACGTCGTTGGAAAAAAGGCTTTCTCGGAGAGGTGGATTGCCTGGACCAAGAGACGGGTTACAACTTCGTCCTTTGCGGTGTTTGTTAATGGTAGATCAGAGGGGGGCTTCTTCCAGCTGCAGGGGGGTGTCCATTGGCTTCGCTTCTCTTTGTGATTGTGGTCGATGCGCTAGCTCAGATGATGGTGTTAGCAGTTGGTGAGGGATGGTATTTTGGGTATATCAAGGATGAAATATCTATCACACTTTTGCAATATGCCGATGACACGGTATTATTTCTGGTAACTGAAGAGGAAAAGATCCGACGTGCATCGCCTATCATGGATATTTTTGAGGACATTTTGGGATGCATGTCAATAGAGAGAAATCAGTGATGGTACCATTCGACCTTTCGGAGGGGGAGGTGCGGCTTGCGACTACAGCTTTTGATTTGATGGTGTAAGTTGTCGAATTGAATTAAGGTCTTCCTTTGGATATTTAAGCTTAGGAAGCTTTGTACTAAAGCTCGCTGGGGACAACTGTTTGGTCTGGATGATGTGAGTCATGTGACATGCATTAGATACGGGTCAATGGTGGAGTATGTTAACCATTTGTTCTTCTCGTGTCCTTTTTTTTGAAGCCAAAAGAGGGGGTAACACTCGAAGGCGTCTGATGCAAATCGGAATTTTCAAAGATGGAAAAAAATTAATTTGTTTGTGGATTTTTGGTGGAGAAGAAATAGAAGTGGTTGAGAAGAAGAAGACTCGTCGGAGAACGATGGATTTTGAAGAAGAGAATTGCGGAGATTGCGTAGGAAAGAGAGAGACTAGAGAGGGAGATAGAGATAAAACTCATTTTTCATATCAACTGAACTGTTTAAAACAATAAACTATCATCCCTTTCATATAGGAGGGATGAGATTACAAAAATAGAAACCAAATCAAAATTTAAATCCCAACTTATCCTAATTTGGACTCTAACCAATTAACTAATTGATTTGAAATAAATTCAAATCTTCAATTTATCCTTATTGACTCTAATTTTAAATTTGAAATTCAATTAAAAAATCGACTCCTAATTTGAGATCACATGTGATCTCTTTTATTTAAATAAAAATCACATCGATTCGAATAAACGTAAATAAAATTAGACCCTAATTAACGGATAAAAATAGGAAAATAAGGCCCTATTTGTTTACTTCGTGCTGCATCAGTTCTCATTCGCTTGAAAAATTCGTCTCCCGACGAATTGCTTGATCTTCGTTCTGTTGGTGGAGAATTCCATATAGATTGATTGATCGAACCTCCCAAATTTGTCCCTTTTCCATGTTACGTTTATAATTTTTCTCCATTGAGGGGCATGACTGCAAATGTTCTACCCCTTCACTTAAAATGATTCCATAGCATAATATATCCTCTAAGGCTCTAATCGATCCTTTTGATAAATAATTTTGGGAGGAGGGGTCTCCCTGCAAATGTTCCAAATTAATTTCTCATCCCAAATTTCATGGGATTCGAATCGTATAGATAAAGGGCCCCTCGTTAGGGTTCTTCTTCCCTTCAAGCTGCGGCAGGCAGTACGTGCGTTGCGCAGGTGGCGCACAGGCGGACGACGGTGAGGAATCGTGGTAGAGGGGGTGAGGGATTCGTCGGAGGGACTGATGGGTTTTGCCCTGACGGAGCAGCGGTGGTGGGAAAAGGTGGTGGGGGTGTAGGGGTAGCGGAAAGGGGCGATGACTCTGGAGGGTGTGTCGCAGAGGGTGCGAGGGCGACGAAGGGAGGTGGTGGGGTCCGTTTGGTGGGGGAAGGTGGGTGTAGCGGGGCTAGGGGGATTAATGGAGGTGTGCGGGCTACAACGAGAGAGGGTGGCGAGGGTGTAGGGGTTGCGGCGGGAGTGGGTGGCAGCGACGGTGAGGCTGTGGCTGGAGGTGTGAGTGCAGGGGTTGTGGCTGGGGTTGGTTGTGGGGCCGACATCGAGGCTATGATGAGGGTTGGAGGTGAGGTAATGGTGAGGGGGACCTGTGAGAGGGCCGTGGATGGTGCCAGAGTCGATTTCGGTGGCGTTTGCAGGTCTGAAAATACCCGGACGACAAACAGGTCGACGTTTTCCTCTTCTGAAACGGCCTGGACAGTGAGCGAATCATCATCGACGGCGAGTTTTTCTTCGTCAAAAATCTGGACAACAGCTTCTGTAGTGGGGGACTTCGATTTGACGGCATTTTCTTCTAGTTGGCACGTCAATGCCTCGATATTCCGCGGCTCTTGTATTTGTGACGCCAAAGCTTGCATATCGGCACAAACTTGGAGCATATTAGATAATGTTTGTCTAACCTCGGCACGCCATGCATGGTCGTTGGAGCGAGATCCTTTGGACTTTTCGTGTGAACGACGGGAGGGATCGCCAGATCGTGAGGATGATCTAGATGCCATGCTCTGATACCAATTGATGCAAATCGGAATTTTCAAAGATGGAAAAAAAATTAATTTGTTTGTGGATTTTTGGTGGAGAAGAAATAGGAGTGGTTGAGAAGAAGAAGACTTGTCGGAGAACAGGGGATTTTGAGAAGAGAATTGCGGAGATTGTGTAGGAAAGAGAGACTAGAGAGGGAGATGGAGATAAAATCTCAATTTTTCATATTAACTGAACTGTTTAAAACAATAGACTATCACCCCTTTTATATAGGAAGGATGAGATTATAAAAATAGAAACCAAATCAAAATTTAAATCCCAACTTATCTTAGTTTGGACTCTAACCAACTAACTAATCGATTTGAAATAAATTCAAATGTTCAATTTATCCTGATTGACTCTAATTTTAAATTTGAAATTCAAATTAAAAAACCGACTCCTAATTTGAAATCACATGTGATCTCTTTTATTTAAATAAAAATTGCATCGATTCGAATAAACGTAAATAAAATTAGACCCTAATTAACGAATAAAAATAGGAAAATAAGGCCCTATTTGTTGACTTCGTGCTTCGTGCTGCATCAGATCCGATTGCCCGTTGACTCAACCTGGTATTATTCTCAATGCTTCACCTCAAGCTGGAGTATGGAACACTCACGTTGCAGCAAAAGAATTCTAAACTCACTCATACACATAATGCATAACTACCAAACTATCTTGGCTCAACACTTATGCCTTTAGTTGCAAATTGCAACGATGACAATGCCTTTCAGACCATGTTGATGAATAGGAGGAAATAACGAGTAGGATGGGATTCATTCAATTGATGCCCCTATTATAGCTGTGCAGACTTTCCTTCGGTGGTGAGTATAAAAGCTCTGGTTTACGAGCATCAAAGTAAGTTCCTTAAAAATCACATATGTAATACTTAAGAGAAGTAATGGCATGTCACAGAAAGCCATCGTGTCACAATACTTGTAAATCAAGGAGCAGAGGTAGGAGGAAATAAGCGCAATATTAAATGATTGAATTGGGAATGATAATCCATGTAGCAAATTGAGTAGTAACAGGGTGCTCATGCTCCATTTTGCAGAATCAGTCACCAGGACTTCAACGATTCTCTCTTCTAGATATCTCTAGCCCAAAACTTGTCTTCTTAACGGACGATGTTTTCATCTTTCTCAAGGGATGAAGAAGTCATGGAACTATATATCTTGATATCTTAGATTCGGGCCCTTTATAGGGACCTCAGAATGTGTGTCAACTTAGAAGCTCAGACTAAGACTCTCTCATACAAGGACCTCAGAAAGCGAGTTCTCTCACATGTGAATCTCCGAAGTATCTCGTATTGGATGTCATGAACAATAGGGGGTGGAACCTGAGTCTCGTTTACATGGACAAATAAGAGTCTCTATTTTGTAGACAACTTGAAGAAAAGTAAAGTTTGAAAATTGTAATGCGATATTCCTCCTTTCTCCCATACTTATTAAAAGCGTGAAGATGGTAGACCAAGTTCACTTCAAAAAATGGTCGACCAAGTTGGGAGAAGAAAGAATTGGAGTACATACAAATCATTCTTTACTTTTTCATAACTTTTCTTTTTTCTCCTATTTTCTCTTTTTTCTATTCGATCATCCATTACTTCATTCTTCTATTGATCCTCTCTTTTTTCCACAACGTCTCCTTTTTTTCCTTTTTATTGGTTTTCTTATTGGGCTTCCAGAAATGGAAAAAATGTTTGAAGCCCAAATAGGTTGGTGCTGCCATGTTTCCTTCTTGTACTTAGTGTTCAATGGGGGACAAGAACCCATCACCGCTAGTGGACCGCTACTTCATCTTCATTGGCTTCTATTCTGGTGCTAGCACCATGGCCTCAAATTTCGACGAAATTCGACCGAATTCGGTTTCAGTGGGTGACCGAAATCCGACCGAAATGGTCGATGTCGACCGAAATTTGGGGGGCTTAGTTAAAAAACAAACCGAAATGACCGAAATTTTGGTTGAATTTCATCCGAAATTTCGTTTCGGTCAGTCCCCGAAACGAAACTGAAATCCGGCATTTAAGGCCTTGGCTAGCACTTTGTGCACACTTGTTCTCTTGCATGAGGCCTCACTTGCTCGATGTTCCTCACAGGCTTCCTTGTGGCCTCACATATCACCCACCAATAAATGTCCATCACCGATCCTGATGCATTGAAGCTAGATTATGTAACATCTCACACATTGGATCTGATCATTTGGTTATGCTGGTAGTTGCTTGTGAACTGCCTCATCCTCTTCAGCGTCACCTTATATAGGTAACCGTTGGCTTGCTGGGTTTCCACAATTTAGATCTCCTCTTCATGTTCATGATTCGTTCCTCATGCTGAGGCATGTGGAACGACAAACCCTATTTTATGTATCGCGAGGGCGGAGATTGTTGTCAACCCTGTCACTGGTTCATCATCATAGCTCGTAGCAACTCGCTGCCTCAAAACTTGTTTTTACTACTAATCACTGCCTTCTTCATATCTTTACCATGATGCTAGTGCTTAGGTTCACATAGATGCAATGCCCCCTTTCTTCATATCGCATGCCTTGTGACCCAACCTTACATCCCTTGCATATTGGCTTCGTCAACAGATTTAACACTCTACCTTGAGCAGCTACTGCTGCCTTCTTCGTTGGGTAGGGTCTTGGAGAGAGAACCCAACATCACGTTGTCATGGGATTCTTCACGAATGTTGACTGATATTCAATGCATGAACTCGAGAAAAAAAGTCGTAATGCAAATGCTAAGAACTTGAACAAAAATAATGATCGATTCCTATGTGGAAATATGTGTACAACAATCAAGAACAAGAAGGATAACCATGCTTTGACGTGGATCAAGATGGTCAGATTGGGTCAGATTGACCTCCCTAACCCATAGAAGGGGCCCTATATGTTAGATCTTCGTAATGAACTTCTCAAAGAATACAAGCGTGGGGCTCTTTATATACCCCACCTATGTCCCACCGCTTGAAGATGTGTGACTCAACAAGAAAGGTCTGTAATAGGATCTTGGATAGATCCAATTACCTAATTGACTCCACCCTTTGCCGTTCTCAACTGTTGCATCAAGGCTTGATTCTCTTCCTTATTAACGATACAAGGAATCGAATAAAAAATAACTTAAAAAAAGTTAATAAACCCTGTACCAGCTACTGGTGCCATATCCTAGGATCCGTTATAAGATGTATTGCTTAACAAATAGGATAGGGTCCAATCGTCATTAATGATAATATGAAAAGATTTGTATTGTTATCATCTTCTTCCACCCAATGAGTTTTTTTAGACCTCTGTTTAAGCAAAATCTCACATTTCCTTACTATATCCTTGTAGTTCTTTCTCACTTTGTTCAGCTCCATTCAAAGCCGTGCATCCCATTGGCTTTCAAATTAGTCTCAAATGGCCCGATCTCTTGCAAAAGGAGTGAGTGCTGCTCATCCACATTCCCAAATACATCATTAATCTTTCTTTTAATAATTGTATTCAAATGTCTTAGCGTACATGACAAAGTGGTCAGCCATTAATATATTAACTTAGTCACACACATCTTTCATCACTTGAGAAACCCCCCTTCAATTAGGAACCATATTTTTTAAACCTGAAAGATGGGATGGTATTTTGTCTTTCTTCAACTTTACAAAGACTGATGAATAATCTGAAAGCTTTATTTTGATAAGAAACTTTCATCTCCACAGAAAATGTGGCATTCATAAGTAGGGATGAAAACGGATCGGATACGTATATGCCTATTTCCATATCCATATTCACTTCATCTCTATCGAATACGAATACGGATATGATTCGGATATGCATTATGGAAACCATATCCTTAAAAATACAGATACGAATCCGAATAGGAATTTATCGAATCCGAATACAGATTGAATAAAGAGCAAACCCGAATACGGATCGATTAAGGAGCTAATCTAAATATGAATCGAATAAAGAGTGAAATCCAAATATGGATCCAATAAACATGAATCCGAATACAAATACAATAAAGACCACATACAAATATGAATTGATTTTTTTTTTATCAAAGTTCATAATGATTTTAAAAATGGCAATGAAATATAAATAAGTTGCTGACAAAAAAAAAGAAGTGTCGAGGTGACCTACATTCTTAATCGGAAGCAAAAAGGGGATAGGATTTCATAAGTTTTTTTTTGTGCTCATTCCCAAAGAAACATGAATTTGTTAATATCATTAATATATTGTATTCTATAATGTATAATACTAATATAACAGCATAGGGTTGCGACTTATATTATATTAACTAATATATAAAATAATATTAAATATTGTATTCGGATATCCGGATCCGAATCCGGATACTCAAGCAATTACCATATTCGTATCCGTATCCGGAAAATTTTTACAACCCATATCTATATCTGATCCGTATTTGATTAATATTCGGATACAAATATCCATATCCGGTAATTTTTTGAATATGGTAAGCGGATATTCGGATATATCCGTATCCGTTTTCATCCATATTCATAAGTCTCCTATCCAATCTCTCAGAAATTCTTCCTTTGCCAGTTTGATTATTAAACTGAGATAAGTAATCTCCTTCATATGTAGGCTCTACAAGTCCAGTTTCAATAGCTACATTATCGTCATATTTGCCTCTAATTATTTCCTTCCTCTCGATAATGCTGTTTGTGAAGCCCGCTCCTTAACGGATCTGGATACCCGTTTACATATCACTCGTAGTATCATGTTCGTTCAAGATCACATTAGAGTACTGAAAACTAAGGGAATTTTTTTTAAATGACATTTGCAAATTTAATAACAAGCCACAGGACTACACTATGTCACTATTATTTTGCAAAATTTTCCATATCAGTGTAACAACAGAAATTGCATTATGTATATGCATCCCAATTTATCAGAAGAGAAATAAAAGCATATAATATCCTGAACAAACTATAGCATGCGTACCTGATAATTGTAAATGCAGAAGCTGATGTTCAATTCCCCCAATACAACGGTGCAGGTATTTTGCCTGCAATCCATGGAATAGGGAGAAAAGAACATCAACAAATGTTGAGTACATCTAATTAATTAATAATAACAGGATATTTAATGTCTACAAAAGAAAGCAAGTAAATTGGCTATGATTAATTAAAATTTAAAGCTACTTGCAATGAAACAAGCTTTGTTTGGTATGTAAAACCTCATTCTACTCATCCTACACTAGTTACCCACATTAATCATACAAATATCATATGATCAATAGTGTACAGAAGTACTTCAAGGATTGATAAGTTCTATGATTCATATATACTTTTTATGATCGAGGTGATCCAGATCTCTCTCTGATGTTTACGAATAATGTGAATGGATCATAGTAAGTGTACATGATGGGTCTAGTGTTTTGATTCTTTTCTTGTTTAATTGCTCAAGCTTAGTGGATAGTCTGTGGTCTTGGTCTGGGTAAGACCTCACACTATGACTCTAAGGTAGTAAGGAAACCTTAGGGTTGGGGTGCCTCCGTAGGCATGCGGTGGAGTAAAATGCATCCTAACTAAGTTCCCAACACGTCCACTCGCTATTTTAAACAACTGTGGTAGTAGCTCGTAGTCTGATAATGGATGATTTTCATACATTGATCTTTTCTCTTCTTCAGGAATTACTTGCTGAACAGTAACTAGTTCAACTCAACTGAACCAACTCAATTGTAACCAAGCTCCCATGTAACAAATTCGACTGTAATTTAACTTTAGTCAAACTCAATCGTAACTCAATCCAATCTCAAATGTAACTTCTCCTGATTCAACTGTAACTGATTCAGATGTAGCCATAGAGGATTCAGATGTATACATGGATGATTCGGACGTAGCATCGCCAAGTCTGCTGGCGAAAAATAAATAAAACTCAAGCGGTGAGGAAGCCTACAAAAGGCTCTTCCGTCTCGCCCTCTAATTGGAAGGCGGTCCAATAGAGGGATAGGTCTACTCCAAAACTACGCCACTGAGACGGGTGAGAGAGACTCTCTAGAAAAGTCGCTCTAAAAGAAAAACCGGCTCGACCGGTTCGGGCTAACGAGCTCGAACAACTAAAACCAAGGGTCCTCCTGCCTAGGCACCCTAAAGAACAAGGGTCAGCGGAACTGGTCTTTAAAAGAAACTTGTGGATCCCAGAGAGGCGTAAAAACTGCGAGCGCTCGCGAAAAACCGAGAAAAGACTAGGATCCTAGACCCGCGCACGAAGCGGCCGCTGCCCTAACTGGGCTTCCTATCTCCCGCCCAGGTGAGGGTCACCGCACCCTCGCACAGTCAGGTGTAAAGGTCACCATGACTGGCACTTTAAATTATCCGTCATCATTGAATCACTATTGTTGACTTGATTCTTCAATCTTTCTCGATCTCTATTGTGGTTGACTGTACAAATCTAGTTCTTTTGATCAATGATCTTCTTAATATAACCGATTCATCCTTGATTTCACTTATTGGTCTACCACATCCTTTCTCAATCTCCTCTATGGTTGATATACAAATCTAGGTATTTTGTCACTACCTATCTTTGGTGATCTTATGATTAGCAGATTATACTTAAGGAAAAATGATCCCATGTTATCATGGATTGATTTAAACATTTCTAAGTTATTTCTTTAAGATTTTGGTGATCCTCCTTGATCTTAATACCCGCTTCTTTTGTCTCTACTATTCTTAATTAATTTCCCCTATAGATCAACTATTTGAATAGTATATTCACTGGAAATTTTTAAATCCGCTAAGTATGGATTTGGAAAAATGCATTAACCAAAGGCGATGCATATAGTTTTGGGAGTTTTGGTTCCCGAATTGCTGACCACAAAGATACCATAGATGACAGATTTTCCGGAGAAATAACTTTGCTAAGATGGGTGATGAGTCACTTCTAGTAAAATTTAGAGAAGGTAAGGTACCCATCACTTGCCAGTTGTCAGTGCTTGTGTGATAATAGTGTTGATACAAGGAGGATATAGGAAGTTGTAATACTAGAGCTTACTGGAATAGGTATTGAGTGTACATAAGAAGTTCCTGCAAGTACACTCACAATGGCTGATGTTACTGATTTGGATAGATTGGGACGTTATTTTAGGGGAGATATAAATGCAACATTCACATCATCTGATGATATATCTTCATCATCAATTGCATGAGGTGACTCTTGGTAGATGATCTAGTGTATGATATTCAACATTCTCTTACCCATGGAAAATTTGTATAGAACATTAGATAAAGAAGGAGGAAACATCAGTTTAATTGCCGGTCCTTTCTCACGACATATTTATCCGATGAAACAATTACTTGAGATAATGCCCTTAATGTGATTTCAGATTTCTTATGATCAGATTCAGTTCATGGTCCAACACAGATGAGGTCAATTGCATAGAAAATATGTTTGGAGTAAAGGAACACTATTATCAAAAGAGAATGGGAATATTTTATATAAATACATACTTAACCCATTTGTAACGGTCTTATATATTGGCATGGCATCAAAATCGAGTATTTTAAAATGGGACCGATGGAAACTGAAGCAAAATCTGCAGTGTTTGAAAGGCATTACACACAGAAGCATCCTGTGTATACATAAAAACGATCATGTACAAAGAAAATATGAGAGAAATAAACAATTAAGCTAGAAATCATAGTGTATTTAATACAATATAGTCTGTTCAAAATAATAATAAAAAAAACAGTCCGTTCAAATATAATCTGAAGAAATAATCTAATCACACTCTGACAAAATTAAAAAAAATATCATATTGAATAGAACTGCTTTCCAGTATTACTTTAAAAAAAATCTTAAGGCCTGTTCGATTTGAGAAACAATGACGGCAAGTATCCTTGGAGTTTATACTTTTGGATTGAAAAAAATCAATGTGTTAAAACACATATATAACATCAAAAGATGAGTAAAGTTGTGGAAAATCATGGATTGCAGCAAGAGGAGGAGAAGATTGTACCTATATTGATCTCAAATATGGAGAAGATCAACATTTGCATGCAGCATTTTCTTCGTCAGTTGCTGAATGGTAGCTTTTAGCTTCAACTTAAGCAGCAAGAGGAAATGGAGTCCAGGTAGTTGTTGGCTTCAACACCATTGATTGGAGTCAGTAAATGGCTGATTGAAGAAATTCTTAGAGAGCTGCTTGCAGCAAAGTGGTTCCAGTACCTTAGGAATATCAGTTGAAGCAGCTATGGTTGCATGCAACAATTATAGGCATGGCTTCAACAAAAGCAGCAGCTCCAGGAGCTGCTAGCAGCAGCAGCTTGGCTTGAACAGGAGCTGCTCCAGCATCTAAGAAACGTAGCTGCTCCATCTGCTGCCTCAATCGTGCCTTCATGCTGATGTGGGCAGCAACCTCTTCAAGGAAAAATGGTTGCTGGACAGCAGCCCATAGGCTGTAGTAGGAGGGCTCCAAGAGCTCTTACGATGGTGGATTAGAGAGAAGGAAAGAAAAATAAAGAATAAGGATAAATCTCATGGATAGCAGCAAGAGAGGGTGTAGGTTTACCTCTTTTGGTCTTGATCTTGCATGCAAGAGCTTCAAAATGGATATGAGCAAGGATGGACAGCAGCATCTTGCTCCAAGGAAGGAGCATCAACTATAATGGTGGGGAACAGCAGAAGCTGCCCTAATAAAAAGGCTGCAACAGTGGTCCAGAGCTGCTGGACAGCAGCTCCAGCATGGAGGGGAAAGCATTCTCGGTGGATTTTGGGGGAGAGTTGGGGCAGGATTTGGGTGTTTATATAACCAAAGGAATGCCCTTTGGAGTTGACATGTGTAGGAGCATTTGGATGCCAAGTGTGGAGGGTTTTGGCCACATGGAAAACAACAGGACAGCAAGCAACTGTTGCTGCTGTACTATTTTTTAATTTATATATATATATATTTTTACCAATATTTCTCTTGTATTTAGAAAACCGAAGTCGACCGTACATGCACCTCGAGTGTCGGATTTTGGTGCACAATAGCTCGTTTTAACCATCTCTGAATGACGATCAAAATGAGTATAATATTCATACACTTTAGATTGGGTATGAATACCCGAAATTCTTGAGATACGGTTTGGCTAAATTTTGCGGTTTTAAAATAACAAATGACCTCCGATCGACGAACGGTCGATTCCGTTGGTCTTGTTTTGTTGAATCGAATTTTTAGGTGGTTTCGGTTTATTTCGCGGCTTCCGAATTCGCGTCGCGGCTTTTTCGGGCACGCACTACGATGCGATCGATTTTTGGTTGTTTTCATTCGAACGACTTTTGATTCGCGATCAATTGATTAGATTATTTATCGTTGATTAATAGCTTTATTGAGTTATACGGACCCAAATCGGGTCGGGTTCGGTTTTATGCAGATCCGGATGTTACACTGTTAAAATTTCTCCTAAAAACCATTTTGATCTCCCAGATCATCAGCATGATCTTCCGTATCCTCCCAGAGTTTTCTTTCTGTTTACACACATCTGTTGTAGAAGCATAAATAAGACTAAAAACAGCATGAATCAGACAACCCTTCATCTTGAAAGTAGACATTTGATCTGTTGATGCAGATTTCAATATGACATTTAGCTAATGCCAAATTCTTGTAATAGTGTAAGGGTTAACCAATTCCTGTTGCATATTTAATGATCGAGACATTTAATGATAGGCTGCATTTAAAAAAACACTTTAATTTAGTTAAGTATTTTACGTAATTGGTTTACAGCGATAATCAAAACATGGCCTTTATGTAATGTGAATATGTGATTTCATGCAAGGTAGAAAAAGTCGTATGCAATATGTCACCTAAATGATATTTGGGAAGCTCGTAAGGATCATCCGATTTTACAAAATTGTTTTACATGGGTAATTCAAACAGGGTCTTAAATAATGTTATGATGAGAAGCGGCATTTTTTATGTGGTTGTTGGCCTGACAATCGGGTTGCTCTGCTTGCCATAATTTAATCGATCAAGGATTACTTCCCTAGCTAAATAGTTGGTTGGAGTAATTTGCATAATTGACCGATCATTGCTGGTTCGATTTTGTCGAATTGTTTTCTATCTAATTGGGACCCAGAATTTGGTTTTTGATGAAATAAATATTCGGCTCATCTTTTTAA
Organism: Ottelia alismoides; assembly: GCA_037367405.1. Lineage (NCBI taxonomy): Eukaryota > Viridiplantae > Streptophyta > Magnoliopsida > Alismatales > Hydrocharitaceae > Ottelia > Ottelia alismoides. The sequence continues at coordinate 403,343 of JAZKJV010006919.1, read as the reverse complement.
GTAGGGTGAACACTCACTTGGTTTCCGCCCCTGGATTTGAACCATGTTCATTTGGGTAATAGGCATCCGATGCTACCAACATACTACTGAGTGGGGTTCGATAAATATTTGGCTCATATAGTTTAATTTGGCTTAACTAGAATGGCCTGCAGATGTATAGTATAAAAAACGTCCTAATTACAATCTGTACCTTAGCCATTGTTTTGATTGCATTATCTAAAGTGATAGTCCATTGCTATTTGATTGCACGGGTGAGAATTCCTTTTCGCATTTCAGAGAGAGGACCTCAATGCAAATGAAATCACTGGAATTCATCTAATTATAAGCAACTTAAGTGTGGCATTGATGATTTCCATGTGGTGTCTCTACAGGAAGGAATTCCTTGGCACTTGGTTGCAATGGGAGTATTCTTTCTATTGCTGAAGCTCCCAGGGCCGTATTATCCTTATTTGGGCCGTCTCGTGATCCCACACTTTGCTAATGGTGGGCTCTGGAGTACTGTTTGGTTTGCCTTTCAATGGCTCAGAATGGGCAATAGAAATGTGGAGAGAAGAGAGTCTTAAAGGTCGTTGGATGGGTGCAAAGATTGCTGGGTATGGAACATGGCTGTTGCTGCTTCCTTGATGTAAGGTCGTTTTTATCTCATCTTTTCATTTTGTTAGGGGTGTTTTGAGTTCAATGCTCATCCTGTGTGCAGAGTAGTTTTTTATTCTTCTTTTGCTATGTTTCATATGAAACAAATAATAGACAAAGCACATATAGAGCACCTCTTTGAGCACTTGAGACTGAGTACCAGCAGACACTATAAATATTTTTTGGGTTGTGACTGTTCATTGTGGAAGCTTCTTAATTATGAAGTGTAAAGTTTGCACAATCAGTTATTCAAGTATTTTTTTGATAGTTTCTGCTTTGACGCCTGGTGGAAGTTTGGAACATGATGTTTCACAAGCCTTAATGTATGCTTTATTTAATTACATCACTTTGTAATAATTGCACTTGGCAAAATTAACATGGCTAAATACAAGTTTTCATCCTTTATAAAAGCCTCTTTGATGTCCCATATATGCATTTCAAGTTGCAAAAATTTCTCTTTGTTGCATCGCATAGGTTAAGAGAGGACGTGGAATGCCTAAGTGTTGGAAGGAGACTATTCTAAAGGATCTTAGTTATTTGAATCTAAGCCTGAGAATGGTCCAATATAGTTCCGAATGGAGGCAAAGAATCCATTTAGCTGACCCTGCTTAATGTGGGACAATGCTTTGTTGTTGTTGTTGCATTGCATAGATTGAGGTTTAAACCAAAACATGAAAGAGCCTGTGTTTGAACTGGGGTAGGAGTTTTACTTGGACCGAATTCCTCAAACAATTTTGGACTTGAATTTGATTTGGTAAAAATACAAATTCACTTTTGACCGAATGAATTTATTATCTAAAGTCGTGTTTGGTTGTTTTGGGACATGGGAATCACTGGATGGAGAGTGGAGGGGTAAGGAGTGAGTGAACTGGGGCGACTGTGGAGTTGGCGAGGGTGGAAACTTCTGAGGGGGAGGGAAATGGGGATGCAAGGTGGTGGTTGCGTAAATCTTTCTTGAGGGCTTCCAATGGGGTGAGATGCTTCTGTTGCAAGGGTCTGCGATCATCTTGCGAGGTCTTGTCGTGTTGCAATAATGTGCTTATGATGCAAACTATGTGCAAAATTTTATGAACTACAAACCTTGATGAAAAGTGGAAATGAATGAATGAAAAATACAAACGTATCAAGTATAACTGTTCTGGAACTTGAAATGGATGAAACAAGTCGGGAAAAAGGCACAACAAATACGGGAGTCTTTATAGCACTATATCATTCACATGATTGGAGCCAACTGAAAATATTTAACAAGATCAAAGATAATATGTTACATTGTCTTGCAGGCAACATGAAGTCTATTCATCATCAAACCAGATTGCAAACAAGCCCATAAATAATGGTAAAAAGTTGGGAGTGGAGCTCTTGTTACCCACGAGCAGAAGTGACTCAATGCAGCTCATTGGTGCAGATTGAGTCTATGTAGGAATATGGCAAGGAGGGGTGGTGCTGATATACAGGGTTACAACATGGATTTTTCGGTGGAAAGAGATAGACGATGAAAGAAAGAAGAAATTGTGCATGTTGTATGGGATTTTCGGGAAGAAACACGAAGATGCGTGGATATATATATATATATATATATATATATATGTATGTATGTATGTATGTATGTATATGTATGTATGTATATATATACTGGATAAACTCCAACTTTCTATAACTTGAGCTGTTCCTAAATAATAACTAATACCTCTTTAATATAGGAAGGGGTGTAATTATATAAAAAAGGAATTCACTACTCAAACAAAGCCTAATTTGGCCCCTAAAATTACTCAACTTGACAATGAATTGGAGATCACACACGATCTCATTATTTAAATAAAATTTAAAATGACAAAATACTCAAAAATAACGACTATCCCTTGCCATAATTTAGTTGAACCCTAATTTTGATTGACGACACTAATTTGAGGAGAATAGACAACAAAACTTAGTTTTGTCTTGATTCCAAATATCATGCTACATCACAATGCGTTGGTAGTGGTCGAGGTGTGACAAAGATCGTCATCGGCAATGATACGAAGGTGTGCATGGCATGGTGGTTGTGGTGGGACATGATCAATTTGGAAGCATCGAGGGGGTTGGAGGTAAGGGTTGGGAAATGTGTTTAGTGGGTGATGAATCTCTGATATATTATCACTATACTCCTTAATTATTCTTTGAGCAAAGATAATTCAATAAAAAATCATTATTAATTCAGTTTTATTAATTACGTTTCTATAAATAGCCGTAATTATTGTACAAAATTAACCTCTTTTATTTTCTTTATTATTTTATTTTATTTCATATAGCAACTCCAAAAAATTAGATTAAATATTCTAGATATTAATTTTGGTTTTGAAAAGATATTAAAAAGGTAAAAAATTGCAAATCATTAAAATGCAGTGTTTTTATTCTTTAAAAATACCATCAAAATTTTTGTGTTTATTTGATCTTTTGACTTTTTGTCCAACATGAAACTTGTAGATCGTCTCGAGATCTACTATTTTCATGTTTTGACTTTTTGCTAATTCAGTTTCGTTTTATTTCTTTTGTATTTTCTCTTTATTTTTCCATTTCTGAATAATCTGATTGGGCCACGTGGCACTCTCTGGAGCCGCCACGCTGCCTCCTTCTCCGCGTGCCACCTGCCTTCTTCTTCTACCTTTGGATCTCCTCCCCCTGCTCCATCTCAGCCGCTCCCCTCTGCCTCTCCCTCAGCCCTTGGATCTGCAACCCCCAGATGCAATTCCCACCGTCTCCTCCCGCCTTAACTTCAGCCATTAGATGGCCCCACATCCAGAGGCTACGGAGCCTCCACATCACCTCCTCTCTCATGACCATAAGATGAAGCCCGCCATTCCATCGTGGTTGCTCCTACGTGCCTCACCCTCCACCCTTGGATCATATCATAAGATCTGATCCTAACCACTCACTTGCGCCCGTACCTCAGCCGTTGGATCGCGAGATCCAACGACCTCGACCCATCATCCTCCTCCAGCTCCTTCCTCTTTCCCACGATTTCCACGTCGGCCTCCTTCCTATTTTAGCAACCACTTCATACCACCTCTCCATGCACTAACGATTCCTCCACGTAGCCTGATCTCCCTTCTTCCTCGTGGAGTCATTAACACCTCATGACCCTCGCTCAAATGCCTTCGCCTGATTGATGAATCTGTGATTAATCGTCTTTATCCTTTCATTTTAGCTAAAATCCTTGGTGAAATACATGTAAATAATCACTAATTCCAAATAATTATCATTCTAGCCACAAATATTAATATTATATAATTAACACTTATTTTATCCATAATAAAATAATAAATAAAAAGAAAAATAAAAAAGAAGGATGTAGATATAAAATATATACAGATTGGTCCTAACCCCGAGACCAGGTCAATATCGACGTGGTCGACAAAATAAATAAGTAGGAGGAGATAAGGATCCTAATTAATACAAATATCAAGAAAAGCAAGACCAAAAATACAATTAAACACATTTTCCATCTTGTAAATATTTCACCTATTTTATTTATCACTAAGAAAATTTCAAACTAAAACACTTCTTTTATAAAAGTTGTTCATAAAAATATATATTATTTTATAAAAATATTAGAAAAATAATTTAACATAAAAATAATTAACCGCAATGAACTGTAAAAGCAGCAAATACCGACTTCCGAGGTTCGTAACTATTTATGGAAAACTTCAAACGAACCAAACTCACTTTTAAACTTCATTTTGTACTTAATACTATTTATTAAAAATATCAAAAAATATTACAATAATACGGACGAGTTTTGACGTTTGGGACCTGTTGTCTATATATACTATATGTAGAAACTTCTCGGATTTTTAGTTAAATGACCGTAAACCTTATAACTTAATTTCTTTTCCAAAAATCTTTTAAATGTATATAAAAATATAAAATATAATTAAGTTAAAATACTAATAAAACCCGAAACCACGAAGCTGCTACCTAAATTTTCCGGATCTCATAACTTGACACTATAAACTTCGAATTGAGCAAACTCAGTTTTAAAATTCGTATTATTTAATTATCTACAAAATGACGCTGATTTTCGTTAAAATCAGAGTTAATATGAAAACACGGGTTTCAGGACCGTATTGGTATATGTTGTACAATGTACCGTAACTTTTATTATTATTTAATATGTTAATACTTTATTATTATAATATATATATTTATTCATTTAGTAATTATTTAATTCTATATTTAATTTTTTATTAATTAATTTAATTACTTAATTATCCATTTAATTACTTAATTCTAGCTTAAATTTATGTAATTCTTAATCTAACCAATTATCAACTATTAAGTTAATATAATTTAATTTCTCTCTCTCTCTCTCTCTTACTTTACTCTTTTCCTTCTTCCTCAATCTATGATTCCTTCTTCCCCATCGCATTCACCATGCCGCCCGTCTTCCCTCCTCCTTCCAACTACCGCTTTAAACCGTTCCAACGACAGGTTATTGGCTGGTCGTTCACCAACCACCCGTGGTGCCGCCACCGTCGGCGATGACCGCATCCTTCTTCCCCTATATATAGTCTGTTAACCTCCGAGCTCCAGAGATCCACCATTTTCACTCTTCATTCTGTCAGCTTCGAGGTTGCGAGAGAGAGAGAGAGAGAGAGAGAGAGAGAGCCGATGTCATAGGTTCTAGCTCCCTTCGCCGAGCGAGAAGAGCGTTGAGGTCAAGTGCACTGGCGTGAGCTCTGCTCCGCCGCACTCAAGTCTCCGCGACGCCGCGCGTTGCAGGAAACAACCTCCTAGAGCTCCGCTCGAGCTCCAGATCCCAGGCGAGTATCCCATTCAAGTAGGTTCTCATCCCCTTTCTCTTCTCTGTTTCTCTTCTCCCTCCATTCTCTTCTCGATCTCTCTCTTCTCCTTCATTTTCACTCCGATATTTGATTCAAAACATTGCCGATTCCCATCTCTTCTCCAATTCCCTCCATTTGTTGTTCTAATTCACACATCTGATCACCTCCGACCACACACGGTGGCCGGAGATTTGGAGCGAGTTCCTCATCTCCGATCGCTTCTACGCTCACCCTTTTGTTTGCCTTCAGACCGAGCCTCTGAGCTCAAGCCAGACATTCTCATTGCAGGATGTTCATCATCTGGAGCGAGCAATCAAATACACAAATAGATCATCGGAGCGCAGTACCTGATAACCTGCAAAACAAATTACAACATGAATAACTGCTAGAGTCAGAATGTCGAAACACAGAGCATCTTCAACCGATCTGTATCGAACTGCATCTGAAAACGGGAACCTTCGCGAAACGCAACCACCTGGAAACGATCCTAACGCCTGTTACAGAGTCTCATCATGCTTGAGCGTCACTTGAAGATGATTCAACATCACTTGGATCGTGTCTAAGCACCAAAACCAATTGAGATCCACGGTCTGCAACGAAGCAGCGTCATCAACAAACCCAATTGCTGTAGCGGATCTGATTCGAACATCTGAACCAGAGTAACATCTAAGCCTCTGCCGCCTGGAGTCCACTTTCGCCGACAACAGAGATCATCGATCAGATCTATTGACATCATGCGCCTGGAGATCGACTCGATCTCCACCTTTGATCACTGTCGATCATTCTGATCGAGGTCCGAGATTGCCGCCGCCTTGGGCAAAAAAAAGGGCAAGCACGATTCTTCCCTCCATAATATACAAGGACCCTTGGTTCAAATTGGATCCAAGGGATATCGACATGCCATGCGTCGATCCCTCAACATCCAACGCAACCGCCCCCATCGTTTAAGATGCCCGGACATTTCTGTATTCCCAAACAGGTACAAGTGGTTAAAGCAAACACGCGAGCAGCAAATGCGGTTCACGTGCGTAGGCCAGATATTTGTACGATTTGTATAATAGGGTTTTTTACCCGGCAGACCATATAAACCTTGTCAATTACCTCCATGACATTTGAAACAACCTAATCCCCCCTCAACCTCTTAAACTTGTCAACTCTTACCCCATGAACCCTGCGGGTTATCTGTTTGAAGCTTGTGGAGGTTCTTGGGGGCAATTTACAGGGTCGATGAGGTAATTATGTTGTACAAAAGGTCGTAGAGGTAATTTAAAAAGTTTATAAGGTCTGTCGGGTAAAAATCCCTTGTATATAATACCTCGAACTTTCTACTAATCACAAACAGGTCCCTCTAAAGGACTCACGTGTAGTAGCACATGCATTTGGCATTTTTTGCACTAATGTCCTTGAAACTCCTGCATATTTCGAATAGATACCCTTATAGGTCCTCGGTGCTGAACCTAGCACGTGCGAAATACTGACTTCTGTACATAAATAAATTACAAAATATAAAAATACAATAAAACACATAAAAATAACCCTATAATATATACATGATAAATAAATTTTGAAAATAAAAAGATTGTCTATTTTTAATAATTCATTTAAAAATACAAAAATATAACAAACTTTAAAACCACATAAAACAATTATAAAAATGCCTCTAAAAATCCTATAAAAAGTACCTATAGCATATTTTACCATATTTTACCTATAAACCCAAAAACAAAATAAAAATTGAATAATAAAACCAATAAAAACACAAAATACATAAACAATTGTAAAAATCATAACTAAATAAATAAAAATCACCCAAATACGCACAACATATCATTTTCGAGATAATTTCATCTACTTTTAATAAAAATAGAATAGAAATATTTTCTCACTATTTTCACTTTTAAAAATCGTAAATAAAAATATGTTTTCCATAAAATTCAATTTCCAACATAAAAAAATAAACAAAATCCATCAAAATCATAAGAACCTATTAAAAATCAATAAAAATAGGAAAACAAGATAAAAATTACAAAATATTTTCTTAAATAATAAAAATATAAAATATTTAAAAATTAAAAATAATATAAAATTCATTAATAATCAAATAAAAATCCATAAAAATATTTAAAAATAAAATAAATATTAGGAAACCGTTTACCTTAGTTTTTCTATAGTTTCACCCTAGTTTCCAACAGTTTGCCTTCATGAATTCGAACTCCCATACTTGAAACCATATATCAATGTTTAGGAGTATAAATAATAAAACTAAAAAGATTAACTAAAAGTTAATCCTTTCTGCAAAAATTTCACCCAATTGATTCATCAACACTGTTATTTTTTTTTATAATAGTAGATTGGGTACGTTTATCAGATGGTGCTGTTGTCGGGGAGGCAGCGCTAGGGTAGCTGTAGAAACCTTAGGTCTAGGGTTTCACGTTTTTCTTTGCCATTTTATTTCCTAACCTCACGGTTTTTTTATTTCTGATTTGTGCAGTACAAGTCGAACCACGATAGATAGAACTGCGAAGCCGATTAGTTGTAATTTTCTGTAATGAAAATATTAACATCGTTCGTTGGAAGGGCCCCCTTCAGGGCGTCTCGACTTGTACCTCTCTCCCTTCTTATAGGGGCCTGTTTCAGCAGGACTGTACTCTTGGGGAAGCAGGGTGCCCACCACAGTTTTATTGTATCATGATTTTATCGATGGTTTTTCCGCAGCTTTTCGAGGATAGGTGCTTATTAAGATTTCTCGATTTTCCCTTCTCTACACAACCGTAGCTAGATGCTTGATGCAAATTGGATTTTGTAAAGACAAGAAAATAATTATTGATGGCAGAAATTTGGTGGAAGAATAATTTGGAGGGGATAAGGAGAGAAGGTGCACTGGTTGCACGAGATTCAAGGAAGAAGAAGCACGTAGATCGTATCGAGGGAGAAGGGATAGAGAGAAGAGAGAGATAAAACTCAATTTTTCATATCATCTGAACCACCAATAGACTACCATCCCCTTTATATAGGACGTGTGGGGTTACAAAGATAGAAATAAATTCAAATCGGCTCTAATTGATTTGAATCGAAATTTAAATCTATCTTATCATAATTTGAGTCTAATTTTAAATTCAAAATTTAAATTAAAACCGACCAACTAATTTGAGATTACACGTGATCTCTTTTATTTAATAAAAATTGCAACGACTCGAATAAACGTAAATAAAATTAGACTCTAATTTAGCGGTTAAAAATAGAAAAATGAGGCATGTTGACTTCGTGCTGCATCAGTTCTCCTTCGCTTGAAAAATTCATCTCACGACGAATTGCTGGATCTGCAGGCTTGAAGGTTGATAAATCTAATTCAACATTCTCGATCATCCCATGAAAGAACTTATGTGGAGCAGACAGTGGAATCCAGGCATGCATGGTGCGAAGGTTTGAGCCGTTAACTTCATGACGGAATAACATGTGTGGCGCGAATGCGGACACCCACTCGGATTTTGTCTCCTTGACGTGGTGCTTAAAAATTTGATGAGGCATCTTCATCTCGAACGTCTTAGCCTTTGGAGATCCCATAGCAAGGCAATGGAACAAATTTAATAGAGGAGGAGATGTGGCCAATGAATTAAGTCATGTGACCTTTAAATAGGTGAAACCCATAGTCCTAATCTTAATTGGGTAAGGGGGCCACCCAGATTTCATTCTTTCAACATTTCTTTTTAAATATTCCTGCTCCAAGGTGGTGGGCTGCAATTTTCGTACTCCTTCACTAAAAAACTCATAAGTTAAATTTTCCAATGGGTCCTTTGGATAAAATAGTATTGGAAGAGGGTCCCCCTTGAAATATCCCCAAAATATCTCTTTACTTCTATTGTCAAGGGATTCGATGGAGTAAACACCCTCAATTTTTGTTGGGGTTCGTCTCTTCTTAAGTTAGCGACGACAACATGATGGGAGTATGTGACGACAACATGACGGGAGCACGCGACGACAACATGACGGGCGTACGGGGCGGTGGTGCATGATCGCTGCTGGCAGGCGTTGAGATGCGACCATCCACTGATTGTGGTGGTGCTGGGCGGCGCGGTGGGATTTGGGTAAAGGCTTTGGCGGTGGCACGGGAAGTACGTGGGTTACGAGAGGGGGCGATGGCGGTAGTACGGTGGGGGGTTTCTCTGAGGGTGTGAGGGTGATGGTGGGCTGGGGCGATGGAGTGAGAGGTAGGGAGGTCGGGGTAGGTGGCAGTGGGGCTGGGAACGTCGCTGGAGGTGTGGAGGCAATGGGAAAAGGGGGCGATAATGAATGGGTTTGTGGGGTGGGAGGGGGTTGTGGTGGGAGAATGACAATCGTTGAAGCTGGAGGGTGCACTGTAAGGGGTTTGGGGGTGGTAGAGGGAGAGGGGGTTGGCGGTGGTGCCGGAAGGGCGAGGGTGGCAACGGGAGAGGGTGGCGGCGATGGTGGGGCTGTGGCTGGGGGTGCGGGTGCATGGGCTGTGGCTGGTAGTGCGGGTGCAACAGGTGGGGGTGGTGGGGCTGGGGCATGCATCACAGAAGGCACAAGGATTGCGGGAGGGGTATCTGTGATGGCTTTGGACGTTACCGGAGTAGCATGTATGTCATCGTTGACGTCATTTTTTCCACCCACAACGATCTGAACAGTGCACCAATCATCATCGACGACAAGATTTTATTCATCATCAACGTGTACCATACATATATAAAGTTTGTACCTTGAGTCTATCCATTATTGAACCTTGATGCTTGTCTGGAGGCGATTCTTGAATTTTTTCTGATGCGAACGCACATGCGAGCCACAGGATATACTACTTTGATCGACCTTCATCTTCCAATACGCGACAGAACCGTCGAATCTTGAGAATGATTCAATTTCCATGCTTTGATACCAAATGATGCAAATAGGATTTTGCAAAGATGGGAAAATAATTATTTATTGTGGAAATTTGGTGGAAGAATAATTTGGAGGGGAGAAGGAGAAAAGGCACGTCGGTTATGCGAGATTCGAGGAAGAAAAAGCGCGTAGATCGTATCGAGGGAGAAGTAATAGAGAGAAGAGAGACATAAAACTCAATTTTTCATATCATCTGAACTGCCCGTACAATATACTATCATCTCTTTTATATAGGAGAGACGAGGTTACAAAGATAGAAATAAAATTCAAAATGACTATAATTGCTTTTAATCAAAATTCAAATCTACCTTATCCTAATTTGACTCTAATTTTAAATTCGAAATTCAAATTAAAATCAACTAACTAATTTGAGATCACACACGATCTTTTTTATTTAATAAAAATTGCAATGACTCGAATAGACGTAAATAAAATTAGACTCTAATTTAACAGATAAAAATAGAAAATGAGGCCCTATTTGTTGACTTCATGTTGCATCAGTGCTTGCTTAGGTCGAATCACCTAGTTGCTTGTACTTAGGACCATACCCAAAAAGGCAAAAATTCGTTAGACGATTGTCTGAAAATACTCAAAAAAAGTGATAACCGAAAATAAAACATGGGCTGCTAATAAGGACTCCACTTGTTTTGAGAAAGCAATCCTCCGAAAATGAATTGCAGGTACTCTCTCTCCAGATTTGTGAGTGAGAGACGACCTTTATGATAGAACCAAAGTCTAGATTTCTTTCGGGATACTACTGAGTTCATGTGTTTAATCACTTGCTCTTCAGTGGGGATTTTCGAGTAGCCACAAACGGTCCGGGTCTCCTTAGCAGAGTGGGGGATTTAGAGGACACTATGAAAGGCTCCGTCCTCAAGTAACACGGGTAGCCAGAAACGGTTCGTACTTACTCCCATACTGGTTGAGAATAATTGATTTCTTGTAAGAACTCGGGACAATCTTCTAGGAAAATTGCGGGCACCTATCAGGTCTCGCTAATCTGTGAGAAGACTTGATTGCCAAACAACCTTAAAACTGTGAAACCCCAGAACTTGAGCAGGGACTTAATTGCAAAATCCAGCTAGATCTGAGCTTAATTGTAAATCTGCTTTTATTCTAGTATCCAAAAAATTTGTTTGAGTAGTCCATTGCATAGGGCTCGTCGATAGCTTTCCAACGAGTCCAAGAATGCGAAAATCCGACTTCGGAAGCCCGTGTTATGGCCATTTTAGCGAGGAGGGGTATAAGCCATATTCGGACCCGAACCCGGATCCGAAACCGGGTCCAAACCAATAAAACCCTTCGTGCACCTCGTCCAAAACGCCCATGCCCTCTTTCCCTCAACCTCCAGCAGTTCCCTCCTCCATTCCTCTCCCCTCTCCTTCACCAAGGGCCGCCGGAGCACCTTGGATCGGCCTTGGATCGGCAACCTGAAGCCGGCATCGCGTAGGGAAGGACGAGATCGCGTTCTTGTGCGATTTTGCAACACGAACGGTGAGTCGAGTGCACCGTTCTCCACGGATGGAGAAATCTAGGTGACAACTTTTTGAGGTACGATATCTCCTTTCTCTTGCTGTGGATTCCACGTGATTCTTCCGCCGATTGGCTCGATGTTTTCCCGATCGTTCTTGAAGAGAGTGGCTTTGGAAATTTCTGTGCCGAATTTTGTGAAGTTGAAAACCTTTTTGAACACGCCATGGTGTTCACTTCTGTCCAAATATACCTACGAGTATGCTATGTACTTTTCTTGCACATTTATAACACATGGGGAAAAGATAGTAGTTGTGTAGCTCAGAGTGGATGGAAATATTCACGTGTATTCTTTCTTGCCACTCGATAGTGCTGGGTGTTTTTGGACTTTCGGCTTGATTAAGCATTTGGATGCTCACAGTATCTGCATGTTTGATTGACAAGAGAACTTTTCTAAAATGCTTCCTGTGTTGAAGATGTAGTTAGCATATGCGTAGGAATGAAGCCTTCTTATATGAGATACTGCTTGAGGCAAGTAGATTCTAGAAATACATTGGTTGCTGAGAATAAGAACCATGTCTTTGAAAAAGCATTTTTTTCCGAAAAATAGTAGTCTGTCCAGAACCTTGCCTGCGATGTAAGCATGGGCACAAGTGAGGAAAATTGTATTCCTTTGTCGTAGTTCATTTACAATCAACATTGAAGCACGGCTACAAAGTTTTAAATCACTCAAGCACTTGAATTGCCAGAATTTGCAGTCAAAATTTTGTGGAAGAACCTGCTTATGAGGAATCAAGGGTTTTGTTCTAAGTAGAATGGTTGCTTTCTCAGTTTAATGCAGTAGTGAAGTAGAAACTATAAAGCTTAGTTTTATAGTAGGAGATCTTGCTGGTAATTAGTGGACTCTTTAGAAAACTTGCCTAACTTTAATTAGAATGTTGAAGTTGTTGTAACCAAGAGTTTGATGTTAACTCTTGAGTGTGTAGTCTGGATTTCAACGGAACGTTGTACGGATTGTTAAGATTTGAAGGGTGGATTTTGTTTGTTGCAAAGTGTGGACTGAAGTTTGAGTAACATTTGATAGCTTGTCGAAAATGCCAAGGAAAACTAAGTGTGGTTTGCTTTTGTCTACGTGGTTTTCTCAAGCGGTAGCCTGACCTGTAATTAGTAGCGTTGCATTACCTTATTTTGGAGTTGCTGAATTTACAAAGGACCATTATTCTGAAGCAATTATTTTCTCATTGTCACATTCTCAAACACGAAAGTCCAATGCATTCTTTTCATGTATTATAAAACGCATCATGTTGTATCCTCTCTTGCTTTGTTGGCTACGGGACTTGGGGTTGGCACTGTTGGAATTCCGATGATATTGATGGGCCGCTGTAAACAAACAACCTTACATAAATCTCATTGTTATATGGATGATGATTATCATTCCAGTGAAGTGTTATCTCAAGGAGTTTGGGTAGTGGAGTAGCACCGCCAAGGGAGGGGCATGCACCCTTGGGGCCTCGGGTAGAAGCCTAGATGACCGCGATCCCAACTGCTATTGTAGTTGCGATGGTTGGGGGACATGTTGCTTGGCACACCGAGGTGCTAATCTGACGGTGTTGGCCTCGCACTTGTGTGTGCTCGAGCGCGGGCCAAGTAGTCATGGTTGGTCGGCTAGTGTTTCGCTTGTCACTTAGAGTTAACACTCGTGTACGGGCCAGTGTAGGCCACATTGGTCAGTATTCCGAGTGGGAGCGCTAAGAGGGGAGTTCCGGGAAATGTGGTTAATGAAGTTGGGAATGAGACACGAATCTCTTGTGCATAAGGAGGATTGGATTGTCGTGAGGATTTGCGGGTTGGAATCTAAATTTGTGAATCAGAAGTACAATTGCGAAGTGGAGTTAAGTGGACGTGTTGGGAACTTAGTTTGGATGCATTGTACTCCACCGCATGCCTACGGAGGCACCCCAACCCTAAGGTATTTTCTTTTACCTTAGAGTCATAGTGTGAGGTCTCATCCAGACCAAGACCACAGACTATCCACGAAGCTTGGTTACTCATATCCTTATCCAGATCAAACAATAAAAAGTAAAAATATAATTCTTTGTGAGATCAATTATCCTGTTTCTTTGTCTTTTGCACACATTTAATGTTTATCCTGCATTTCTTTTTGTGTAGTTTTGTTTAAATCGTAGTGGGCAACTTTGCTCATAACGTACCTACGTGTGGATCCGCAGGTTCACAGCAGTGATTGTTGGAGGCTCCATCACTTTTGTGCAACTTCACGACACTTTCTGCAGTACAGTTGTTGGTAGTAGTTTTACTATCCTTTTTCACTTGTAGTATTTTGTTGAGAGACATGGCATGTATAATGTATGTGTGGAAATCTATTTTATGCTTACATGCATTTTTTTTGGACTTGGAAATGATCAATGGAATGTAATGGAATTGGTATATGCATTGAATGGAATATGGAATGTGAACATGTTGAATGAGAAGCAAAATTTTAAATTCATGTGTATGTTGCTATTTTTCTCCTGTTGTTACGAATGTCAAGTATTCGAATGTGGAATGTGTGTGCGTGGATTTGATTTGCCGAGTACCCGGATCCTAGGGGTGTCACAAAAACTAACAAGATAAATGACCGAACTCTTACGATCATCACCATGGTTGTGTTACTGAACTCGGGCTTTCTTTGTGTTTGCTTGCGGCGTGAGTCCAATCTTTCTGAGATCTTGATCAACAAGATGATGGGTAGGCGATCGCTTCAGTCGATTCTGACCGATCCTCTCTCTCGCGCACCTATCCATTCATCCAGATCGGTTCGGGATGTCTCTCTTTCCAAACTGAAATCTACTTGAGTTGCTACTTTCAAACGTGACTCTAACCTTGGAAGCTCGTCGTCGATTTCTTCTCCTTCTCATTCTCCCTCATTATCACCTTCAAAAAATTACCAGTAGTTACATGTTGACCTGGTCGAGCCTGATTTAGATTGTTTCTCTTTTTTGGAAGATATGGCTGGAAAGGTACCGCAGACCACCTCGATTGTTATAGATCAGGCTACGATCAACAACAATCTACTTGATTCTCTTGAGATTATGCAGAATCAGATTAGGGAACAAGGTAGATTCATGAACGATGTCAAAGCCCAACTGACTCAGGTACGAGCCCAACAAGACCATACAAATGCTGGGAACACAGGAGTTGAGGAACCTGAGCAACTTGATGGAGCAGAAAGACCGCCATTGGGACCAAATAGAATGATGCAACAACTCTACAACCTTGGAGCTACTATGATCCATAGGTGGATCCGTCTCTCGATTATTCACGGTAATTTCAAGTTTAGGCCTCAGACAATCCAACTACTGCCCAAGTTTCACGGGCATTTTACTGAGGAGTTGCATCTGCACCTCCAGGAATTTAATATCATTTGCAGTACGGTGCATGATACAACTGTCAACGAGGACACGATCAAATTGATCGCCTTTCCTTTCTCTCTCGTAGACCGAGCAAGCTACTGGATGAAACACTTAGGGAGATATATTTCGACGTGGGAGCAGTTACGATCCACATATCTGAACAAGTACTACCCACTTGGTCGAACAAACGCTGCCATAGCTATGATAAGTAACTTCACCATGATTGGGAATGAGCACTTCCATGAGGCATGGGTGAAGGATATGGTTAGATCCTCAAGCGCATCACGGAAGCGTGAGCGTCGCATCAAATACGACGAAGAACGACTAGTCGCACTAGTTGTTCTATGCAGCGGAAATTTAAAATTTTCATGCGACGAAACCACATGATCCAAGAACACTTCTCGGATCGTTTCGTCTAAACCACAAACAAGTATTAGGTTTACCTCTTGAAGCGTGGTTGCGATCGAGTCTCTAAACAAAGAGACCTCCTGTCTCAAGTCCGATCCGACGGAGGAGACGCTTGCGAGCGCGAGGATGAACCGCATGCTTCTCGCAATCCATGTTGATGATCCAAGCGGCGGATCTCCTGATCTCGACACACGAGATCCGATGTCTTCTTCACGAGCGGGGCGCACCGAAGGAGACGGAGATCCTCGAGCAAACCATCGGGCAGCATAACGACGATGCCGCGGCGATGGAGAACCTCTCTAGGGCATCCATGGTGGACGACCACATGAGAGAGAAAGAGTGAGGACGTGTAGAGAGAATGAGAGAGAGAGAGATTTGTTGCCTCAACTTATGTGTCAAGAAGAGCAATGGGGTGCCTCTCCTTTTATAGGGTTTTGGGATCCATGGATCTCAATCCATGTGTCAACACAAATCCAATGGTCCACATCAATTTGTGTTTCTTTCAATGGTCATGATTTGTTGCTAAAAACACAACAACAATTAATTTAATTTAAATTAAATATATGTTGATAAATCAACACAATTTAATTACAAAATTAAATCATCAATACATGGAGATAATGAAAGGAGAGAAAGCCTCCTTCCATGTGGAGAGGGGGGACGGCCTCCCTTTCCTAATGGGAGTGGTGGCCGTCCACCCTCCTCCATTAGGAAGGTGGCTTTTTCACCTTTTATGTAATCTCCATTATTTGCAACAACTTTTGTTGCAAATTATTTCACAAAAATAAATCCAATTTATTTTGTGAACATTGCAATCATGCCATTGAAAAATTGTGAATCACATTCACAACCCAAAACAAAATGTAAATTACATTTTCAATTTGATGTCCAACGTGAATCCAATTCACATTAACATTTAATTAACAAATGTAAATTACAAATAGCTCTCTCTTATATATTATAAATCACATTTATAATATATATGACTAATATGGATATTGCTATCCACATTATTCATATCCATGATAATTAAATCATATTTAATCATCTTGGATCTCTATTCTCTTGTGTCCAAATAATATGAATCACATTCACATTATTTACATCTTTGATAATTAAATCTCATTTAATTATCTAAGATAACTCTCTTTATAATATGAATCAAATTCATATTACTCATGATAATTAAATCACATTTAATTATCCATTTCCTCAATGCTCGGATACATATATCAACAATAGAATTATCCATGAACTCCTTCAAGGATAATGCGCTTTCTCCGCAGATACTTGGAGATAAGGACAGGGCGATTGTATTGTTCCACGTATAGTGACATGGATATTGAGATCGTATCTCAAATCCAGATCGTGGGCCTCCCATAGATGCTTGATTAAATCAAGACCGTAAATCTAATCTTCTCATTGTATCTGAATCACATTCAGATCAATGTCCAACACTTGGACCAAGATCAGATCACTTCTCTAATGAGAGGAGTCACTAAAATCCAGACCCGTTTCATCACTCCCTAGGAATGGAAGCGTCATGGTTATACAATCGTTTATGATCACATCACCCTCAGGTATTCCCAATACCTGTACATCCTGCATACTGGAAGACTCAGACTAAACCCGAAGTATTCGATCAACTTTATACTGTCTACTTCATGGTTTTATCAGTAAGTTTCTCATTCGATCATTGGGAGTCGGTATCGATCATATACTTTCCAAAAGCATATATCATACCTAGGTCTTGATCATATACTTTCCAAAAGTATATATCAAACCTACAAATTCAGTCAAGCTTCCAAAGCGAGACGACCGTGCGCACGGAATTTGATTCTTCCCAATATCTCATGAGTGAGCTCATGTCTTCCGGTTCAGTAACTGAACCTGTATGATCCCTTTGAGAGATCGTATTACTCATATGCCCTTATATGCACACCAGCGCGCCGGTGTGTAGACCTTGATTAGGTCATCAACCTATTGGTCTGCCAAATGTACATACTTAGACATATAGCAACACATCTGTCTCCGGTCAGAGGATGCGTGCCTATATCCTGACAGCATACGATATAGGACTTTGGTTATCTCGATCTCGCTAAGTCAACTCTTTGACCTAACTAATCTGACACCTCCGAATCTCTATTCCTATGCAGAGGACCTGCATCAAGAGGTCGGTCAGATATCAGCCTTCAGAGATAAGGATTGCCATCTCCTACTCAGGCTGGAGATCATCTCTTAACAATCATCTGACGGTGCTTGATGAGTCCTCAATCTAACTCTTTAGATATTCATTCAAGCACCAGCCTCTATGATTCAATAGTTGAATCAACAGCTGTATGATCATCAAGATGGCCATGGTACATAACCCTAATTGTACTAAGGGACCTATTATGCAAATTATGTATTCTTCATTTCAGATTAAGGAGTGAATTGCAATAACATTTATTGCATAATGGCTCGCCGTGGGCTCGCATTTCCAACAATCTCCCACTAGCCCAAAGAGCCATTAATGGGCTAATCATTTAAACCCGCACTCATGTGACAATCATAGGCTATTTAGAAAATAGCTAGGTAAGCTGATCAGTCACTCTGTTCCCGCGAGACTATGCCAAGTCCTTTTACGGCACTTGCATATCCCCAGTAACAGTGCTCGCATCTAATGCGAATGTTGCATCTCATGCAACCAATACTCAATCTAGTTGGTTACATTGTCCCTGACATCATAACCGGTATCCCCATAATCCTTATTAGAATACCTTCATTCCCGGAGATCTCTATCTCCTAAGGTATCTATAGTTTATACCTTTATAGATTACTATCTACATGGTCATAAACTTTTGAAGATAAGACTTTGAGATTACTATCTCAAAAATCTCCTCATCTATGAAGATTTTGTTATTACTGCAATCAAGTGTTTTATCTCTACAGTAGGATTAGTAACAATTTACTACTCCCACTGCATGACAGACATCTGGTATTTGTACACTCTAGCATACACTCAGCTTCTCGTAACTAATGCACAAGTGCAAGTAGTTGTAGCATTTACTTCCTCAACTCTTTGAGGTGCTATCCCTTAAGATAGGTCAGTACCATATCTTAAGGTTAGAAGCCTTTCTTGGAATTTCTATGCATAGAATATGTCCAAGGTATACTACAAATGTGACAGTCCAATTATCCTCTTCTCTTGGCTTCTGAAACAACTTCAGAACTAAGATCTAAGAGGTATCTTTGAAATCATATTTCAAGATATGGAATAACCAGATTATAAAACACTTATTATCATCCTTATATCATTCCAAATGATTAGGATTTTATCTACATTTAGCACGATGAACACAAAAGCACTCCCACTAAGCTTCACATGGCTCATCCAGATTCTATCTGAAATCATAACTTTTATAATTTCATCAAATCTTATGATCCAACTTTAAGAAGCTTATTTGAGTCCATAGATGGAGCTCTCTAGCTTGCACACCTTGCTTTCCTCAATCATGAAGCCCTGGGGCTACTTCATGTGAATATCCTCAGAGAGATATTTATAGAGGAATGCAATCTTGACTTACATCTCGAGATGCAATAGTCAAGTTGTGTAGCTAAGGTTAGCAATATTCTGATGATTTTAAGCATGTTCACCGAAAAGCAAGTCTCATTGCAAGCAATGTCTTCTCTTCCATGTGTAGCTCATTGCTACGAAGTATGCTTTGAAGGTATGTACCTTCTCATCAGGTTCCCTTTCTCTTGAAGATCCATTTACACCTTTACGGGTCTTACCCATATAGGTGGATCCTCGAGGGTCCATATACAACACTTGTACATGAAGTCTACATTAGACTTTTATGCTAACATCCATCTATCCATGCTATGATCTTCAGAAGCTTCATCACATGAAGTTCGATCATTGTCAGATTTCTCTGACACATGGAATCCATCCTCAAACTCATTTGAAGAGGTTTTAGTGTTTCATCTTTAATTGTCCTTTTAGTTCCAATTTCAGGAGCCTCATTATCTTTTCAAGATAAATGAGTTCCTACACTTCATTTTCATCTTGATTCTCAAGAGTCTCAACCTCCAAGAATCACATTCTCAGAGATGAGATATTTCAAGAATCTCAAGGTCATAAAGTAGGTATCCAATACCATCCTTATTTTCCTAATGAAGCAACACTCTCAAGTGCTAGATTCCATCATGCATGGAACCTTTTTAAGGATATACATTGTAGTCTCTACTACACATATATATACCTGGAAACTAAGGGATAATTATGCTAAAATTTATCATTGATAAGATCATGTCACACATGATCCAATTGTATCTCCCTATAACTCTATTGAGTTAAGGTGTGTTAGGAGGATTGAGATAGAAATGATAGTCATATCTCTATAAGGTATTCTTTGAATTTATCTAGTAGGTACTTGCTACCTAGATTAGATCAAATTCATTTTATCTTCCTTCAAACTTTTTGGTTTTAAACCAAAAATAATGAAATCTTTGAACATTTCAAAGGTTTCTTAGGTGAAGAGAAGAAATCTCATATCATACATAATCATCAACAGATATCACATATCCATAATGTTTACTATGATATAGATGATCTACATACATCAATATGCATGAGATTCTGAATACCTTGGCATCTTACACCTTTCTCTAAGAAGGGTGTATTGGACATTTTTCTTTGAATACAATATTCATAAGTATGTAAGTTTTGAAATTTTAGACATTCTAAAGTTTCATCTCTTACTAGTCCATTGATCAAATCAATAAACAAATGTCCAAAGCTTGATGCAAGATCATTGTCAAATGATCTTCATCCTCCTATTGATCTTAAGGTTTAATTTCAGTATTTAGAAATGTTAATGAACCATTCATTAATTTTCTAATTTAGTGAAGTCCACTAGATTATTAGATTACTATCTGAAATATATACATCATAACTCTTTATGATAGTTCTATCTCAGATTCATGTTTATTTCTAACATTTAGAAACAAACAATGAGTGTATTCTTATATCTAGGTCATAGAGACATTCTCTAAGACTAAGGACTCTCCCACTGAAATTAAGAAGTCTATCAATCCAACAGAGATTGTTGCAACAATTGCATCAATATCCATGTGGATAACTATAAACCTTTAAGATCAAATTTTCCAGTCTTCTAAAACATATGCAACCTATTGCAAATGTCATCAGAAGATTGAGATACAATTATTTGACTTTATCTTATCAATGATTTATGTAGATTAATCAGATGCTCCATCCGAGTCCTTCTCTAAGGATTCTAGATAGACTTGATAGTCATACTATCAACACATCAACTTATTGCAGTATTGGCATTCATCCAACTCTTCGGATGACATATGGAAGTCATAGATGTATAGTCAACTCTTTGACCATACTTCTTACTCGGGTCCAAACCATGCTTCCACTGCGCTCCCTTTATCTATAAGCAACCATTGCTTAAGACTAAGGATCTCTTATGTAAGAGCATTTCAACATTTATACATGCTTCATTAAATTCATACAATATGAATATTATGAAGCTTCATGAATGACCAGAGTATAGATAGTAGAATGATGACACTCATCATCTACATCCATCTAAACTCTTAAAACATAGGTTCAGGTAGGTACTCAAACAATTTGAATACACCATCTCTTATAGAGCCACCATTCTGCATGATGCAGTGAACCATCTCATTCATGTTAAATGTCAAGAGCACATATGTATGCCCGAATATCTTCATAAATTTTATAAGGATTATTTGACAATTGCGATCATCATCGACATGTCACTTCCAAAGTACATCCGATGAGAGATCAAGACTATAGAGACATACAAACCCTAGGGTTGTAGTCTTATTATCTATTTAATTGTCATTCCTCAATATTATGAGAAAACTTGCACATTGCAACCACATACATTATGTGTCCAATTGCAAGTACAATATCTGGATCATGAGTCCAATCCATGATATTTTACTGGTTATTATTGAGTATATCATTGAGTGGGTTTTAATGAAGGATTATCTGAAATAAGAAATTTGCATAAATATATATATATATATATTTTACTTTGATTTAGGATTTTTTTTATATCAAAGTTGTCTTGTCTTGTCAACACTGAAAGTTCATTCCCTTAATCACTTTCAATGTAAGAGATATACTTACCATTATATCTCAACAAGATCTGGGATCTCCTTCCTTATTTTTGTTACATCCCAATAATATGAGAATCTGCAACTCGGATAAAAAGAAGCGGGAACACATTCCGCTTTGCAAGTCCAACTTGCATTTCCCAATTCGGTCTTTAACACCCGAGCCCACCACCCTAAGGCGATGTTGACCCGTCGTTAATTGAACCAACCGTCAACAGGAATAGTACTCGCTATACGCAATCCAATATCGCCCCAATAATATGAGGATCCGATATTGGGGTCACTACGTATACGGCCTTACTCTTTCGAGAAGCAAAGAGTCCGATCCAGATGCGCTTGCATACAGGAGCTGTCACTTCGGACAGGCGTCTCCCACATACAATCCCTGGCGACGGAACCCTTCGCCTTGACGGGAGACCATGGATGTCACTTATGTGATCCTCCACCTCATATTCAAATTTTAATTAATTATCGTGAATCACATTCACATAATTAATTCTTCAAGGGAATTATTAACTCTAATAATATTAGAGTATTTCAATCTTAATTGGATTCCAATTAATCTAATCATATTAAATTAATGATCCAATTAATATCCAACAAACATTTTAATATTTACTTGAATAATGGTATTATCTCAAATACGTATTATTTCGAATTTTAATAATTAGAAAAATACATCTTAATCCCTCGGATATTATTCCGGCCCCATCCGCTGTCATGGCCAGTACCGACGAGAGTGGACGGACCACATACGTTGCAACCCGCAACCCCAATGCTCTCCGACTAGGCACCATATCCGCCTCGGGAAAGGATAATGCCAAATTGATTAATTTGTACTTGAGATGATCATCGGTTCTTCAACCGAAATTGTACCATATAGTAATAATCAAAACATTTTTGATTAACATTATAATGAGATTTGCTAAACAAATCCCAAGTCCTATTCAAGCAACATGTTTGTTGGAATGTTGATCATGTAGATCATGTAACCAATCTTGATCTAGATCACATCTAATCATTTGTTGGTTAGGCAAAGTCCTTTAAGGACATAATTATCATTAAATATTTCACAAATATTTATGCATAATTATTCCAGGAAATTAAACAATTTAATTTCACTAATTAATTAAATGACAATCACTAGGTTCTTGATTAGGAAGTATTTTCAGCAGTGACCCTCACTTACTAAAAATATCATATCTCAATCAATTTAAATCCAAATTAAGCAAAGTAAATTTCTAAAGTTTGCTAACTTGATTTACAACAGAACCCAAGTGATTTGCATGCATTTCAAGGCGTATCAAATCCGCAAATAACATCTTAATTACGTCATGATCCGCAGTCCCCGAAACAGTGGATACATGTTCACTAAAATGAGCATATCTAGAGCAAACGGAATCGAAATCACGCAAACTCAGATCCTACGGTTTCCTTATTTAATGGGGAACAAAATCCAATTATTATTTTCGTGTTTAAACAATTTAAACAGTGCCGAAAATAATATCAAAACAGAGATGCGAAAATGAAATGCAAGAAAACTTTCGCATACCCTAATGAACCCAAGTCGTCCTCGGTTTATGGATCGTATCCAAAACCACCAACCTGGCTCTGATGCCACTTGAAGGATATGGTTAGATCCTCAAGCGCATCACGGAAGCGTGAGCGTCGCATCAAATACGACGAAGAACGACTAGTCGCACTAGTTGTTCTATGCAGCGGAAATTTAAAATTTTCATGCGACGAAACCACATGATCCAAGAACACTTCTCGGATCGTTTCGTCTAAACCACAAACAAGTATTAGGTTTACCTCTTGAAGCGTGGTTGCGATCGAGTCTCTAAACAAAGAGACCTCCTGTCTCAAGTCCAATCCGACGGAGGAGACGCTTGCGAGCGCGGGGATGAACCGCGTGCTTCTCGCAATCCATGTTGATGATCCAAGCGGCGGATCTCCTGATCTCGACACACGAGATCCAATGTCTTCTTCACGAGCGGGCGCACCAAAGGAGACGGAGATCCTCGAGCAAACCATCGGGCAGCATAACGACGATGCCGCGGCGATGGAGAACCTCTCTAGGGCATCCATGGTGGACGACCACATGAGAGAGAAAGAGTGAGGACGTGTAGAGAGAATGAGAGAGAGAGAGATTTGTTGCCTCAACTTATGTGTCAAGAAGAGCAATGGGGTGCCTCTCCTTTTATAGGGTTTGGGATCCATGGATCTCAATCCATGTGTCAACACAAATCCAATGGTCCACATCAATTTGTGTTTCTTTCAATGGTCATGATTTGTTGCTAAAAACACAACAACAATTAATTTAATTTAAATTAAATATATGTTGATAAATCAACACAATTTAATTACAAAATTAAATCATCAATACATGGAGATAATGAAAGGAGAGAAAGCCTCCTTCCATGTGGAGAGGGGGGACGGCCTCCCTTTCCTAATGGGAGTGGTGGCCGTCCACCCTCCTCCATTAGGAAGGTGGCTTTTTCACCTTTTATGTAATCTCCATTATTTGCAACAACTTTTGTTGCAAATTATTTCACAAAAATAAATCCAATTTATTTTGTGAACATTGCAATCATGCCATTGAAAAATTGTGAATCACATTCACAACCCAAAACAAAATGTAAATTACATTTTCAATTTGATGTCCAACGTGAATCCAATTCACATTAACATTTAATTAACAAATGTAAATTACAAATAGCTCTCTCTTATATATTATAAATCACATTTATAATATATATGACTAATATGGATATTGCTATCCACATTATTCATATCCATGATAATTAAATCATATTTAATCATCTTGGATCTCTATTCTCTTGTGTCCAAATAATATGAATCACATTCACATTATTTACATCTTTGATAATTAAATCTCATTTAATTATCTAAGATAACTCTCTTTATAATATGAATCAAATTCATATTACTCATGATAATTAAATCACATTTAATTATCCATTTCCTCAATGCTCGGATACATATATCAACAATAGAATTATCCATGAACTCCTTCAAGGATAATGCGCTTTCTCCGCAGATACTTGGAGATAAGGACAGGGCGATTGTATTGTTCCACGTATAGTGACATGGATATTGAGATCGTATCTCAAATCCAGATCGTGGGCCTCCCATAGATGCTTGATTAAATCAAGACCGTAAATCTAATCTTCTCATTGTATCTGAATCACATTCAGATCAATGTCCAACACTTGGACCAAGATCAGATCACTTCTCTAATGAGAGGAGTCACTAAAATCCAGACCCGTTTCATCACTCCCTAGGAATGGAAGCGTCATGGTTATACAATCGTTTATGATCACATCACCCTCAGGTATTCCCAATACCTGTACATCCTGCATACTGGAAGACTCAGACTAAACCCGAAGTATTCGATCAACTTTATACTGTCTACTTCATGGTTTTATCAGTAAGTTTCTCATTCGATCATTGGGAGTCGGTATCGATCATATACTTTCCAAAAGCATATATCATACCTAGGTCTTGATCATATACTTTCCAAAAGTATATATCAAACCTACAAATTCAGTCAAGCTTCCAAAGCGAGACGACCGTGCGCACGGAATTTGATTCTTCCCAATATCTCATGAGTGAGCTCATGTCTTCCGGTTCAGTAACTGAACCTGTATGATCCCTTTGAGAGATCGTATTACTCATATGCCCTTATATGCACACCAGCGCGCCGGTGTGTAGACCTTGATTAGGTCATCAACCTATTGGTCTGCCAAATGTACATACTTAGACATATAGCAACACATCTGTCTCCGGTCAGAGGATGCGTGCCTATATCCTGACAGCATACGATATAGGACTTTGGTTATCTCGATCTCGCTAAGTCAACTCTTTGACCTAACTAATCTGACACCTCCGAATCTCTATTCCTATGCAGAGGACCTGCATCAAGAGGTCGGTCAGATATCAGCCTTCAGAGATAAGGATTGCCATCTCCTACTCAGGCTGGAGATCATCTCTTAACAATCATCTGACGGTGCTTGATGAGTCCTCAATCTAACTCTTTAGATATTCATTCAAGCACCATCCTCTATGATTCAATAGTTGAATCAACAGCTGTATGATCATCAAGATGGCCATGGTACATAACCCTAATTGTACTAAGGGACCTATTATGCAAATTATGTATTCTTCATTTCAGATTAAGGAGTGAATTGCAATAACATTTATTGCATAATGGCTCGCCGTGGGCTCGCATTTCCAACAATGGGACCGTTTTAGAGAGCTCATTGATCGGTGTCCCCATCATGAAATCTCCAAGCCAACTCTTGTAGAGAGTTTCTTCAGTGGGCCGATACAGAGTTACAGGGACTGGTGAACGCTTCTTGTGGTGGATTGCATTTTTTGATGCATGAAAATCATGTCTGGGCCATTTATGAGAAAATAGCAAAGAATTACACCACGATGTCCCAGGTTCGGGTTTATAATCAGATGAAGCCACCTACATATCACTAGCACTCCCGAGTGGCGTAAATTGAAGGGAATCCGTCTTCTGCTGTCTCGATACTTATTGAATCCTCATCAACTGATATGAGGATCATTTGTCAGAAGTTGGATAGCATGTAAATTATTGAGAAGAAGTGTCAAAATTTAGACAAGCTCGATAAGATCGACGAGCTTGAGAGATGTCTTAGTGATCTGAAGACACATATTATGTGCCTTCAAGAGATTCAAGCAGATTCCAACAAGTCTTCTAGATCACAGGCTGACTCAATAAGTCGAGATCAAGGCATACTTCTGTGGCCTTCTGTACAGTACATCTATCATGTGCATTTTGAGCTGACACATCAACCCTCAGCGTACCCGCAACTTCAGCAGATACCATTATCTGACGCTCAGATGGTGGTGTATCAGAGCGATAAGCCTTTGGTATCGATGCCCCCAGCTTACTCTGAGATGGATGAGCCATTGGGTGAGGTCAATGTGATATGGTACAAATAACCGCAACAACCATGGATCTGTCGCGATCACCCTGATTTCCATTGGTCATCAGGAGGTGCCTCTTCCCAACAGCAACGACAGGCACTGATGGGGCAGACTAGAGAATCCCAACAGCATTTTGATCCTCGTCATTACCAGTAACCTCAGTGGAGGCAGAGCACATACCAGTCTCAATATCAACAGAACTATACTCCACAACAGCCAACTTAGCAGTAGCCTCAGTATCATCGAGGCAACTCATCCGGGTCTCATGGCCCCTTCTATGACAATCCAACATCAGAATATATCGCCAATCTGATTATCGACCAACAGGTTGCTTTTAGGCGAGAAATGGATAAGTTCAAAACTCATGTCACCAATCTGGTCAAAGGAAAGTCCGCCTTGCCTGCTCAGATAGAACCGAATCTGAATAACCTAAAGCGAAAGTCAGAGCAGTTAGATTTGATCGAGCCCACCCTCCAGTCACAAGTATTTCCAGATGATTATCTTTTCTGTGATGACGCTGATTTCATTTCTCTTAGGAGCGTTAGGATGCCAGTAGGCGAAGACTCAATTAGGCTCAATGAAGATATACTCGAGGATACAAGCGAGCCTGTTGAGGACGTTGATGGCGGTGTTAAAGCCACCTTTCCTGTTGATGATATGGATGGTGGTGCTGAAGCCACCAAGTCTGAAGAGCAGGCAAAACTGAATACCGACGTAGGTGCTTTACCTTTCTTTGTATCCAGTGATGATGAGAAAAAATCACAAAAAAATGTACAAAAGAGCAGAACTCGAAAAAGAAATAAAAAGACAGTTGATTAATCTCCATCTTTCTTTGACAATTCTCGAAGTGCAAGTCCCCATTTTACAAAAAAACATTTCCTTCTTCTTCTTCTTCTGATCCTCTTATTGTACAAACTAAACAGGGGGATATATAGACTCCTTTTCCCAAAGCACCCTGCTTAGGAAAATGCGATAAAAAACATCAAAAAGATTCAAATGAATGATCTGACGAAAGAGATGATCGACAAGTTCACAATCCATCTCACTCTTTTGGAAACCTTGGCACACATCCCTCTTCTGCAGAAGGGCTTAAAGTAACGAACCACGACCCGTAAAAAGAAGAGGCAAGACAATTATTGTTCTGAGATCCATGTGCTGACCAAGGAAACCTGCGTGCAATTTAGAATCATCTCCCAGCCAAGAGATCAGATGCAAGAGCGTCGTATGTTAGATGAGAGATCCTCGATTAGACTTTCGATCGTATTCTATTAGATAGCGGATTTTCGATTAATCTCCTTCATTTGCCCCTACTTGACAAGTTCAAGTTCGATCCTCTTCGACCAAGATGAATGATTTTACAGTTTGCTGATAGATCGGTCAAGAGACCTAAGGGTTTAATCGAAGACATTATCGTCATCATTCAAGATTTGTAATTCCTGTGACTTCGTCATGTTGTACATGGCAGTCCCTAAATGCGTGACCGATACCTCGATTATATTAGGACGACATTTCCTGGAAATAACCGAGGATGTTTCCGTCTATGGTACCAGGAAAGTGTGCTTTCGCGTCCAGAGCAAAAAATACACATATAGAAACAATCCAAGACCAACAATCTAGATCAGATGAATCATAGTGAGCGTCTGATGACAAACCCGACATACATCATGATTGTTATTTTATACAAACAGATGGTGAGGCTGTTTGGGCCGAACCTTGTACCCAATCATTCATCACACCTTCAGTAGAGACCGAGATTCAAATATCATATAATGGGAGGTTGGAGAAGTCAATCCTAGAGCTAAATAGTGGAAATCTTGATAGAGACGATTTTGAGACTTTTTTAGATCATTATGATATTCTTAATCCCTCCGAGTCAGAAGTGAATAATAAGAGTTGTCAGTTACCCTTAGAGCAGTCAGATTCTGAGTATGATGATTGACAGTGTTTCATTGAATTCCTATCACTTCAAACTCCATGTACAAAGCCTACAACCAGCCTGGAGATTAAATCAGATCAGAATATCCAACAATCTTCAGGCCTTTTTGAGTCAGAGCAGGCCGAGCTTGCACATATCGACCTAGTTGCCTATACTCAGGCCCTAGTCAAACTAGCTATTCCTGTTCCTTCTCCCCCCGAGCTCAAATCGTTACCTCAGAGCATGAAATACCGATTCCTTACTGGAAAGCTCAAAATGTTTCCGGTCATCATCTCTTCTGATCTGATCGATGAAGAAGAATTCTATCCGATGGAGATTCTTGAAAAGAACCGCAAGGCAATTAGGTGGTCAGTAGCTGATCTCCATGTTATTAGTCCGGCTCTGTGCTTCCACCACATCTTTCGCGAGGATGACGCTAAATCATCTCGTGAGTTTCAGCGCAAGCTGAACCCGAATCTTCGAAAGGTGGTTATGAAGGAATTATCTAAGTGTTGGAGCGTCGATTTTATCGATCCCATCTCCGATTTGAAATGGGTTAGTCCATTACATGTGGTACCCAAGAAGACAGGTACCACTATAGTGATAAATGAGGACATAGTGGAGATCGCTACCCGAGTATCGACTTCTTGGCGCATCTGTGTGGACTACAAACATTTGAATTAGGCGATCAAGAAGGACCACTTCCCGCTACCGTTCATTGATCAGATCATCGAACAGTTAGCTGGGAAGATCCATTATTATTTTCTTGATGGGTACTCGGGGTATAACCAAGTGGCCATTGCCCCTGAAGAGCAAGAAAAGACGACATTCACCTATCCGTTCAGAACATATGCTTTCAAACAGATGCCCTTTGGATTATGTAATCCTCCGGCTACATTCCAGAGGTGCATGCTTTCTATTTTTGCGGACATGGTGGGAGATATCTTGGAGGTTTTCATGGATAATTTCTCAGTCTACGGCGATGATTTTGATTCCTGCATTTCTAGTCTAGACTACGTGCTTCAGAGGTTAACCTCGTTCTTTCTTTGGAGAAGAGTCATTTTATGATGACTCAGGGGACGATCCTTGTTCACATCATCTCCTACAGAGGCATGGAGGTGGACCCGACCAAGGCGGATATCATAAATAAACTCAATCCATCGTCCGATATGAAACAATTACGATCTTTCCTCGGGCATGTCAGTTTCTACCGACGTTTCATATGAGACTTCAATAAAATTACTCAACCGGTGTCTGATCTTCTTGCGAAAGACACCGAGTTTGTAGTTGATGATAAGTGTCTTTCAACATTTAAAAATATCAAGAACATGATCGTAGATGCTCCTGTCCGTCAGTCACCTGATTGGTCTCTGCCATTCGAGATCATGACGGACTTCTCCGATTTTGCCATTGGGGCTGTGTTGGGACAGAGGAGGGATGGCCTTCCATTTACCATACACTATGCTAGAAAGACTTTGGATTCTGCTAAGAGGAATTACATAGTTACAGAGAAAGAGATGATAGCCGTAGTATTTGCCTTAGATAAATTCAGGCCCCATATTTTAGGATTCAAGGTAACCATATTCACTGACCACACCGTCATCAAGTACTTAGTGGATATGAAGTATTCGAATTCACATATGACCAGATGGATCCTTCTACTCTATGGTTTCGATATTGTGATCAAGGATAAGCCACGAATCAAGAATGTGCTGGTGGATCACCTCTCCCGGTTAGAAACACCTGAGACTTCTGAGTTTGATGCGCCCATAGCCTAAACCTTCTACGACGAGGTGATTCTTGCAATCGCTTCGCTGCAATGGTATGCCGATATTGCGAACTTTCTTTTTACTAAGAAAGTTGCGCACAGTTGATCCAGACAGAGACTTGAGACTTTCCTCGTGGAAGCCAAGTCTTACCATTTGGAAGATCCAATCCTTTACCATGAAGGAGCGGATTCCGTCTAACGTCGATGTATTCCTCAAGAGGAATACTAG
This sequence comes from Ottelia alismoides, assembly GCA_037367405.1. NCBI lineage: Eukaryota > Viridiplantae > Streptophyta > Magnoliopsida > Alismatales > Hydrocharitaceae > Ottelia > Ottelia alismoides. The sequence goes on along the minus strand of JAZKJV010006919.1, from coordinate 372,658 downwards.
AGTATCCTCATGTATTGTCCCAGATTAGAAGATGGAGGACACCATTCAGGGAAGAGGACAACATAGAAGGTGCTCCAATGGCTTTTGGTGGTCTATACTCGTTGCGGATGTCCATGCGTTCTTAAAGAGATGTATTGACTGTCAGAAAATGAGCACTTGTGGACATAGAGACATGATGCTGATGTAGCCGATTCACCTCTGTGAAGTATTTGATGCATGTGGTATCGACTTTATGGGCTCATTTATGAAAGTCAGGGGTTTGAGTATATTCTTCTAGCTGTGGATTATGCGAGTCGTTAAGTAGAGGTTATTCCTGCCCGAGTCGCTGATGCGAACGCAGTTTGCAAATTCTTGAGAAAGCATATCACTACGCGGTTCGGGGTCTCTCGAGTTCTGATATCAGACAGGGGTAGGCACTTCATATACGACAAGGTAAGAGCACTTACTAACGAGTTCGGCATAGACCATCGGGTTACTACTATGTATCATCCTCAAACGAATGGTCTAGCCAATGTATCAAATAGGGAGATTAAGATGATCTTGCAGAAGGTTGTTCGCCCAGACCGAAAGGATTGATCATAGCTTTTGGACTCAGTTCTTTGGGCATATAGAACATCATTCAAGATTCCATTGGGTACATCTCCTTTCGACTCATTTATGGAAAGTCATGCCACTTACCTATCGAGATCAAACAACGATCTTTGTAGGCAGTAAAAGAAGTAATTTTTGGCCTAGACGATGCGGGAGATCAGAGGTAGACTGAATAGGCAGCCCTAGAAGAATTAAAAGATGAAGCCTTCATGGGTAGCCTACACTATAAAGAGTGGATGAAAGAGTGTCATGTTTCTCATATCAGCTACAAACATTTTGAGCCGAATCAGATAGTATGGCTATTCGGCGAGACTGAATTTATTTCCAGGAAAATTACAGAGCAAGTGGAAAGGGCCATATCTTGTGCGAAAGGTGTACGACAATGATAGCATCGATATATCAGAGTTGTCGTCTGATTCCACCTTTCGAGTAAATGGTCAATGATTGAAACCTTTTGTCGATCATGAACCGCAAACCATTGAAGTTGCCCCCATCTATTTTGTATGAGATGATCTCTTCACTCTTACACTCTGCATCGCATACCTGATTTTTCAGATCACTTTATACATAATTTTAATTTTATTCTTTATTTTTTCCGTTTGTCTTACACCCTTAGTTTCATCTAGAGTTTTGCTATACATAGGATGTGCTTTATCCTAAGTATACGGAGGTGTAGACACCGTTGTTGCTCAATTCGTTCTGTTCTATTACCCCTGTCGTTGATTTAACTTGGTGTGCTTTACCTTTAGTATGGGGGGGGGGGGTAATATCGCTCATTCTCGCAGATCATCATCGGTTTTTGTATCGTCTATACTTGCGGATATTTTACCCTAAGTATATGGGGACAATCATGCTTTACCTTTAGTATGGGGGGGGGGGTTAATATCGCTCATTCTCGCTTTTGATCATCATCAGTTTTTGTATCATCTGTTCTCTCCTTGTCCCTTACCTTTTGATCTTCTTCTCTATACTTGCGGATATTTTACCCTAAGTATATGGGGACAATCCGAGCCATTGAGTGTGTATATTCTCTTCACCTCGATCGTCTTCAATTTTGAGTCTGCTATCCTCAGGATTACTTCATCCTAAGTATAGACGGGATGATCGATTTCTATTTGTTCATTCGTTATTCTTTGAGTCACTGTAGTACATGATTCTTTTTACCAATCTACACTTAGTCTGAGTTATGTCTTCCTTTGCCGCTTCTTTGGTCACTATGGGGACATAGTTCACACTAAGTATAAGGGGGTGTCATTTGTATATACTATATATACTTTAGAAGTTATAACTCGTACTTTATTATATTTTTAATAATATGGCTTTCTAAAAAAGTATGGTGTATATTTTGGATTTCTAAAAACTATAAGAAAACCATAAATATGACTTTTAAAATAGCTTAAAAATTGTATTAAAAAATGTCGTAAAATTCGTGGATAAAATCCTTAAAAAGATTTTAAATAAAATCCTTGTAAAATCTTCTATAAAAGCTGTATAAAGTTACATACAAAATTTATATAAAAACTTTTGTGAAAATGTACCTAATTCGTGTAAAATTTGTGTAGATGGAATTAATCCACTAACTCTTTCAAAAAGACCCTAAAAATTGAAAAGTTTTAAAATTCAATAAAAATGCAAAAGTTTTTTAAATTACTTAAAAAGATTAATTCGAAAAATTCACTTCATAAAAAATAGTTGCAATCATTAGCATTTTTCAGAACAAGTCTGATTCTTGAACCGAATGGATTCAAGTCCGAGAGATGGAGCTTGGTTTAGGCCTTAATCCACTTAATTCTGAAGAGACTTTATTAGGATCTAGAATTGAGACTCTTCAAGTCTTTTAGACTTAATTCTTTAGGTTCTATGAGACCGTGTTCGGAATTCAACTTGAAAGTCCCTAAGTAGGAGACTTGGTGTCATCCGTCAAACTCTTCTCTATTTGAACAAATTTTGAACTCATGCAATCTACACTTGGCTCTACTTGCATGGGGATGCAAAGAACAATCCATTTCGGTGGTGCGTTTCCATCCTTATCTGGCGGCGATGATGTCTTAAGACAAGAGAGATTGGTGTTAAAATATAGCTTCGGATGAGGGAAGGATCTGCTGGTACAATTTTTTCAAGACCCCAAAAATGGATGGAATGAAAAGATACTATATCCGTTGGGGTATAAAAGACCTATGCAGTGCAACAATCATTCCTAGCAAAAAGAAGGCAAATACATCAAATACCAAAATGACCACAATGGTTCAAGCTTCAGAAAAGCCTGCATGTCTTAGTGGAGACTTGGCTAAATTGGCCAGGCTTTACAAGAGATGTGATTACACCGATCACACTCCAGGTCTCTTCCAATTCTTCTATCTTCTTCTTCTACTCGATTGCGGACACATCACGATCTGACCCTAGAAGGAGATACCCCCCTCTTTGAGGATTGAGTTGCTGGATGAGGGTCCAATGAGAGTGTATTACTGGGATGGGCGGTTTCTTCGCTTCTTTAAGAAGGAAAAGCTAAAACCTTTCACACACAATACAGATTGCTTTCAAAGATGAAAAGTTTGCATGATGGATGGGTGGATCTGAGTTGGCTGTTGAGGTGAACCTCGATAAGGATTTGTAGAACTCAAGGACTGTCGAGACTTAATCCTAATTCTAATAGAGTCCCGACACACTATTAATCCAAAGGTTTGAATCCACGTTTTAGATTTTGGGTGAAGTGAAATCCACTTTAAAGAAACAAGCATGTTCTAAGTTCTTTTATTTTCCTTTTTCCTTTTCTTTTTGCTTGTATTTATTCATAGAATAAGTGTTTGCTAAGAGACTAGCAAAGGTAAAGTATAGGGGAATGATGAATGCGTGATTCATCGTCTTTATTCTTTCATTTTGATTAAAATCCTTGGTAAAATGCATGTAAATAATCATTAATTCCAAACAATTATCATTCTAATCATAAATATTAATATTATATAATTAACACTTATTTTATCCAAAATAAAAATAATAAGGATAAAAAGAAAAATAAAATAAAAGAAGGTTGTATATATAAAATATATACAGACTGATCCGAACCCTGAGACTAGGTCAATATTGACTTGGTCGACAAAATAAATAAGTAGGAGGAGATAAGGCTCCTAATTAATACAAATATCAAGAAAAGCAAGACCAAAAATACAATTAAACGCATTTTCGACATTATAAATATTTCACCTATTTTATTTATCACTAAGAAAATTTCAAATTAAAATACTTCTTTTATAAAAGCTATTCATAAAAATATATATTATTTTATAAAAATATTAGAGAAAATAATTTAATACAAAAATAATTAACCGTAATGAATCGTAAAAGCCGCAAATACCGATTCCCGAGGTTCATAACTATTTATGGAAAACTCCAAACGAATCAAACTCACTTTTAAACTTTGTTTTATACTTAATACTCTTTATTAAAAATATAAAAAAATATTAGAATAAAACGGGTGAGTTTTGACGTTTGGGATTCCTTGTCTATATATACTATAAGTAGAAACTTGCCGAATTTTTAATTAAATAATTGTAAACCCGATTAACTTAATTTATTTTCCAAAAATCTTCTAAAAATATATATAAAAATATAAAAATATAATTAAGTTAAAATACCAATAAAATCCGAAGCCTCGAAGCCGCAACCTAAATTTTCTGGACCTCATAACTCGCAAGTATGAACTCTGAATTGGGCAAACTCAGTTTTAAAATTCGTATTATTTAATTATCTACAAAATGACACTAGTTTCGCTAAAATGGGAGTTAATATGAAAAACACAGGTTTTGGGACCGTATTGGTATATGTTGTACAATGTACCATAACTTTTATTATTATTTAATGTGTTAATACTTTATTATTATAAATAAAAATTAATTTATTTATTCATTTAATAATTATTTAATAATTTATTTATTTATATAAATATTATTTATTAAATTATTTATTTAATTACTTATTTATCGATTTAATTACTTAATTATATCTTAAACTTATTTAATTCTTAATCTAACCAATTATTAATTATTAAGTTAATTTAATTTAATTTAATTTTTCTCTCTCTTACTTTACTCTTCCATTCTTCCTCAACCTCCGATTCCTTCTTCCCCATCGCATTCACCACACCACCCGTCTTCCCTCCTCCTTCCGACGGTTGATTCCAACCGTTGAAATGGTCGGCCGTTCACCACCCACTCGTGGTGCCGCCACCACCGACGATGACCGCATCCTTCTTCCCCTATATGTTGTCCGTCAACCTCCGAGCTCCAGTGATAAGCCATTTTCACTCTTCATTCTGTGAGCTCTGAGGTTGAGAGAGACAGAGCGCCGGTGATTGTAATTGTATACAAATGTATTGTACATTCTTACAGTTGAATGGAAGAAGAGTCGGGACTACTGAGTTAAGCACTCGAATGAGAGGATTAAAGAATTGAAACAACTAGAGGCTGACCACCAAGCTATTGGAGCAGTATGCAGGGCATATGTGGGATATGTGGGGTTATGCTGGACATACACGGGCTGCATATGCGCTTAGGGAGAATAATGCATCGATTCATATAATATGTTCGACATGCATTCCACACATGCATATGTAGCCGCATATGCGGTCGATGCAACCAATTTCATGAACACTGGGCTAAGAATTAATCGACATCGGGAGACTAATTGGATTTAGCGGGACATTAGTCGATTTTGATTTTTTAATTTTTTTAAATATATAATCAATTTTTAGTATACTCTCGTGTGTATATATATGCATAGATTAACAATTTTTATTTTTATAAGAGCTTAAAAAAGAATCAATTATCGCAAAAGAAGAAAAAACTGAAGCAAGTTAAGAACAAAATATTTGCCACATAGTAGGAGCTAGTGTTCAAAAATAAATACAACATGTTAAAACAAATAGCAAGTGACATAAGTCATTCATTCTCATCAATGTCATCATCCAAATCAAGCTCTTCCTTTTCATCTTCTTTATCGTGGCCTTCTCCTATGTATTCAAGATGTAACTCATTTATCGACACTACATTTAAGCTCGAAGATGAAGCTCCCCAACCAATTTCACTTCATCGGCTCCTTGGTTCCAAATTCTCTTCAGCACCACTAGTATGTGCTATAGCACCCCAAGTCAATCCAAAATCGGGAAAACCTTCTCATCCTGAGCTTGTACATTGACATCTTCAGTCCATTTACCCAAGTGTGCACGATCACGAGACGAAAGATGATCTCTTTCTTTCTCAACTCGACGTTTCTGCAAGTTGGAACTGAAACACCCGTATACAAGATCGTTCAGTAGATTATCGAATCTTCCTGTGGTCTTAGATGTAACCATGGCACAAAAATTTTATACGATGACTCTGTGTGTGCGCGCGTGTGTGTGGGCGTGCGTGCGTGTCATTAGGTCCTCGTAGTGCGACCTAATCTCTTTTCCTTCCCCATTAGAAGTTCAACTTGAACCACCACTCAATCTACTCAAAGTCCCTCAAGTTCATGACACCCTTGGGTTATTATCTTTATATTAGTCTAAGTGCTTAAGTGAAAATCACAACTTAATTGCGACATCATTTATTAAAGACAATGGGAGATTAACCCATAGCTTAAAGAATCCAAATTTTAAGTGGTACGACTCTGAGTTACCCAAACTCATTGAAAGGGGTCCTCAGTGTATTGATACTCCAATACATCTAAGTTTCTATCTCTACTTCTTACACTGCATTTGAATGACTGCATTTAAGTAAAAATATTTTATTAAGTACGAAATGTCCACAAAACTACAAAACTTAAAGCATATTGTAGGATCACAAAGAATATCTAAGCCTTCACAAAGTATCTCAATTTATATTAGCATGGGACACTATTTTGTATCTTGCAAAATTTATAAACATATCATTGTTCATACATCATAAACAATAAATAGAAACATGCATCTTATTCTCAAGGAACTCAAAAGTCAACAATTCTTAGTAAACTATTTTAGAGTGAAACTTTAAAGAGTTGTAAATTGATATTGGAAGCAACTTAATCTGATTCAAACCACAAGTCAAGGTAATTGTTCTTTCTAAAATATATTTACCATATAGATGCAATCTTGTATCGACTTATCTAATTTAGACCCGGCTAGTGAAGTCAATTATAGTTGATGTAATCCCAAATAATCAACAACTCCAAATCATCCTTCAAGAAATCATGCATCAATTGCATCATTTCACCCTTAATTTCAGGTAATGCCTTTTTACACCAAAGGTAATTATGTATTCTCATGAGGTTGCTCAATATGAATTTGACGTCTAAATGCAAGAATATCTGTCGCATACCTCAAATCTATTTAGAAGTTTCAATTAGCACTTAGAACATAGTTTTCGAAGAACTTTAAAGGTAAGCACAATATATACACACACCACAAGTGTAATATCCATGTGTCTTATTTGTAAGGAGATTAAAACATAATTTACCTTGATAACTTTTTGCATCTCAACATAATCCTCAAAAGGTCTCAAAAATCATTTATCATGTTGTTACTTAATTATCTACAAAAATCATCTTATAATGCAATATAGTAGTTTGGTAACCCACATTAATGGTAGAAAGTCCAAATGGTATTCAATTGTAAGGATACTAAGTACAAGTATATAATTTCATTTACTAGTACATGGCAACATTTGACAAGCCCTTGGTGTATTTCAGCCATTTGACAAGCCTCAATCAATTCCTACAAAGTCAAACACCCCACCTATAAATCTTTTGCTTCTTTGCGAGAGTTTGGGGTATTTGTACTCAATTTAAACTATCGAATAGAATTTCTATAAAATCTAAGGACTAGACTGTAGTTTAATCGTAACTGAATAATTTTACATCATTAAAGTCCATTGGATTTCCCGTAATTTATCCATAATTATCACTCATTCATATATTTATTTAGAAGACTAGAAGGGTGTAACTACAAGTGTGGAGGTTTTTTTATCTTGAAATATTTTTTTAAATATACATGATCCAAGTTGATTCTCAAAGACTCTTACTTACCAAAGTCAAATTTGATCTTCCCAAAATATATACGCAATATCCTAATATGTAGACATAACAAGGTATAGCAACAGATCAACTGAAACAACATCAAAACATCAGTATCATTATGTTTTTATTTCAAACAAGTATCAACACATCATGATCTACATCGGAAACATGTAGATCTAACAATCATAGTCATATGGAAATAAAATATTCGTAATTGTATTTGATCTGCAAAGACTAAGGCCTTGTTTGGTTGGAGAATAGGCCCTGAAATAAGGGACCAATTCTCCTCTCGACACGGTTCTCAGTGGTACGACTATTCCCCATTATTGCATCTTATTTCACTCTTATTCCTATCTTTATCCCACCAAACCTACCTTTATTTCACTTTATTCTCCTTATTACTATCCTCCAGCCGAACAAAGAATAGACCCTTATTCTCCTTATTCCCCATCCTTATTCCTGCTTATTCTCGAACCGAACACACCCTAAAGATGTTGGTGGTTCAAGAGGAAAAACAAGAGAGATTATGATCTTTACCTTGGGAAAAACATCCATCCATCAAAAGCCCCTACTAGTTTGGACACCTTTTCTTTCAATCCATGTTGGGAAGACCTTCTTTTGTTGGGGTAGAACGAGGTGGCGAATTTTCAACCCTCCTTATTTAGAAAATAATGGTGGTGATTGAATCCTAGTGGCTATAGCTGTCACCTCCAACAACTTCCACTGTTATATCCAACTTTTCATTTTTTATACCAAAATAAATAATCCACTCATTATCTCCATCATAAAAGTTGACAATAAAAAAATAGATCTTAAATTAATTTTACTTTTATGTAAAAGTTGACAATCAAAACTTAAAAATAAAATTTACATTACTTTTATTTTTTTCAACCACTTTATTTATTTACATAAATTGATTATCCACTACTAGTAATTTAATTTGCTAATGATATTTATTCAATTGGTTAAGAGGATAATATCTAATCAGATCGATTTGCGATTTCCCCAATTGGTTACATCTAATTGGATTTTTTTATCGGATAGTTAGATTCGATAAAATTTATGTAATGTTGCAACTACAATGGATAGGTCCTCATGGTAAAGTATGAATCTTTGACTGAGTTAACGATTACCTCTATAGTCTGATAGACTGGCATAAGTAGACCTTTGTTTCCCAGTCAGACAAATAAATCAACCAATAGGAGCCCTCATTCTTGAAAACTAATCAAGTTAGCACCACACTCTTAGGGTGCGTTCAGTTCGAGAATAAGCATGAATAAGGATGGGGAATAAGGAGAATAAGAGTCTATTCTTTGTTCGGTTGGAGGATAGGAATAAGGAGAATAAGGTGAAATAAAGGTAGATAAGGTGGGATAAAGGTAGGAATAAGAGTGAAATAAGATGCAATAATGGGGAATAGTCGTACCACTGGGAACCGTATCGGGAGGAGAATTGATCCCTTATTTCAGGGCCCATTCTCCAACCAAAAAGGGCCTTAGATATGTTGATTTCCCCATTATAATCAGATAAAGCAACCATTCATAAAAAAATATTTTATTTTTGTTTTGGGCCAAGGACTTAGAGACCTCATAGCCATAGGCCATATATCTAAGATGTACATTTACTTACCTCCTAATAGGGGTCTTACTTGTATTCACTTGCCATGTCCCAGCTTGCCTCTTATTATTTATATTTATATCTACAAATCATGGTTCAAAAAAGGAGTTGCTGTAAAACCTCAAATTTGTCCCATACCGTGGAAACATAAAGTTCCGGGTGGGATAAATAGCGAGGAGATTACTACTTGACAACCCGGCTTAAGCATTTTGGGGGTGGTTAATCGGGTTCGTATGGGCCCGATCCCAAGAGGTTGTTAGGGCCAGTAATGCTCCGTTAACGGACCAGGGACCTAAGCCCGGGACGTTACAAATGGTATCAGAGCCGAACGCCCTCTGACAGTGGAAAGGGCTACCCGAGAGGTGGAGCCGCCCCTACAAGAGGTTGGAGGAAATGACTACCCGGAGCGTGCAGCCGCCACTGTTACTGGGAAGAAGTGATGTGCCATGTCGCAACGAGGACGTTGCGAATATAAGTGGGGGAGGTTGTAAAACCTCAAATTTGTCCCATACCGTGGAAACATAAAGTTCCGGGTGGGATAAATAGCGAGGAGATTACTACTTGACAACCCGGCTTAAGCATTTTGGGGGTGGTTAATCGGGTTCGTATGGGCCCGATCCCAAGAGGTTGTTAGGGCCAGTAATGCTCCGTTAACGGACCAGAGACCTAAGCCCGGGACGTTACAGTTGCAACTATATTTTTCAATCTACCTCTGATCACATGATAATAAGCAAATTATTTATGGTTCTATTTGTGCTCTCACAATTTTCTTATTTATCATTCCACAAGTGCTTCAAGGATCACATTTAATTCCTCCTTACTAAACTATGACTTATCTCTTTGCTAAACTACTGCTCTTTTTCAGGATTTTATGCAATAATTGTCATTTAGTCCTCTAAAACATCAAGACTTTCTCCCTAATTGTGAGGTTCAGGAGGGATCTTCAATGACTGTTCAAGTCAAACATATATTGGTAAGCTGCTTTGCTTAATGCTAAATCTTCCAAGATTTCATGTTGTTAATGATGGTAAAATGAGTGGTTGAGATTACCCATCTCACAAAAACCCTACATCCACATCATCTAAACCCCGCAAATTTCCCCATGGATGCTCTGCAACTGGAAATATAGATTCATATATCCACCAATATTTACAGCAAGATTTCATGCTCCATAGAATCCTCACTAACAACTAGAAGAACCCATCATCTAATGACCATTAAAACTATCTGGAGGAAGAGCTTCACCATCAATCATACTCATGGTCGGGTGCCTGCGAGTACCACACCGGGTGAGTGCCCTTCGTGCGTAGGAGGCGCGTGAAGGGGGAATCGGGCATCCTGCACCTTTCTTCTTCCTCCAGCTCCTCTTGGCTCTTGGGCAAGCCATCAGGGACGTGAAAGGCCCTCTCCTTCTCCTCCTCCAGAGCCAAGGGTGACACCGGCTGCGCCGCCTTGGTCTTATCCTTCTTCTGCATCGCTGTGAGCCCGTGTATGCAGTCGATCATCGTCTTCACACCACCTGCTTGCCTTATGAACTCCTCAACATCTTCTTTGGGCATCTCCATCTGTGAAACCAATACTGGTTACTTCTACTTAACTAACTGGTTGTTGGTTCCTTGCTGAAATTGAGATGAACAGTTTGTTACCTCGAGATCCTTGAGCTCAAAATAGGCCCGCCAACAGCTGTACGATTCCTCCCCTTCCAGTATCGAGCAGTATTCTACAATCATAGGTACCAAATTAACATGAAAAATGGGAAGAACTCAATTATTTAACATATAAAAAATCTACAATCAGAAAATGAGTTTTCAGACCTTCCATTATGAATTTACATGAACAGCTGGTCAATCAACCATCTCAATTTCTTTTTAAAAGAAAAGGCAACACATCTTATAGGGAAAAAAACAAAAATTAACCGAACGTTGTGGCTCTAGTTTCCAGATTTCATCTCCATAATGAACTACGGAGGGAAAAAATAAAATAACTTTTGGTATAACTCCATCAAAGTACTGCTTTATACAAAATACAGAGAATATTCAACTCCAGTTTAGCACTACACTTGATAAAAATATATTTTTATTATTACCAATCCTTAGAAAAAGGAGAAAAACATCCAATTCATATTGTCGAGTCTCAGATTTATTAAACAAAAGCAGTGTCGTCTTCAAAGAAAGCACTCCAATTAAAAGCATAAGAACGACATACTGACGGCATATCAGATGAAAAAAAAGGGGAGACAAGGGGCTCCAGTGACTGCGCCAGTTATTGCTTTATTGAAGGGGAACAAAAACAACCACTTTATTGAAAAAAAATAAGCTGATCTCAGTTAAAAAAATTCGAAAGGGAGAAAAAAAAGGAACCTGTGAGGTTGTTCTCGGACTTCTGGATGAAGGAGGGCTCCGGGACCCGGCGATCGATCTTGCTCCTGCTGAAGGGCTCGAGCTTGGGTATGGAGCTCCTCCTCTCGGCCATGGTGCACACCACGGGACCTGAGGACGATCTCGAGGTCCGGCGGGATGCGTACGGAGGGGGAGATCGGAGAGGAACTGTGCTGCTCGCCATTGCAACAAAGGGCTAAAATGGATATCAAATCTGTGTAATCTATGATTGCGTTACTTTTCTTTGCACCGGTGTCTTCAGGGCTATAAATAGAGCCACAAATATCTATCTTCCACGGTATTGGATAGGGTTGGGAGGTTATTTTCAGTCAAACCCATTTTCTGTCCTCGCGTTTTCTCATGGACCTTCATGGTTTATGAAATTATAAATAAAATAAACCATACAACTCTGCCTTTTGCTGCACATTAGTGATTAGTGCCTTGGTAATGATCCTTTTTTCTATTATCATTGAGAAAATATTGATAAAAATATACATCAAAGATCGTCATTTTAACAGTTTTATTTAGTTTTTAATACTGATCTAACAACAGAACCTAGCGAAGTGCATGTTTTAAATCCACTTACAAGGGATGTAGCCTTTCAATCCAGTATTCTTTTCCGGGCCCGCTGTACTGGTAATTATATATATATATATATTTCTAGGGGTATGCATGAAATTAAGTCGGGGATGGAATGGTGATCATAAGCGGGACGTCTTCCGGGACATCATGACCGTCGATCTATCCATCATCGCACACAGGTTTGAGGGGGAAAAGGGGAGGGATATTTTGGTGGTAGGGAAGAAGATATTTAATTTAACATGTCGACATCCAATCCAACCCCTTTAGCGCCGTGGGAACTTTTATAACGTGGGCTTTGCAGACAACGGCGTCTTTAAGCCTTGAGGGATTAGGGCGGAGTATTGGGTCGGGTGGTCCGTATTTGACCCTGACTTGATCTGCAAAAGTTCGGATTCGGCTTGAATTCGATGTACAAATAGATGAGATTCATGTCTTCATATTTCAAAGATATCATATTCGGATCGGGCTTAAATCTGAAGTACGAATGAACCGGGCCGATCCTTCATATTTCAAAATACAACGCTCAGGTCATGTGCTATAATCTTTTAATAGTTTGTAGTCTAACAAACTTTTGCAATATTCTATTACTAAATTATATTCTATCACGATTTGATCACATGGAAAAGAATTATGCAAAATATTTCCAGATTTCAGTAATGCGTGTGCAACAATCCCACACTAAATCATAGTAATCAAATTGGGGGACATAAATTTATAGTCACCGTATATTCGATATTTCCTTCATTTATGAATATTAATATTATATCATAACAATACATCTAATATTCATGTATTATGAATGAGTTATATCATAATAACAAATTGAAATCAAAGTTCAACTTTTTTTTGAAACATTTTTTTTGAAACAAATCAAAGTTCAACTTCATGGAACCAAAATAAGTGCGGCTGAGCCTGGTCTGAACTTGAGCCTGATCTCGCGAGCCTTGTGTCGAGCTCGGGTCCTCAATTTGCTAAACAAAGGCCTCAACCAGGTTCAATGCCCACGAAAAATTAACAAGATCGGACCAAACTTCCCCGATTTGTACCGTGTCGAGCCCAATGCTCCACCCAAGTGGGATGTCCTAAACTCAAAAGCCAAATTCACCGACTTTCACGGGGATCAGTAGAATTATACTCAAGTTTATAGTACATAATAGTAATTGTGAGCACCCTTTAATGGAATATATGTAAGTAAGATATTGAGCATTTTAGTTTTACATATACTAAATTAGGGTTGTCATTTATTTATCATATATTTATGTTAGTATTTTCGGTATTTTTTATTAATTAAAGTCAATTATTATGTACAAAGTGAAAGTAATTTCACATTAATCAAAGATACTATATGTTTATTAAAAATCATTAAAGATTGTATTATATATACATATATGTGTGTACATAAATATAAAGCACATATTTTTGGGATTTGTCTGGGAATTCTTTTTTCTATTTTCAATTCGATCATGTTGCTTGAGTCTCCAGATTTAGGAGATGTTTATGATGGGCTTCCATCCCTTCTATTTCGGTGTTGCAGTCTGTAAAAGCACATCCTTCCCTTTTCTCAATTTTATAGTTTTTTTTATTTTTGTACATGTTATAATAATAATAATGCAATATGAACAGTGCGAATGCAATAGACAAAAGCATGTGATTAAATGCAAATACATGTGTTTTTACAAGGATTATAACTCACTCTATGACTTTTAGGTGAGTGAATCTTATATTCATCAGTTTACCAGAGCCTAAATGTAGGGGGTAACCGCTTCTATTCTTTGCATTCTTTTCACTCACTTACGCTTAGTACAAATTCGTCTTCCTTTTTCTCTGTACTACAAGGATGTAACACGAACTATATATAGGAGATGTCGTAAATATTGTGTATGTACTTTGCTTATAACTTGTACTTTCACATACTTTTGTATATAAGACTTAATAAAATACGTAGGATATGTGTAACACTTGTATAATATGCAATAATGTATAAATTATAAAGAGGAAAGGGAGCCTACTTTGTGAAGTAGATAACCTTACCTACTTCACATCTATTTTTTGCATTTTTTTTATTTTTTTTGAAAAATACCACCGTGGATTTTCATAATTATATGCCTCTAATATGTCATTAAAATTTCGTCAGAAACAAAGACTCCTACAACTTCCATCCAGAACATGTAAAATACAACAAATCTGTGACCGTTAAAAAATGACTGGATGGAGGCCGTAGGAGTCTCTGTTTTTGACGAAATTTGAATGACATATTAGAGGGATATAATTATGAAAATCCACGGTGGCACTTTTCAGAAAATAAAAAATTGCGAAAAATGGATGTGAAGTAGGTAAGGTTACCTACTTTACAAAGTAGACTCCCTTTCCTCAATTATAAATGTGGGTAATAATATATAATTGTGTAAAGCTTTGTAAAGTTCTGTAAAATTTGTAAAATCCTTTTGTAAACTTGTAAATACCAGGCATTGTTGTAAAACTCATTGTAAATTAGGGTATATACCAAAAAATAAAATTTTGGGAAAATAAAAACTTGTTGAAAAGTAAAAAAATGTAAAAATAAGATAACTCCTAACACTAGCACATGCATTTAAGACTTGTTCTATATCATGCCACTGGATTTGAAGTAACTCTCAACTTCGAGAATCGTCACTCTTATTCGAAAGGGTCTTAGGACTTAAAGTACTCAAAATCCCAAATTTAAGATATACACGCTCGATCATGTGTAGAATATTTGAGCTTAAAATGAATATGATCAAGAATACACTATGCAAGATTACATGTACTTGGTGATGGGTTGCAATTTCACCTAAGGACCAATGACGTACGGACTTAACTTGAGACTTGATTTTATGATTATCGATGATGGCAAGGAGTTTTAATCATCCCTTTAAACCAGAGTGTTGGTACATAACCAACATAATTGCGATGATCTCTATATTATCTTCACATGTGTGTGTCTTATAATCTTAGAAAGGTATGGATTGACATGTGCTGACCTATATAAGAGCTGAGGAGCTAATCAATGAACCATTCCAAAAGAATCAGCAAAAAGTTCAAAATTCACAGAAAATTTCCAGCAAAAAAAATTATTGTAGTAACACTGGTGCAAAGCGATCCCAATCTTTTGAGTGTCTACTTAGACCATGGAAAGAGGATCAAAATATCATCCCTTTCCACTGTTAAAACAATTCCACCAAATAAAGATAGTATGAGCATATAAAAATGGTTCTTCATGGAAATTGAAAAAAATCTTTAATGTGAAAGATGCTATAGTAATAATACATAAGAGGGGCACATCCATGTACTTCTAGAAAAAGAAGTGTGCACGGTTTAAACTTCTTGCTAGATGTGCCGGTTCTATAATAAAAAATACTTGTACATATTGTAGTGTTTGCATATCACCCCTGTAATCCCTTATTGAATCAGAGGAAGTGAACATAAGGACACAATCCCACTCATTCCATACTTGACTTTTAATGTTCACACCATTTTGATTATGGCAATTAAAGAAATGATGGATTGAGATGAGATAGGCTCTGGAACTAGAGTTGAGGCTTGGGTCTCTAACTGAGCCTCATATACTTGGATCTTGAGCGAAAAACAACTATACATTAGATGTTGCAATCAAGACATAAAGTCATACCCATTATTTATATTGTACTTAGAGATCTGAAACCTAAAGAGCTTGAGTTCCTTTTGGGTGAGTGTCAGTTGTGACAACTTTGATGACTTCCCAGATGGAGAGGCCTGATCAATGTCTTATTTCCACTTATAATGTTTGTAATTTATTCAAAATTTTCTTCACTTATTCTTTAAATAAGTGTTTGCTAAGGGACTAGTAAATTTCAATATATGTGGTTGATGAATATATGATTCATCTATATTATACTAAAATTTTGTAACTAATTCCTAAGAAAAAAATATAATAAATTCATATAAAATCACAAATTAATAAAAGTAAACTTGGAAATAAAAATAGATTAATTGCATATAATTAACTTAAAAATAAGTCCAATAAATAAAATTAATAAACTCCTCAAACATATGAAGTTAAATCGTATACATATTCACTGGTATATTTTGTACATTTTTTCTAGATTTTTAGTAAATCCATGCTACATCCATTTAACATGAAACAACTCAATTATAAGCATATTATTAGCTGAAAAAATGAAAAAAACCTAAAAACTACTAACCTTTATATATTATAACTAAACCTAACTTTCGATTTACGAAGAGTGAGAATTAAAAACTTCCCCCTCATATATATAGTATCCTATGAAACTATAATCACCTTTGAATTAATGTACATCAAACTATCTACAAAATGACATCAAATTTAATGAAGTCAGAGTTCAAATATGAAATATGGGTTTTGAGACCATTTGTATATTATATAATTATATAGTCTTGTCTTTGTTATTTCATGTACATATTTAGTCCTTTCTACTTTGTTATTTATTTTTATTGTCTTTCATTAGTTTATGATTCAACTATCTACAATGAAACAAAAGCCAGAAAATTATAAAATCAATCAAAAACATAAAAAAATAACATGTATATATAAACTAATATACATGTATACAAGTCCCTTTCTAAATACTAAAATTTTAAAAAGATAGATTAATGTATAGATATCTTTAGTACTTTATTAAAATAGATTAGGTGTATATTAATAAGATAAAATCAAAGAATAAATGTAGAGCATGAAATACCATGTACTATATACTATAAAATACCTAAAAAATATTTAGTTTATACAAATAGCTTATTTTGGTGTTGCGGTTTCCATGGATATCATAGACCTTATTGAGATCTACAATTTTTATTCATATCATTTTTAATTTGAGTAAGTTTTATATTTTATGTTGAATTTTATAATACTTATTTTCTTGTTTTATTCTCCGTTAACACATGTGGATCTTGGTCTACGGTCAACATCAAATGGCGACCCTTTATTGGGTCACATCGCGCCAGCTCACACCCTGCTTAACCTAGCAATCTGTGATCATCCATCTCGTCCACGACTAATGACCACCCACCCCGCTTGTTATCCTCTTCTCAATTGTTGACCTGAGGGGGTCAACATCAATGACTACCTCTGACTCTTAGAACCATCTCACCAACGATACCTTCAACTGAACTCTTGACCATGTGCAAGATCATCGCTCCCTCTCAACAACTACCCTTGGGTCCACATCTTACCCTTGACCCAAGATCTCTTGCTTCCTGCCAACCACTCTCCCAACGAGTTAGCACCATCGTCAAATCCAACTCCTACATGTTCTCCCTTTACCGCATGGCTAACCCATCCACCCACTCCATCTCCCATGTCTTCCTTCAATCATTTGTTCATGAGAAGTATCTCCACAACCAACAATTGCCCCTTATCTGCCAAATGATGAGAGGTCCAACTAGTGCTCTTCCATAGTGACAAATCAGAGATGATCAACTTGAGACGACTATCTTCAAGGTCCTTCAAGTGTGATCTGAAGTGCAAGTTTTCTCCTTGTCACATCTCTTCCCGGAGCTGCTAAGTCTCGAAGACTTCTCATTAGGATTCTTGAGGCGAGAAGTGTGTGTCCAACATAAGAAATGGGTAAATTGTGCAATAAACAATTATACAATAACAATATCTAAATAAAAGTTGTTCAGAAACCACAGAGATAAAGAATAACAAATCACAAAATGCATGATGATTTTTAAGTGGAAATCCAAGTGAATGGAAACCACGACCTAAAACCCTTATTCTAGGATTTCCCCTTCGCTCTCTCGACGAAGCTTGTTTCCACTTCTCTAATGCTACTTTAAATTGAGGGTAGCATCACCTCCCATACAACATGTACCTTTTCTGGGATAACTCCCAAAAGAAGATTTTATCTCTCATAGAGAATGGAATCCACAACTCGAGTACCTATACAAAATGCTAAACAGAGAATAGTTAAGCAATGGAACTTGAATTCACAAGCTTATAGACTTTAAGCATAAAATTTGCTTGAGAATGATAATGTGATCACATTAGAACATAGAGAGCACAAACAACTTTAGTAGCTGGACAACTTTGGATTGAAGAGAGCTCGAGAGCGTAGAAATGCTTAAAAACTCGAATATCGCACAAAATAAGAACTCTTTCTTTTATTTTTAGAGTAGAAGATGTTTATGTTGGTTGTGTGTCTCAAACAATGAGCAATATGGTATATTATATAGGTTTGGCCTCAAAAGAGCCTTACTGTGCAAAAATGGAAAATCCAACGTTATGATTTCCCAAATCCATGAAATGATCGATCATAAGAAACAAAGTGGTCGATTAAATTTAGCCATTTTTCTAAAATTCAAAAAGTGATCGATCATGATAAAAAAAATAGTCGATCAGAGTTGATTGATCATGAATAAAAATATGGTCGATCATGTAAGGAAATCAATAATCAAGAATTGATCGATCGGGAGAAAAAAGATGATCAATTATATGTCTGAAAATCGATTCGATGAAATTGATGATTCTGACTTAAGTTTACTTTTTAATCAAGAATATCCAAAAAATATTATTATTTTTCAATGTAAAATAAAAACTACGTAATATGTCACACCAATATCCGAAATCTTTAAATCCACTACAAGAAAGATGAGAACAGGCGACGGTCAACATCCGTCGCTAACGATAAGTTGACCGTCCCCATTGATCAGAGGGGACGGTCATAAGACCGTCTCTAAAGGTCCCGTCGCATTTGGTATACGCGACGGTATTAGTAACCGTCCCCAATACTCGCACACAGGGGACGGTCAAGACCGTCCCTAGAAGTCAGACAAAGGGGACGGTCGTGACCGTCCCTTACAGTGTTTTTATTAGGGACGGTCATGACCGTCCCGTAAAGTCTGTCAGGGGAGACGGTCTTGACCGTCCCAAATGATAAAAACTGAAGACGGTAAATCCGAAGGGGACGGTCACAATGACCGTCCCCTTTGTTAATCTGCTAACAAAAAAAATTTCCATTGCCCCCTATTTGATCCTCATTTTCCCCTGTTACAAAAAATCTGTATACATAATATAAACTACAATCACCAGACAAAAAAATGCAATCCACATTCATAAACAACTCGTCCAACAACACATGCATTGAAACAATACAGTATCCTACAATAATTGTTCAAAATAGTTATACAATATACTAAAGTATCCTACAAACTAAGTAAGCTATCCTAGTCGTCGTCCTCATCCTCGTCATCGTCGTCGTCCTCGTCGTCATCAGCATCATCTTCTTCTTCGCCGTCATCATCGTCGCCTAGCCTCACAGCGGCATTATCATCAACTGTTGGGTGGCTAGTCGACGCTCCACCTTGATGTGCCTGCATGAATGCATTGAAAATCGCCATTTGTTGGCGCAAATCCTGAATCTCCATATTCATGCTAGACACCTGACTCTCTAGTTCCCTCTCCCTTTGTGTCTTCTGAGAGGTCGAGCCGGTCCCTACTCCATACCAATTCCGTATGGTGGCGCCACGACCACCACAACGGACGCGTCCCTGATGCTCTGGACCGGTCGCCTGGAGGAAGGCCGCATCAGCAGTAAGAGGTGGATGACTCGTTCCGGAGGGGTCTACAGAGCCAGTGGTTGTGAGCCTCACCATCTCCTCCTACAAATTTATTTAAGTAATTAAGTTCGGATTCATTTAATTTGTAAAAAGATGCAAATATGTTACGAATAACTTACATGAATTGGACCATAGGCAGGATCCACCCAATGAACTTCCCCGCCCACATCGCGGCTCTTAGACCTCTCGAAGACTTCCATTCGACTGGGCACTCGCTCGTTCTCCACTTCCTAACGACAAAAGATTAGTAAACTTACGATACTATTTTAATACATATATAATGGTTACAATTTTAACACTAATCATAAAGTAGATTACTTACGAAGTCATCCTTGAGTTGATTTGTGTTTCTTCTCCCCATTCTATGGGTAGACTTGAAACCTTTCCTTCGATTTTCAGCATTTTTCCTTGAGATGCCCTATACGAAGATAGTAATTTCAATAAAAGAATTCCAAATGATAGTAATTCCAAATGATATATCTATAAAATGCATACATATATGTGTCACATACCGTGTGTTCTTCTCCCATCCAAATAGTGACCATCGCCCTCCATTGTTCTGCGGGTACGTTCGGAGGACAATTTGCCAAATTGGCTTCCAATGGAAGCTCCGGGTCGAAATACTTTAAAATATTAAGAAAATTAATTATATACTTAGATGATGAAAAACAATTTTGTACTTAACTATAAAGAAAGGTACTCACTCGGGCCTTCAGACGACCTCGATATTTACGCATCATCTCCCCCCATGGCCTAAAATCAGAGCATCAGTGGCCGGATCACGGTCCCAGGAAAAACTAGACTGCAAAGAAATCAAAGTAAACATAAATAAGTTTATATATATATATATACTGAAGAAAAAAATTTGATTTGTTAATATTAAAAATACCTCCAAATCATGAAGAATGGCATCTTTTATTGACCGCTCCACTAAACCCCAGTGTGTAATGTGGAGAGGGACCCTGGCTCTGCACACCTGTCCCAAGTAACTCTGGAAAACAGCCGAGTTCTCCCCCACCGCATCGCCTCCAACGATCCGCACCCTGAGTGTCTCACCAGGACGCAGACGGTCCAACACTCTGCACTGAGATGGGCCTCTACGTCTGGCGCCCGAGCCACTCGATCCGTCAGGATCGGAGGTCTCACTCCCTCGCTGTGCTGTAGGCGGTGCATCCCGGATGCGTCTAGGACGTGGAGGCATATCTGCATATTATAAAACATTCGAATTAGATATAACAACAATGATATAATTCACATATTACATCAAAAAATTGGAAAATATATGATGGTAAACTTACATTTTAGAAATCCGCATCTACAATTTGTGTTGGATTTTCCTGTATTTCAGCTTGATATGCCTCGTTTATATTTAGCAATTCATCATCATCGTTGACATCAAAAAAGTCTCTTGGCACTGTTCTCACGGGTATGATCCATCCATCAGTTACGTTGTCTGGAACATAGAAAACTTGTTCTACCTGACTGGCCAGTGTAAAGGGTTCATTTGTTTGCAATTTCCCAGATTGTTTCAATGAAATGATCCCATTTCTGTCTTTTTGGTATCCTATCCCCTCGCGACCAACATCAAACCAATTGCACATAAAAAGAACACATCGACATTCATGAGTAAAACTGATCTCTATTATGTCAAGTATTTCCCCATAATAGCCGTCTAAACCTGAAGGCAAATCTGTTTTTACTATAACACCCGACATTTGCGTCGATTTCATCTCGTCGGCGGACTTTGTTCTAAATCTGTATCCATTCACAATATAACCCTTATAAGACATAACTTGAGAATATGGTATGTCCTTCCTAGGCAACTGCTTCGTACATGTAATTGCTGTTCCCAAATAATGTTGCCATTCACACGAGCTAAGTCAACTCGTTGTCCATAAGGTGTCCCGTCGAATTTCTTATTATTATCTGCCCTTTGCCATCTATGCTTTGGTGGAAGGAATCGACGATGACCCAAATAGCAGTGCTTCATACTTCCAGACAGCCATGTCGAATGTGTTTTTTCAAAACAGACCGGACATGCGAGTTTTCCCTTGGTACTCCAACCAGACAAATTTGCGTACGCGGGAAAGTCATTTATAGTCCACAATAGTGCAGCTTGTAATTTAAATATCTCTTTCCTACATGCATCATATGTAGGTATTCCAGTAGTCCATAAGACTTTTAGTTCATCCATTAACGGTTCTAGGTACACATCAATTGCGTTGCCAGGACCTTTAGGACCGGGAATTAGTAGCGTCATCATCATAAATGATGAACTCATTGACATCCATGGTGGTAGATTGTAAACAATCAGAATCACGGGCCAAATGCTGTAACTCAGACTCATATTACCAAACGGATTGAAACCATCTGAGGCTAATCCCAAACGAACATTTCTCTCATCATTAGAGAACTGCGAATATCTCTGATCAAATATTATCCATTCTTCTGCATCGGATGGATGTCTCATAGCTCCATTAGCATCTCGTTTATTTGAACGAGAATGCCACGTCATCCACTTTGCAGTTTTTTCAGACATGAAGAGACGTTTTAGTCTTGGAATTAATGGGAAGTACCGTAAAATTTTCACCGACTTCTTCTTTCTCTTTAAATCATTTTTTTCTTCTTTATACCGGGAAGCATTACAATATGGACAAAGAACTAGATCCGAATTCTCTCCTCGGAAAAGCATACAGTCATTAACACAAGCATCTATCTTCTCGTATTTCAGACCAAGCGATCGGAATCGTTGCTTCGCCTCTTTCCAATCCTTAGGATAATTCTGAGGATTATTTAATAACTTTCGTATTAAACCCAACACATCTGTCATCATAGCTGCAGTTGATCCGTTCCTTACTTTCATCTTAAACAGCTCTAACAAAAACTGCAAGCGCGTCATTTCCACCCCAGGAGCCAATATATCTTCTGCATCTGGCCAACTGCTCGAGAACCTATCATCTGAACCAATGTCTTGTGCCTCAGGTCTTCTTAAATCGTCTATTAGTTCAAATAACTCGTGATCAACATTATTCAAGGTTTGGGTAGTCGCTCCTGCAAAGGTGCCCATGTCCTCATCCATTCGCACATCTAAACCCTCTCCATGTTCTGTCCAAATGGAGTAGTGTAACCAAAATCCGTTGAGGATGAGATGGTTATACACTGCCTCTCTAACATCCCATTTAATATTCTTGCATCTCACACAAGGACAATAAATCTTTAGACCACCAAATTTCTTAACAACTCCCTCTATTTGAAATGCCCAATCCAAGAACGCAATCACTCCTCTCTTATATTGTTGAAAATCATCGTATCTCTTATCCATCCATGATTTATCCATTTTACTGCACAATCAGAATAAAATCCAACATTGTGTTATTATAGACAACAAGTTTTCTACCGTAAACCATAATGAAGCACCACAAGTCTCTCATTCATCTCTAGCCTCAAAAAGTCCGGTCTTGGCTCACCCCTCCTCTGTGCTCAACACACTTGAGCTTAGGAGAAAGCGCTTTGCGGGGCTCGCTGTGGCACAAAGGCTAACAGATAAATGTATGGTATATCCAAATCGTTATCCCTAACCTATTGTATACACAACCTAGGGAGAAAACCTAAGTATATCATCAAGCTAACCTAGGGGAATCAAGCAAACCTAAGCATTATCCCTAACCTATTGTATACACAACCTAGGCTTATCATCAAAAAAATTAATAACTAGGGGAATCAAACCTAAGCATATCATCAAGCAAACCTAGACAAATCATATCTATTATATACTAAACATATCAAGCAAACCTAAGCATATAATCAAAAGAACTAAATCCATTGGAGAAAAACAACTCTAACAAGATTATCAAGTAAAATAAACAAGAATAAAAGCAAAGGAGTGTTTATAGTTACCGGAAATGAAGATTAACGAGGTTGGAAAGCAAGGAGGAGCCGGAGGCGACGCCGGGGCGGAGAGGGCGACCTTGGGGCGACGGGTTGCAAATGAGGGAATGGGGATGAAAACGCAGGTCGAAGGGGTTTTTTTCGATCTGACCAACAGGGACGGTCGTAATAACCGTCCCCTATGGTGACGATCGGCGACGGTTCACTAAAAACCGTCGCTTTTGGCCACACAGAGGGGACGGTCACTCAAAACCGTCCCCTCTGTTCGGCCACTTTGCACCATTCGTCAGACGCGACGCCAACAGAAGACTTATGGGGACGGTCAGAACCGTCCCCAAAGACCTTCAAGAGGCAAAGGGGACGGTTACAATGACTGTCCCCTCTGTTCGGCCACTTTGCACCAATCGTCAGAGGCGACGCCAACAGAAGACATATAGGGACGGTCAGAACCGTCCCCAAAGCCCTTCAAGGGGGCAAAGGGGACGGTTACAATAACCATCCCCTCTGTTCGGCCACTTTCCACCAATCGTCAGAGGCGACGCCAACAGAAGACATATAGGGACGGTCAGAACCGTCCCCAAAGCCCTTCAAGAGGCAACGGGGACGGTTACAATAACCGTCCCCTCTGTTCGGCCACTTTGCACCAATCGTCAGAGGCGACGCCAACAGAAGACATATAGGGACGGTCAGAACCGTCCCCAAAGACCTTCAAGAGGCAAAGGGGACGGTTACAATAACCGTCCCCTCTGCTCGACCACTTTGCACCAATGGTCAGAGGCGACGCCAACAGAAGACTTATATCGACGGTCAGAACCGTCCCCAAAGGCAGAGGGGACGGTCATTAGAACCGTCCCCTCCGGTCGACCACTTTGCACCATTCGTCAGAGGCGACGCCAACAGAAGACTTATGGGGACGGTTAGAACCGTCCCCAAAGACCTTCAAGAGGCAGAGGGGACGGTCATTAGTGACCGTCCCCTTTGAGTTAGTACAAAAGGGACGATAGCCACATACAGTCTCTTATTATGTGGTTATTGGGGACGGTGGTTGGATGACCGTCCCTAAAAAGAGGCAGTAGGGACGGTCACTCCAAGACCGTCGCTAGTTGTCGTCCCTAAATGGGGCAATTCCTGTAGTGATCCTAAGCTTGTGGAATTGAGTCTTTCTTTGATCCTTTCTGCAAACAGATATTTAGCCTTGAGCATTCAAGCCGAGTCTTTTAGAGTTGCTTTAGGCTTTAAGTTGGGTTCATAGTTTTCTACATTTTTCATCATTGCTTCTACCTAAAAGGTTAATTAAGATACAGAATAAATACACAACAAGGTCATTAGCAAAATCTATGTCACTAACAAGAATTGAAGAGCTTCTCAAGCTCTAAACCTGGCCAAAGTTTAGGCTGGGCCAAATGGGCCGAAGTTTAAAACGGACTTGTCTAGGCCTAGGTTGTACTTCATGGCGCTGGCTCAACCTAGCTTGGGTCAATCCAGATCGATTCAGCTCATGGGCCTTATATTTTCTCATATGATTTTTTAAAAGGAAAATACATTAGTTGACAAGTGGTCGAACTTAGTAACAACAATGTCTATAATATATCTCCACATTTGCATATATAATCATTGTCACTGTATATATTTTGGTATTTTCATCATTTTTATTAGTTTTTTTCGGTATTTTCATCATTTTTCTCCCTTTATTTTTTCAATGAAAATTATATCTTATATAATTCATGATTATAAATTCATGGGCAATTAATAAAAGTAAAATCACTTAGTCCACGACACGAGCCATTATAAATATATTATTAGAATACCTACTTGCTCTCACAAATCGTAATTTTCCATCATATTTCCCGTATGTACCTATATTCTATAAAATTCATCATCACAACACATCAATGGAATGATGTCACCATTAGACCAATTTATTGGTAATGACAAAGAAATGTTCAATTATCTCTAAATAATCAATAAGCAATGAAATACTTTAGATTAAACAACTTAAAATGACCACAATAATAATAAAAATAATAAAAATAATAATATAATGTGCTTGCTTCAAATATCTTCTGTTTGCTTATGAATAAATGTGTTTTCTTCAACATATCCAACTAAGTTATGTATTTGATATGGTTATAAGTTCAAAAGAAATCAACATAAGATTAATATGGATGATTCTGCTTGTTCTTCAAATAACACAAAATATAGTAGTTTGACAAAACTTTCAAATCAAAGTTCAAAATGAACAACTAAATGACATTATGAGACTGGAAGAGCATAGTTGTATGCTGCATCTATATAACAAGCAAAACACATGCAGTTTGTGGAAAACAACAAAGTTAAAATATTATAAAATTAATTGACCCTTTAAATAATTGATGTTAAAGTACCTAAAAACGATTAGCTAGATCCATATCTTCTTCATCCATTTTTCTATATCATCGTCACTAGAACAACTTCAATCATCACTCTTGCACGTTGAAGTATCTACAATGTAATTAAACATATACATATATAAGATTAAAATACATTCCTTAGAAAAAATAAAGATAAAATACATATGAAAAAGAAAAGAAAATGAATTATCCGATTCAAGGGACCAATCTTGAAGACAAACCAAAGCGTGAACATATTTTGATTTTAGGGAGCTTCTATTCATTGTAAT
This sequence comes from Ottelia alismoides, assembly GCA_037367405.1. Lineage (NCBI taxonomy): Eukaryota > Viridiplantae > Streptophyta > Magnoliopsida > Alismatales > Hydrocharitaceae > Ottelia > Ottelia alismoides. Next base: position 346,324 of record JAZKJV010006919.1, on the reverse strand, counting down.
TGTCTCCCTACCAAAACTAAATGCAGACTTTGAGGCAACTGTAGTAACCCATATTATAAATATATCTTGTGCCATTATTGGAAGCTTTGTATATCCCATGGAACATTTACTCTAAAAATTCTAAAACTTCCAAGTCTGTATTCAAATCAAGATTTGGTTCATCTAAGTAAAGTTCCAATGTGATTTCTCATTTGTTGAACAATAACTTTTATTGATGAATAATGAATAGTCTTTAAAATCATGTAAGTCTGCATTGGCATTCGTGCTCATGGACTTCCCAACACAAGGCTCCATCAAACAAGTTTTGCTCGCTTTGGGTTTATATTATTCATACAATCTTTGAGAGTATTTAAAACCTTCTCAACATGAATTTCAGCTCAATCAACATCGCAAATCTTTCAAAAACAGAAGTACAATAAATTTACTTTGTAGTGAGTATCTAAAATTGTAGCACAACTCAAGATGACATTATACTCCCTCTAATATTTATCAAAATTCTGTTGCTTACCCTTAACCATACCACTTAAAAAACTGTAAGGTCCATTAACCATCTCCAATAGTGTATGTAAACTCTCCACATGCCTTTGAAATATAAGTTTGAAGTGGGGTATTTACGACTAGAAAATACGCAGGTCACCTCATAGAATACCTTCAAAAAATGATAGTTTGAAGTGGGATATTGACTCCTAATCCTAATTTAACTCTAAACCACCACACGAAATAGAAAGACTTGTTCTCATTCTAATTCATAACGATCTTTCTTCTCCGGTGATTGCGAGAGGTGATTGACCACCGTTATATCTGGTTGTTCTTTTCTTCACATGTTTCTGTGACGATGGATGATTGCGCATCCACATCCTTATCAGGTGATTTGTGTTCCAACAACTAGTATCAGAGCTGGGATCAACGTTATTGATGGGATACGATGCGACGGATCAGAGTGAGGTTCGATGTCAACGAGACGACGCAATGCAACATATGTGCAATCCTCAGAATCCACGATAAGGTGGTCTCTTGAATAAATCGACCTGAAGTGTCGAAGAATACTACTAGTGATTATTTGTAGGAGATCGTGCAAGGTGACACATTGATGGCACCCAACGACAGGTTTGTCACCCAGAGGTAATGAGTTCTTGCTAACAAGACATGCAAATGACGATGATAATCCAGTGCAGACTCAGGATGATGAAGATATCGTGATAGAATTCAACTCAAGGGAAAAATTGTTAGGATTAGGATCATATTAGGATTGGGAATACTAATGGGATTGGACTCCTAATCCTAATAGTAGTTGAGTTGTATTCTATTTATAGTCCTACTAGAAATATGACTATGGAGTTGTAACTGGGTTATATATAGAGGGGGTGGAGTATTTGCTCAACACTACCACAAGAACAATGTGACCCCTAGAGAAAGGGGAGAGGAAGGGAAGAAACATATGAGAGAGCGAGGGAAGGGAGAGAGTTGCACTCACTCTAATTTATAGTGATCTTTCTTCTCCGGTAGTCATGGAAGGTGACCGACCATTATTATAATTGGTTGTTCTTTTTCTTCATGTACTTCCGTGGTGGTAGTCGATTGTGCATCCGTATCCGAGGATTCATCCGTTATCTGAGCAAAGGCGATACCAATGACTCGTATCCCATCACTCATATCATCTCATTCTTATCCTGAAATCATAAAACTTCTCAACATGATCTTTTCATATAAAATGCATGAAAACATCTTTATAATACAACATAAGATCCAATATAGTTATGTAGAATTTCACCTAGTAGGCATATCAACTCTAAACTTCCTCAAAGTTTGCAAATTTATGAACTTCTTAGTGAGATCAAAGAACTTGCGTCTTCTGTTAGAAGATTTATCAATATATTTCACCATATCACGAATGCGGTCTAACAAAGGATAAATAACGTTCAATCTAAATTGCACAATCAAATTTAACACATGTGCACAACAACGGATGTGAAATAATTCATCATGAAATATAAGAAATTGTTAGATACAAGAGAGCTTCTAACAAATAAAACCATGGAATCATTGTAACTTACATTATCAATTGATATAGAGAACAATATATTCTCAATTTTCCATTGACTAATAAATAAACGAAAACTCATTCGCAATGCACATTCCACATAAGGTGGCATTAACGATCTAATCCATACAATATTCTTGTTTAACTTCCAATTTGCATAAATAAAATGAGCAGTTACACATATATACTCTTGTTTTGTATGTTGACTTTTCCTGTGGTTGGTTGTTAGACATATTTGAACATGTATATTTTCTAACAAATCTCTTAAACAATCTCTCTCCTTTAGACACAAATAATAAGTTCTCTCTCTTCAATGTATGTCTTTCAAATGGCTTGAATTTAAGATATGCTTTCAAATTCATTCTCCTAATCCCTTTTTCCTCTACTTAAGGGATGTGTTCCCTCTACAACAAATATCCTGATGTATTTTCTAAGTTCATTTTGTTGAATTTATGATTCTTAACTTAATATGTACCATCATCTCCCTTCTCAACATCGAGCTTGTAGAACTCGTGCATATTGTGATTTAGAAGAGCATTACAATGAGTATCAATATGACGTCTTAGGTAAGAAGCACCACTAGAAACTTTAGTTGTAAATTCCTCGTGACAATGTTTGCATATTGTCTTAGTTTCTTTCTTCTCCTTATCAACCACACGTTTAAAATCTTTCCATACCTTCGATTATAACATAGGATCATTGTTTGATTCTCATATTCTTTGAAACCATCTTCTTCAATCAATGGTGCATCTTTGCTTGAACCCTCTTCTTTGTTGTCCGATTGTCTTTCTTGTGATCATCATCGGTAATCCTATTTAATTTAATGGTATTAAAAGTGATCAATATTAGATGTCCAGAATTCTTCATATACCTTTGAAAATTCCATACATTCATTGAAACTCAACTTTAATAAATAAAAATAAAATATTTGGGTTGAATTTTTAATCTACATACATGTCAAATACTTGGATCATTTTTTATCTACAGACTATTATTTTATTATAATTCGTTTTCAATCAATAATTGTTGGTCACCTACACATTTAATCAAACAAACAATTAATTAATTAAAATTTTGGATGCACAATGATGATAAGTTGAGATGGCTAGCGTGATTGCTTGGCCTAAATAATGAATTTTGTTTCTGTTTTACATGAATTACATGACATGAATATTTGACAATTCAGTAAATACATGAATCTACCAATTACAAATCCTAATGATAACGAAATAAAAAATTTAAAAATTACCCAAATTAAGAGCTTCTATAGTTGGAACTCCGAAACATCTTCGACAATCAGTAATGTCCTGAACAATCATAGTTGGCACTCAACACATTGAAGGGAGGGGACAGAAGAAGCAGCCAGCCGGTCGGACCGGTTGGACCGGGAACCGGCCCCGACTCGGTCGGTTTGTCCGGTTTTAGGTAATTAATTTAAAAAAAAGAAAATAAAAAATCAGGTCAGACCGGTGGTCGGACCGGGTTTACCCAGGCGGTTGGACCGGGTTGACCCAGATTTGATGATTTAGTATATTTTTAAAAAATAATGGTTTAAATAATGAAATAATAGGGTTTCTATTACTTGCATCCTTCTTAAATTCTACAATTTCAGTTATGTCCCTCTCTTTTTTGGACTCAGAAGCTGTTAGCTAGTACTTATGGCTTGTTTGGTAATTGAGTTGGGTTAGGTTAGGGTAACCTGCTGTGAATAATAGTTATTTGGATAGGTAGGAGGATTAGATAGAGTTGGAATGATGAATGTGATGTGATGTAATATTGGTTTGTAATGGAATTCCAATCAAGTAATGCAGGGGGATAAGTCAAATTACTCCATGTAACTTGATAACCAAACGAGCACTTAAAAGCACCAAGGAGAGAGCTCGGAGAGGACAGTACATCACCACCACTTACCAGTTTTTGCTTGAGTAGAGTTGGGCTTAACCGCTTAGATAAGTTAGGAAATAGGATTCTGGGAAAGTTAAAGGGCTCCAATTGTTGTGATCTTGTGTTTCTACCACATACTTAACATTAAGCTCTGGAGTTCAAAACGTGGGCTGCTTCATCCTGTTAGGGTGAAAGTAGCAAATTCAGGAAAAAGGTTCAAACTGAAAGGTATTTTTACAGCTGAAAGCAAAGTGTATTAGTCGTTGGATGTCTCATCTTTTGTATTTTCCTTTGAAATAGTAAATTTCTGGGGGATTCTTGTACATGGAAAATAATTGCCTTCAATTGGGAAGCTAATTAATATAACACATTTGAAATTCTCAATTTGAAACAAGAGAGAGTTTGGGTGTAGAATTCAAGTACCCATTTTCTTGGTTCAAAATTCTGGTTAGACTTATATATGCGTTCTTTCCTCAAGATCTTGTAGCAGTAATAGTGCGAAGGACTAGAGGATTACACGTAAGCACGGTCCTCTCTCACTCCAGTTCGGACTTTGGATCAGGAGAGTCAATTCGAATATCGGATCTCAATACTTTTGTCGTTGGTTTAATTTGATTAATTTGAATTCTAACTCGTGAGACTCTAATTAAACTTGGATGCTTTGGATTCCGGCTATTTTCTTAACACTTGGAATCCGAACGTTGGGGATCCATTGGACACCCTTCTATCACGAGGCTACAGATCCGAGGAGACACCCACAATCTTTATTTCTTCCCCAACGTGATCGTTTCTTCTCCACGCGTGATGTATTCTTGAGTTTTCCCCACCAACGAAAATCCTTCTTCTTCTTCTCTTGGTTGTACTTATTTTCTGAGGTATTTTCGAGGACAGCTGCAATGGAGTGCACAAAAGACAAAGGTTGGTTGTACTTATTTTCTGAGGTATTTTCGAGGACAGCTGCATTGGAGTACACGAACGACCAAAGTGTTGCTATCGTATCCTGTGAGCGAATATCCAAATCCTTTGTGTTGGTATTGTAGGGGTTTCTCTCTGAATTGATTTCTCTTCTTTGTCGTTTGATACAGTTGACTTGTTCTGTTTATCTATCTGGATTTTCCTCATTTTCAGTGCTCTCAATGTTAAGTAAATAGTTCTTGAATAATACAATGAACCTCTGTAACTGGATTATGGTTTTTGCGTATATCGTCAATCACAATCTATAATACCACTGAATTGAATCATGTGGATCCGGAATATGACTGTCAGACTCAGGTATTTCCAATCAACCAGAAACATAACCTGTGGATCGATGAATTTTACTTGTTTCGATACATAATCAGAAACATAACCTTGTAACTAGTAGCTGTTTTGGTTATTTGCTGGGTTGATGATACATGTTATATTGCTTTCAGTACATGTTCTGCTGGCCATAGTGTGTAGCAGTGACCCATTTCTCTCGTTTAGTAGCGAAGGCGACGCTATAATAAGATACAAGTGTTCATGCCGAGCGACAACAGAGGATGACTTGCATTTATTTGACAGTTTTCTGGCCAAGTCATGACAACATGTCATGCCATGCATATTTATCTATGTTTTAAAGGATTAGAAGTAATATATTGCGTTTTTAGTCGTATGCAAATGGAAGGAAAATGGCATGCCTTTTACGCACATAACTAGTCTATTTTCTATTCTATATTCTTGCATCTGTTGTATGTGCAACTTCAACCTGTCATTTAATTCAACTGCGATCATCTTGAAAGTATCTGGACATATCTATTAAACTATTAAACCGTAATATTTACAGATAGGGTCCATGATAGGTAACAGTCTGCATCCCTGTATATTACAGATGACAACGAAAGGGGACTCCCTAAAACAACAAAAAAAGTTACCTGTATCACATAAGATCACTAGACCTGATTTTGCATGTTTAGCGAGGAGGACATGAATTTTCTAGCTTCAATGTCTGTTCCGGAAGAGATAGAATCGCAGTTCAGTTGGACCGACGAGCTCGAAGACGCAGAAGTCTCCTGACTGAAGGTTGTTATCACGCACAAAGGCCATCCAGCCTGCACTTACGTTCCGCGAACGGGCACTGAACTTCACAACCCAGGCCCTGCCCTTTTGATTGCGTAAAACCAGTTCAGTGTTTCTATGGGGCAGGTGATTTCGAGCGAATGCTCTCGGTATTTCCTGCAGTTTTTCACATAAATGGGTTGTTAGTGAATTCAATTAAAAAGCCGTCTTGCGATGAGGTCGAATAATTAGTCACATAGAGATTGTTCTTGAGAAGAATGAATATCTTTATTTAGCATTCTCAAGCTTAGATCCTTTGAGATCCTAAAGGATCCAATCAAGGAGCATAGAGATCTCAAAAACACATTATTTTCCATCCTAGATGAACAATTCACTAAAAATATTTAGTAAGTTGATGAAAAAAACATATAAAAGTAATAAGTGGCGTCTTTTTATAAAAAATAAAAAGTTTCATGCACACTTTAAGGCATATGGGTAAGGGAATTGACATCATAAAAATTAGTATATGTTGAGATCCCCTAATCCTGATCTTTTACCAACGAACTATCTCGACTTCCATACTTACACATTTCTCGGCTTAAATAAGATGCTCAAACTCAATATGAGCCAAGAAAGTAAACAATTGTTTTGTCATGAGGGGTAGATGACCAAGCCACGAGGATTATTGCAGCACCTGTATGATCTAACCTTGTCTAGCAGCATGGACGTCTAAAGATCAAATTAGTGCAATTGAAATAATGCTTCGGATAAGGAATGGTCCGTTGACATACTCTTCTTCTCCTCTACCAAATAGATCACAATACTCATATCAATCAGATATGTATCAACATGTCAAAAAGATCAGGAAAAGGATTCTATACTCATAAGATGCAAGGCAAAAAAAATCCCGAGAGGCTACAGTTGAGACTTGTCAACATTGGTCAAGCTCAACTACTAGATGTGACTACATTGGTCAGACTTCAAAGAGATACTTCTTCATATCTTCTCCTGGCCAAAAGATCTGAATTTGGAAGGGAATATCCTGTTCTACGAGGAAAAATGAGCCAGATAAAGGGATGATGGTTGATTGGTCGGTCGAACCTTCTTAAGAAGGAAGAGCCCTCATACTTTTGCATTAAGAGTTCAAAAGAACACCAGTGATACAAAAGAGATATGCAATGGAATGATTACTTGAATTAATTCATTAGATGAACCGAGAACACGTGCTTATCAAACTTGAAGTTTGTTGAGTTCAAAGTTGGATCATGATCGAGTTCTAACATACTTGTAATCCTCATATTCAATCAAAGCCTTGTTGCAATCTTTGATATGAATTGTTTAGAAGCAAAAATTAATTCCAAAGTATTTTATTTATTTGTCCAATAAGTGTATGCTCGATGATTAGTAAAGCTTAAGTATATGAGGTTGATGAATTAGGTATTCATCAACTCAAGATCTCAACAAATACAAGTAAAGGTAAGTTAACATCCACTTTTGTCATTATCATTGTAAATTTTTAGCATAAAAATAGAGCGAAAAACTTAAAAACTAGAAAACTCCAAAAATCATAAAAGTACTTGTATAGAGTGACCAAAAAGAGAAATTGGATGCAATCCTAGTTATTTTGCCTAATCCTTTAGCCTTGAGAAACATGTCTTGGTCGACAAATAAAAGAAAGGAAACCTGTTCAGAAAATCCTACAAATATTGAGAACACGTGCATATTCGCTTCCATATAGTTGACAATCTTCACTAATTTTTGATAAATTCAGGTTAACTCCAGTTAACATGTAATCAATTAAATCATGTATTACCCAGTGAAAAATCCTTTCCTAATGTTCTCAAGTTCATAGATAGTCGACAATTGTGGTTTTCGTCATGGGAGACGGGGTAGGCAGATTTGTTCATGTGTCTGTCAGGCTAGAAGAATGATGAGTAGGTAAAATGCCATTCTTCGCAAAATCTTCCCTCTCCCTCTTCTTTGTCATATTATATTAGTTGATTCTCACTTGATTTAGATATTAGTCTCGAAGTTGTCTGACAATTCGAAGCGTAGGAATGATGATGTTCCTCAGTGACCAGCCTAATAAGGCGTGTGAGACAACCTTGCTTAACTAGATTCCTGAGAAATCAAGACAAATCCAAGACCATTATCTATCTAGTTATGAGAATCTTCTCTAAAAAGTCATTTTTCTCCTGAAAATAGTTGAAGCGGGTAGTAGGAGTATGAACCAATATACGTCAATGGAAAATACAAAGAATAACACGGCATATGAAGAATAAACTCAAACACTAGTTACAGTCCGATCAAAATTAAAAGCTCTGTATCTCTCAAATATATGACACTTTACTCACCTTTGAAATATTCTATGCTCTATTATTTACCAAATAAGAGTAATTTAAAAAAAACCAAAGTTCATATATCAAACTTGAATTTTGGACTTTTATTATATATACTATCACTATATAGTTTAGAACCTTGTTATTTCATGTACATAAATTTTTCTTCAATTTCTTTCCTTTTGATTTTATTTCTTAAGTTTGTCAACACCAAGAGTTTCAAAGAAACCCGACGATCCATCGCCATGGACGCAGACCTTACTCAAAACAAAGCTGACGTTTTGCTAAATTTAAACTTTAGTCGACATTTAACTCTTAATGTCGATATATGGCATTATATACCAACTTTTACTTAGTAAATGTTGGGTTTGATTCAGATGTTTCCAATGCCCAATGTAAGTATAAGCCCCTTCATTATCCCCTGAAACTCCATCTCTCATCGACTCAAACATCCATGTGAGGGGCAGTCGTGTTGTGAGAGGATGGTGGTGGAGGCACCACGACCATAATACAGGAGGGCCGTCATGGGTTATTCTCAAGTGGAACTTAGGGTGCATCCACCTCCATCGATTCTTCTCCTATGTGCATCTCATGCCTCGCGTGGTTGAGCCTCCAGTCCACTTGTCGTGCATCTACACTTACATAGATTATTCATGCACGTGTCTCCCACTCAGTTCAGTCCAAATGTGATCGGGAAGAATATTGGTTCTTTTGAGCTTGACATTAAAACACTGTCTTTGATAAGTCAAGGTTGACATTCAAACTTCGAAAAAAACAACTAACGATGTATTGAAAGACTTTTTAAGATATTTTACATTGACATTTGAACGTTGACCTTCATAGTAGAGCAAGATCGGCATTTGTTGTTAGAATGTCGACTTATCTTAGGGCGACAAGGTTAGAGCGACATATCATATCGATATTAAATAAACATCGGCTTAGGCTAGAGCAACGTTTAAGTAGATCTAACTCTATGTGTATATAAGTCAACTATGGATCATTTTTTGGTAGTGAAAATAACTAACTACAAGATAATTAAAACCCAAAAAATGAAAAAAAAACACATGAAGGACCAAAATATATAGTTATATTCACATATACATCATCTTTTTTATTTTTCCCATTGTTATTACTTATTAAAATGAGAAAAAAGTAGACTAATATATAAATATAAGAGTAATATATTAAAATATATGTATACATTTTTACGAAAATCAAAGAAAATTAAAGTGATGTAAATTTCAAAACAACGAAAAATTGGTATTTTAGACATAATAAAACCTTCGAAATTAATATGTATATGTATAGCATCTCTTTCAATTTTGAGGTCTCGTTGAAATCTACATCTTTTCTTTTTTCTTTTTACTACTTTTTATTGTGAGATTGTCTAATGTCTATTTTTTTATTTTTCTCTCTTTTCTTTTCTTATTTTTAGAGCTGTCATGTGGCACCCCTCCTTCTTGGCCTACATCTGCATAGCCAGTCACCTCATCCGCTACTCATTGGCCTCAACCAGCATGGACATGGGTGCCACGCCAGTTGGGTTGACCATTGGTCAACTCATTCTCCCCCAAGCATGCAAACTTCACTCCCTCCCTTTTTCACCGTGGCCTCACCCCTGACCATCTACTTCACTTGCGTTGGCCGTTGCATTGCTACCATCTCGATCCGCTCCAGTACTCCAATGATTATCCCCAACATAAGGTTGCCAAACTTGAGCAAAATTGCATCTTGTAGGACCTCAAGAGTGGCATTAACCGAACACTAGGGAAGCATTGTTGGCTTCCATCATTTGAAGAGATCCTCCTTGCGTGGAACAAAAGAAGAAAGAACTAGAGGACCTTCAACAACAATGATTAACTCGTGACGGGATTAATAAAAGTTGTCAACAAATAACTAACAAATAACTAGATATGTTTAAAGCAGTCATTTGAGCCTTTTGATCCACACAGTTAAGGGCCAAAGGATCACCACCACTCGATCAAAGCATATCAGATTCCCTACCGTGAGCTATGTAGACGAAGAACAAAATGCTCGATTGCATTCCTAATGCTCGTTGCATCCATTGAATCCATTTGAGGGTTATATGTGCTGAGGAATGTGACTGAGACAATTGCACTAATTAAAGACCTCAAATTTGAACAGTAATAAAACACACCCATCGATGAGGATGCACGTTAGGCGCAATACGCCTTTGTTTAATTACTAGGAGACAAGCAGATCCTCTCCTGTACAGCTGGGGACTGCTGTAAACTTTTTCTGAGTCACTCGATCTTGATTGAACGGTTCGTACGAAATCAAGGTTTTTGTGGGCCCTTATCGTGTGAACTGCTCGATCGAGATTGAACAGCCCGGGAAGGGGCCGGGTTTACAACAGTCCTTTGCTATACAGTAGATGATCTGCGTCCTACTAAAAGACCTAGCCAAGTTTCACGAATCATGGATAAACCGCTAAGTAGTTTTTGAGTTGTTTTTCATTCAAAAAAGCTTTTGTTACTTCTTTATTCATTTGAGTTGTTTTAAATATAACACATACACACATATTGTAGTCTCTCGCATGTGTATTATGTTTGAAGAAATACATATTACTCAAGTAAAGAAGCTTTAAAAAGAGGACTTCAGCTGACAAGTTAAAGAAGCCTAAAATTATGTTGTTCTAAAGTTCTTGTTGCTTTATTTACATTGTATTATTGTGAAAGTTGTATCCTCGGCTTATCTTCAAAACTTTCCAAATCAAGACAGGTCAAAGAACTCAACTTTGATCAATCAACTTTTTAAAATTGATCGTCATATCTTTATCGACCAACTATTTCTATGGAACGATCATACTGTGATATACCAACTTTAATTGATTATCGACCATATTTTGAAATCCAAGCAATCTAGATGGTCATCAAATGGTCGACTGGCAATTTGCGTGGTCATTTTTTATCTAATCAATCAACCAGCTGCGATGATCGATCAAACTTGCAAATCTCTAATGATTTCTTAACTATTATGTTTTCAACAGCTCTATTCCTCTCCCCCTATTAAAGGGGACCTCATACTCACGTTGGAAGACACAATTCTCAAAAAAATCATTCTCATTCTCAAACAAGTTCTCTCTAAATGATGTCCTACAATCAGACCTTGCCAGCAGGCCAGAGGCTCCCGGCCTGCACATGCCACTCATGGGTCGGAGCTTGGGCCAAAAAATTTCTTGAATGGCCCAGCCCGCTCGTTAGCCTGCCCGTTAACTGGACGGATCATAGACATGTGCCACAAAACCCGACAAGACCCAACCCGACCCACAAGTATAAAATATGTATTTCTAAGTTACATTTTACGAACATTTAATACAATATACTTCAAGTTTTTATTTTACATTATCAACATTTGTGTCACAACCTTTCCATTTCTGCATATTACACGTACTTCCCTGGTCTCCAATTTTATTACATCTATACTGCTATTATTGTATACATAATACTATAGTTTAAATAAAATACAAAACATAAAAAATAATAAAAATATGTACTAATAAAGTATTATACTATATACAATCTTAAATAAATTTTTAAAAATAATAAAAAAAATTTCTATTATTAATACATCATTAAAAAACCATAAAGATATAACAAACTTTAACCTTCATAAAAATATTAAAACACTTAAAAGTCCTATAAAATTACTTTTAGTACATTTTATTGTATTTTACATATTAAACTAAAAACAAAGTAAAAATAAAATATTAAAATCAATAAAAAATATAAAACACATCAAAACTTCAAAAATTCATAACTAAATAAATAAAAACCATCCAAAAACGCATAAACGCATAACCTATCATTTAAAGGTAATTTCATCTACTTTCCATCAAAATAAAATAAAAATATTTTTTCATTGTATTCAATCTTAAAAATGAAAAATTCCTCACATTTTGCAATAAAAACCTAACTTTCTACCTTACAAATAATACAAAACTCATAAAAATCCTAAAAAGTAATATAAAAATCCATAAAAATAGTAAAACAAAATTACAATATAAAAATAACAAAATAAAAATCAAATAAAAATTTAAAAACATTTTCTAAAATAATAAAAAATACAAAATACTTAGAAATTACAAAAAACATATACAATTCATTAAAAATCAAATAAAAATCTAGAAAAATATCTAAAAATAAATAAAAATTAGGATATCTTTTACCTTAGGATTTCTATATTTTAACCCAGTTTTACAACAGTTTGCCTCCTTGAGTTCGACACTCCCGTGCTTAACCACTATACACTTAAGTTTAGGAGTATAGATAAAATAAAAGAAGGTTTACTAAAAATTAATCTTTTCTAGTAAAACTCAACTGGTCGATACAATGACCGCGAAATTTTCTTTTTCTCTTTTGCAGGAAGAAGAAGAATTTAGTAATTAAATATGTATATTATACCCAACCAAATTATAGATCGATATAATTTTATTTCGTGGGTACCTTAGAATCCATATATGTGAATGTGAATTCCAATGTGGCAATGTTCCATATATATATATATTATATTATATTATAGACTTTTACAATCTCATGTTATTACACGTCTTTAAATAGGAGCATAATTGGTAATATATTATCCACTAACGCGCCCACCAATATTATGTTTTTCTAAGGAACATAAAGCTACAACTATATTTATGTTTTTCTAAGTTATAATTAAGAAATTAGTATTTTTATTAGAAAATATAATGCTACAACATATAATATAATTTAGCTTTTAAAATATAAAAGCCTAAGCATTGTACTTTTATACCAAAAATCGCATTTTCTTAACGAGCTAGACTTGGTTTGAGCCGAAACCAGGCTCAATAACCGGTTTAGCTCGAGCCTAGTCTAGCTCGTTAAGGAAAATGCTATTTTTTAAAAGGCTCGAGCTCATTGAGTCCGAGCTCAAACCAAGGCATGGCTCGGCTCGTTGGGCTCGATTGTTGGCCCTACTCTCAAACATTTGCTTCGTTGTGGTTTTAGTGAGTGGTGGATGTGGAAGGGATTATTCTCATGATGAAGCAAAGAAAAAAGAGAGAAGGCGCTAGACCTTGATTAACAATATCGTTTAATGATGAGAAGCAACATTAGAGGAGTAGAGAAATCTATGGTTGATTGTAGTGATTGGAGAAAGATGAGAAAAGGGGGAATACTAATTAACAGGGGGAATCAAATGAGAGGGGAGAAATTGAGGAGAGGAGGAAATAAAAGAGAATAAGTGAGTTTTTGTAACAAATTTTATATCTTTCCTTGTATCTTGGTTTAAAAGTTACAAAAATAATTAAGGTAAAAGAATTTGAAATAAAGTCTATATAATCAATTGAAATTTATTCTTATCTATATTTATAGTACAATTGTATAAAATGTCCCAAAAGGCAAAACTAATCCCTTCATATCAGTATTTTTATGATATTTCATAATAATTAATTATTGTTTAATTAAGTTTAAAGATAAGTCTGATCTAAATTATACAAATAGTTTCAACTTTTTTTTATTAGTAGGTCTGGTAATTTCGGAGGTCCGGAACGTCCCACTGAGATTCGAACCCGGATCCTTTAGGATGCGTTTGGTTGGGGGTTTCCCCCCACTTTGGGTGGGTTACCCCCCAAAACCCATATTCCCAACCCACTAGTGGGGTCCACCCTCTTTCCAACCAAAAAAATATATAGTATACCATCATATCATCTAAAAATCATAAAATACTCAATTTATACTCATTATTCCAAACTTCAATACAATCACATCACAACTACCATCCACTTTTTCAAATTTCAATACAATCATACCATAATAACTACCAACTTTTTCAAATTCCAATACAATCACATCACACAAACCCTCCCAACCATTAACCCACCAACCAAACACACAAACACAAAATCGGGTTATCCACCCCTGGATAACCCACGAACCAAACGCATCCTTAAAGTGGAGGCACACTGCTCTACCAACAGAGCACTTCTTGGGTTCTGAATAGTTATCAACTTGGGAAGTCGTCAAAATAGGATTTATTGTTTAGGTTTTCTTTCATTAATTGACCCCAATTATTTTGGTGGAATTTTAATTTTTTATATACGTTATTATCATCGACATAATGAAAAATAATTGTTAAGAAATAAATTTTAACAAACAATGGAGAATCGTTCAAAAGTTCTGTGTGCAATATACATACAAATATTCAAAGTTTTTTATACAAGTGTTAGTTATTTTTTGATTTTTTTCACTAGTTTCTCCCACCAAATAACTTGTCGTCCAGGTTAGGTTGCGTTGATATCTAGATTAGGTTCATACTAATATTTTTTGTCAGTTTGTACCTATGTACTCCATTTTATTTTTTTATGATTTTATTCTTTTTATTTTTATGTTTACTGTAAAATACACATTCCGATCATATATTTATCATTTATCTATGTATTTTACATAAGATTTTAAACAAAAATGGAATGATAAAAGAGGCGAATTTAGGATTCATAAATCCCTGATCAATTAGAACATGGATCGAGCCTCCGATTAATCAAATTCCGAATAGACCCTCCCATCGATTAGATTATAAAAGATTATAATGGTTCTCTCCAGAAAACTTACCAGTAAGTGCTGACGGATGTTGCGATTTTCCAGGATGGTGAAAAAGTGTGGGTGGTCGGACGTGAACTTCGATGCCGATGCCCACTGTTTTGCCACTTGAGAAGTTCTTCGTCGATGTGAGTTCGCCGCGTGCATCCTCCTGTTTACACCTCCTTCTCTGTCTGGTCCAGTGACAGCTCTCTTATTCCGGGTCTTTGCATGTTTCACTGCAACAAATTACCAGGAAAATCTGATTCCATTTCACCAGTACTCCTTTAGTTTCAGCATTGGGATAACAAATATTTAGAGGAGAGAAAAAAACAGTTTGTACATAATATATATATATATATGGGGCCTTTCAAATGAGACGTGGTCCTTCCATCCTTAAGGAAGGCCAACGATCTGGACCATCGAATTCAAATCCAACGGCACCTTCACTTTTGTTGCTCAAAAGGGCAATTTGGTCTTCAACTTTTGCATTAATTATGAACTCTAATTACTATTCCGAAATACTAAATTTAGCTAGTTTTATTTTTGGTATTTTTCGCAATAGCATATTTAGAAAATATCCATTTTTTGTTGGACGATATTATCTGAGGCATATTTTTGTATCCTTACGCTTTTTTTTTGTAGAATTTAAGGTTCTTTTTGTAATGACTGCATGTTTTTTGTAGAATTCGCTATTCATTCATAAAGTCGTCCATTATTTGTAAATTTTGCATGGTTCTTTGTAAAATACAGTTCTCATTAGTATTTAATGTGTGGTTCTTTGTATAATAAATTTTGTATTGTTTCTTGTAAAAATTTTGGTAGTCATTCATGACTAATTGATGCGAATATACAAATCAAATTTGAATAAAACACATCTAAAATGTATAATGCACAACCAAAATGTGTAATGCACATCAGTATATATAAGATCTATAAAAATTTCAATTTTCATTCGCAGCCAATTGATTTGCAAAAATACATAACAAATATGTATAATAGATATCAAAAATGTATAATACACATTAATAATGTATAATACATGTCAATATTGTATCAAACTGCGAAGCATTCTTCATCTAGGACTGGTTGCAGCACCGTGTACGTGCATCACCATCCGGGTTGCATGAAGGTCTTTCGCGATGATGGTGTGCTTAGTGCAGTTGAACGTTGAATGTAGACGTGGCTGGAGTTCGTGGCGCGGGCTCCTGAGCGGAGGTCGGCGGTGAATGGAGATGGCATGTGTAGGATGGCGCGCAGTTGTGCGAACTCCATACGGGCGGTGGTTCCTCGTTCCTCCAGGTGATCGACGATGGCGCTAATGGAGGGTGATGCTCGTGGCTGGGCGACACACACCCAAATCGACGATGGAGGCTTCTAAAACAAAAAAAACAAAAATTTAACTCACTTGCAGAAGATTTTCGGAATCTCTCGAATATTATATTTCTTATTTCTCCTACACGTTGATTCAACATGATGCTATTCCAAAACAAAAAAATGTTATATATAAAATCTATTATATAAAATATGTATATAAAATCCATTTCATAAAATATGTATATAAAATCTCCTACACGTTGATTCAACATGATGCAATTCCAAAACAAAAAAATATTATATATAAAATCTGTTATATAAAATATGTATATAGAATCTGATTCATAAAAATATGTATACAAAATCCATCATATAAAATATGTATATAAAATTTTTATAATTTATATATCCGTTCTCGAATAATCTATATAATATGTATAAAAATTCAATGAACCATTGACCGTGATCATCATATTATATATAATCCATTACCTGAGCAACATCTTTCGATGAAGAAAAAACTTCATCTTCTCCCATGCAGATTTCAACGCCATCGTTCTCCTCCTCTTTCTCCGCTCGCCGACGGCACAAACAAAAATGATGCCTCCAAACCAAAATAATTAGGGTTTCTATTTTTGAAATAAGCAATTAAGGTGACATATTAATGGAGGAGATAATTGAGGTAGTTAGATACTATATTTAGATAATGTATAAAGACCAAAATGGGGTTTTGCTAATTTTCTAAATGATATTAACATACCATTAATATCATCCATAAGATCAAATTCGGATGGATGAGATTGTTGGCCTTCCTTATGAATGGAAGGACCATGTCTCATTTGAAATATATATATATATATATATATATATATATATGGGTCATATGTGGCTGCCCCCGCTTATTTGGGCAAATTTTTTTATTTTTTTTGAAAAATAACACCATTTACATTCATCCCTATATCCCTCCTATATACCATTCGAATTTCGTCAGAAACAGAGACTCCTACGGCCTCCATCCGGACAGTAATTTTTTAACGGTAACAGGATTTTTTTAAATCGATACCATCGAGATGGAGGCCGTAGGAGTCTCTGTTTCTGACGAAATTCGAATGGCATGTAGGAGGGATATATGGATGAATATACATGGTTTTATTTTTCAAAAAAAATAAAAAAAAACGCCGAAAAATGGGGCGGGGGCAGCCTCATTTTTTCCTATATATATATATATATATATATATATATATATATATATATATATATATATATATATAGGGTTCAATGTGGCTGCCCCCAAGGGGCACCAACATGGCTGCCCCCACCTTATTTTCGCAATTTTTTTTTATTTTTTTTGAAAAATATCACCATGTTTATTCATCCCTATATCCCTCCTATATACCATTCGAATTTCGTCAGAAACAGAGACTCCTACGACCTCCATCCAGACAATCATTTTTTAACGGTAACAGTATTTTTTAAATCGACACCATCTCGATGGAGGCCGTAGGAGTGTCTGTTTCTAACGAAATTCGAATGGCATGTAGGAGGGATATAGAGATGAATATACATGGTGATATTTTTCAAAAAAATAAAAAAATTGACGAAAATAGGACGGGGACAGCCATGTTTTGGTTGCCCGCAAGGGACAGCCCCATTTTTTCCATATATAAGTGGAGAGATTACTTGTTGTATTCTCTTCCGAGCTTGGCATATCCCCGGGATCCCTTTCACATGCACTGGTATCGAATATATTTACATGCATCGTCTTCCCGTCGTAGCCGACCAACAGGAGCTCAAACTCGTGCAGTCTATTCTCCTTCACGAAGTCGATCCAACCACGTCCAGATAGAAACACTCGACCATCGTCGTTTCTCGTCACGTCTACTCTCCAAGATCTGCCACGGGAGTTCTCCAAGAGACAGTACTCCATCGTGTCCGCGGGAAAGTATTTAAGAAAACCTTGAGGAATCATCTGCATGCATGAACGTGTAAGCGAAATTCTGATGTGCGCAGAGGGCATATATAGGACCGAGAGAGAGTAGCTGGACGTGTAATGTACTGACTAGTTTCTGCGAGAAGTCGCCGAGGAGCACTTGGAAGAAGCAGTGAATCCTGCGATTGTCGACCATGGTATGTCCGTAGCTTCTGCTTGAGGAGAGGGAGTGGAGGGCAGTGGTGCTCAAGGTAATATAAGGACATTTGCAGAGCTTCATCGTTTTTTTTAAAGGAAAAGGAAAGGTGTTCACCCATAGATATCCTATATTTAATGGTCTGTAATCTTCCCTCTTTATTTGATGTGACACGAAACAAATCTTCTCTAGCAGACCATCTATCTGGAAAAGGGAAGGGATTTGTCCTTTATTTACAGACCGACTTTAAGCTTCCTCATTTATATAGATTGTCCGGCGATGGGAGGCTTGCTCTGGCCTTGAACGAGACTTGCTCTCAGAAGTTCCTGTTTGGGTGAGATTCTATGGCCTCAACCTTGGTCATTGCTCGGAAATAATCCTCAACAAACTCACCAGTTTCCTGGGAACTCCTCTTTTCATGGACAAGGCGACGGCCAACGGCTACTACGAGGGATATGCACGTTGCTGCGTATCCATCCATGCCTCGAACGACATCCCAAGGTCCATTCCCTTGGTTTTTTACTCCGGGCTTCGACAGATGATAGATATCGAGGTGGAATGGCAACCTCCTCGCTGCACTCATTGCATATCCTTCAGCCATCCAACCTCGAGATGCCCTGCTGCTAGTGGGTGCCCTGATATGGAGACCCGCGGCGTTGCCTCGGATGAGAACTCTATTGCCGCGACAATGGCCATCTCGGCACACCACGATCCTGTTTCAAGTCAGGTACCTGATCCCGTTGGAACTCACTATTTAGGTGAAGGTCAAATCCAGCAATCCAACGGGACCAAGGGGCAGCCCTCCACTAGTGGGAATGAACCCTCACAGCCCAATGGACCTCAAGCCTCTGCTGAGGAGCCCCCCGCCGTGTTCGACAATCAGGGATCTGCTTGCCTGGACTCGCAGAGGACACATAAAAGGCCTCCGCCTCCTTCCAAAATGATCAATGCTTTCCCTTTCGGCACCAAGTACATCCTACAAAGAAAGGTGGTCGCTGCTCGTAAATATGGCCATCCTCCCCTGGAAGGATCCTCCAAAGCTATTTTTGACCTCAACAACCCTCACCCAGATGGTAACGGAAGGGACATGACGCAGAATACAGACCACCGGAACCACTCGTTGTGGACAACCCGAGCTGGTCAATCGCTTCTCACAGGAAGCGAAAGCCGTCCAAAGCCAATGGCAAAACACCTGGGTCAGCGCCACCCACCCCCACCAATCCTTAATGTCTATTGCCGTGTGTAACACCCGGGGGCTCAACAAACCCCGAAAGATGAAGGCCATCCTAAAAGATCTGAAGAATAAGAATGCTGAGCTTATCGGCCTACTGGAAACCAAAATCAGACCGGGTAATAGGCAGAGATTTGCGGACTCCATCCCTCCGGGATGGAAGATAGTCCATAATGACACTCAGCTGGGTAGGATTTATTTCCTCTGGAAAGAGGAGTGCTGGAATTGCAATGCTTTGTTGGTCAACCATCAGATGATCTCGATGATCTGCAACAATCGAGGTGGTCTCACTTTCAACCTCACTATTGTCTATGGGGAGACCTGCCCCACGCTGCGCAAAGCCCTATGGGCAGATCTTGCTGTCATCAGGGGCTCCATCAATGGCCCTTGGATGGTCTTGGGCGACTTTAATGTGGTGTGTTATGCCCACGAGAAGATGGGTGGGGGGGGGGGGGTAGGCCACTACCTAGGCCCCCTTGAAGAATTCAACAGATGTATTGATGACTGTGAGCTCCTCGATATGGAAGCCTCCAGGAATCCTTGGTCATGGTCTAACTCTTCCGTGGGTCCTTTACGGATCGTCGCCAAATTCGATCGAGCCCTCGTCAACACAGAATTCCTATCAATGATGCCTCATGCTAAACTATGTTATTCCCCTCTCCACTCTTCCGACCACCTCCTCCTCTCGGTCGCGCTTGCTCCCAGAGCCGGGGGGCGTATTCCTTTCAAGTATTTCGATTACTGGGATGCCAGGGAGGGCTACTTAGAGGCTGTCACCAATGGTTGGTCCTCTCCAGTCAGGGTCAACCCTCTATTCTGCCTAACTCAAAAATTGAAAAATGTCAAAGCGGCTCTCAAAGCCTAGTCCTCTACAGATGCTAATGCCCTCAAGGAACTTAAAGACGCGGAGCGGTTCCTCGGTGCCGTCAATGGGGCTCTTTCTGTGGCTCCTGTGGACCCCATTCTTGCCCAGCTAGAGGCGGACTTGAAGCAACACATAGACAACCTCGACAGTGATCTGGAATCAGTTTGGAAACAAAAAAGTAGGATAAAATGGCTAAAGCTTGGAACACACGATTCTTCTACCTCTCGGCGTCAGCTCGCTCCTCGGAGAATCATATACACCAGCTTATCGACAACCTCGGGAACATAATCGATAAAAAGTCGGAGGTGGTCGAGGCGGCCTTGAAGCACTTCTCTGACATGCTTGGTCCCCCTTTGCCCCGACCTACAAGAACCAATCCCCCGCCTCCCAAAAGATGCCTCTCTGATCACGCTAGCAGGTGGCTCACTCGCCTGTTCGAGCATGATGAAATCTGGAAGCCGGTCTCGGCTATTGGATCCTCCAAAGCATCTGGCCCGGATGGGTTCAGTGCCCGGGTTTTTCAAGCGTCATTGGAATATGGTGAAGGACGTTGTTCATGCTGCGATGGATTTTTTGCATAAGGGGGGAAATATAGCGAGGCAAGTCAACCATTGCTTCCTCACCCTCATTCCGAAGACCTCGACGCCCTCGGCTCTTGCTGACTTCCGCCGCATATCGTGCTGCAATGTCGTATACAAAATCTTTGCCAAACTACTTGCTACTAGGCTTGCATCGGTACTTCCTCAACTTATCTCGCCGAACCAAACAACTTTTATTAAAGGTCGCTCATCATCCGACAACACCAGACTTGCAAATGAAATACTTTGGGGCTTTGATAGGAGATCGAGACGCAACAAGGCCTGCCTCAAGACTGATTTGAGCAAAGCTTTCGACTCCATAGAACACTCGTTCATCATTCATGGGCTTAAGGCTATGGGGTTCAACCAAACTTGGACGAATTGGATGGAAAACTGTATCTCCACTGCCTCCTTTTCCATCTTGATCAATGGTTCCCCTTTCGGCCTTTTTAGGGGTTCCAGGGGCCTTAGACAAGGGGACCCCCTTGGCCCTTTGTTATTCGTCATTGGTTTGGAGTCGCTTTCGGCCTTGGTGGAGAGGGTTGTGCTTGACGGGCATTACAAGAGGCTGGGGCGGGGGAGGAGTGTTGCGCCTACTCACCTCATCTATGCCGACGACCTCCTTTTCTTCTGTAAAGGCTCCCTGCGCTCCCTTTTGGTTGTCAAAGAGATTCTCAGCTCTTTTGAAGCTTCCTCAGGCTTATGGCTCAATCCCAGGAAGAGCAAATTGTTTCGGTCTAGATGGCACCCGGATGATTTCGCTTCCACGCTCCATTTGGGTATCCTTCGGCAATCTTTGCCGTCAACTTACTTGGGACTACCGCTATCTTCTTCCTCGGGGACAGGATAAGGGCGCTCATACAAGGCTGGAAGGACAAAGTTCTGTCCATGGCTGGGAGGGCTCAGCTTATCAACACGGTTGTGCGTGGTGTTTTCCTTTATTGGGCGGCTGAGATTTTCATTCCATTGAAGACGGTGAACAGAATCAACGCATGGTGTGCAGATTTCCTCTGGAGAAATCGTCGCCATGACATCTCGTGGTCCACGCTTTGCCTTCCCAAGAAGGAGGGGGGCCTTGGGGTGCCTTCCTTTATTGCGTTGCCTATGCACACGTCTTGGACTTGGAGGATTCTTACGGATGTCTCTTCCATCTGGGCCAATTACTTGCGGTCTAAATATCTTACTTACGGCTCCTTTTGGGAGGCGCAGACCGACACCTCTTGCTCCAGGATTTGGAGGGTTATCTTGGCCTCCAGGGGCTCTCTCCGGCATTTTATCGATCGTGATGACCCTCCTTTCATCTGGAACCGGTCGCCTAAGGGGTTCTCCTTCGCCGATGCCTATGATCTGTTTCGGCGTAGAGCTGCTGCACCTCCTTGGTCGTCCACTGTTTGGAGGCATGGCACTCCACCGAGCTTCGCCTGTGTACTCTACCGTGCCACCCTTGGCCGCCTTCCCACCACCGATCGGTTGGCAAGATTTGGGTCGTATGAACACCAGCTTTGTTACCTATGTAGGGGCACGCCGGAAACACACGATCATCTCTTCTTTGTCTGTCCGTTCTCATCCAGCATCTGGCACAGGGCGTGCTTCGCTTTGCGGCTTCCGCCCCCCCCCCCCCCCCAACCTTCCTCTGCCCCTTGTGCTGTCTTGGGTGGCTGAAATTCCTGCCTATAGTATCCGCGGTGCGGCCTCAATCCTCATTGCTGTGGTGGTCAAGTACTTATGGACCGAGCGGAACCGAAGGTGGACCTCGTTGTGCTGCAACTCGGAAGACGATATCCTCTAATGTGTTATCTATAATTTTGAATTAATCACAAAGCATCTTACAGGATCCTAAGTTTTTGTTTCTCTTAGAATCCTAACATTTTCTGGTCAACATGGTGCCGAACTCCTGTACACAATTTTTCATTTGATTTATACTATCACTTACTTACCAAAAAAATTATATAGATTTATATGGTTTTTTTACTAAGTAAAGGTACAAAAGAGGAGGCTCGCTCATGCCCTTATTTACAAAGGTGAAAAAAGAACAATATCAAATACACAAGTTTATATGGAACTTGGGATCATAAAATCAAGGTTAAAAGTTAACTTCAATGTATGTGAGATTTCACCACCACATTATTTGCAACAAACAGAATTGTTCATTAACCCAACATCCATTCCCTCCTCTCTCTCTCTCTCTCTCTCTCTCTCTCTCTCTCTCTCTCTCTCTCTCTCTCTCTCTCTCTCTCTCTCTCCAAATCTCCCAAACTATCGGTACGAGTGATCCGTATACTCGTTGTCGGGTCAATGCACAATTGCAACCTTTGATCCATGTCAATGTATCCGCAAAGGTCGACATGCAAGCACCATGAGTATTAATGAACATGTTGTTGACCAGCCTTCGAATGCAGTGGAGCAATCAAAGAAGATATGATCAGTAGATTTCAAATCGTTGTGGCAGAGGTAGTAAGAAACGAGTGCCATGATCCCATTAGCTTTGCGAAGTTAAGGGAATTGGCGAATGCTTAAGGCTATCTATCTCTCTCCTAACTCGCTCACCTTTTGCCTTAGGGTGTTAAAGTGTTTTTCCGAAGATATGTGGGTGCAAAATATGATTTATATATTTTTTAGTTATTAATTTCATTGGAACACTAACGAGTTCCACATTCAGGAACACCAATGGCCAACCTAGAATTTTAAGATAAGTGGGATGCCCATGTCAATGTAGTAATTATATTTTATGCTATGTAATTATAAAGGAAATATTTAAAATAAAAAGAATATATATTGTATTTTTAAATAAATATTAAAATATTCACAATTAATTAATAAGCAATATGGGTTAATAATTAAAATTTTAAGCACCTATCGGCATGCACCTAAGGTGCCGATTTGGGGAGCCAAGCCGAAATCGACATCTGACCCAAATCGACACATGAGGTGCCCATTAGGAGAGAACACTCCAAATCGACACTCCCGATGCTGATGTGAGCTTAGCTTTTTTTGCACAATTTCACCCATTCTCTCAATTTAATTGTACGCCCTCCTATTTTTACACATAACCCTGCAATATTTATATAATTATTAAATATAAATATTTATAAAATAATAATCTATCATAGGATTTTTTTAATTGTTGTATGTTGGTATAATAGAGAATTAGAGTTGTAGAATAATTACCCTACACCTTTTATACAATTATTAATACGATATAAATTTTATACAATACAGTTTTATTTGTACAAAATATTGTACAAACAAACCAATGAATCTTTATTGATGTAATTTCGTACGTCAGATATATCATTATTTTTGTATATTTATTTTATACAATTTTTTATTATTTATTGTTTAAGTACAAAATAGTTATTATTCAGTATCTTATACAATTATCTATATTTTATAATGCAAATATCCCAATAAAAATTGAATATGAAGGTAACTGACCATGATATATATGAGCCTAACATTCCACATACATTATTCATTATAAAAAAGTATAGATATTATATTAAAATTATACAAGAATGCTTTTACAATATTCTAAAAAGCCGCATAGGCCTCCTTCACCTCCTCCTTTGTCGTTTCCTTTACGACCATCTCCCATCATCTTATGGCTATCTTCATGTGATTTTTTACTTCTTCTACTTAATATTATGTTTAGATTGTGTTGGTATATTCCCAAGAAGCTGCGACTTAGCTGATGACTTCCGTGGAGGTTCCTGTGGTTTAATAATTTGATATTGTGTGCTTCTTTCAATTGTTGAATGTTGTATTGATGGAATTTTTGTAGGCTCATTGATCATTACTCCTACTAATGGTCTTCGAGATGGCTCTGGAGGTAGTTGTCATATTGTCATGGGAGTACCAAAGATCTGCCTCTCGAAGTCAGTTGTCTAAACTTGGTGAACACTGGCAAATAACTCGGCTTGAAAAGATTCTGAATTGTATTGAGTAGGAGGTGTTATCTAAGAGGATCCAGAGTAAAATTGACTTGAAGGCCCGCAAATGACGATCCTGCAAACTGTATATGACCTGAAACTTTTGTATATCCTACAAGGTTCATATGTGAAATAAATACGTTGCATTAAATATCACTCAGATAAACATTATTTTTGGAAAGAGTCATTTAATTAAACAAGTTATTTCAACATGATGCTCCAAAGCCTGGTTGATCATGTTGCGACCCTACACCACTTTATCATGCATAGACCATACTTGAAAGATTTATCTTATAATCAATATCACATAAATCAAACATTAAATTTGTGAATGGTATAATTATACAAAGAACTTATTACAACTTCAAGCTTCAAAACTTGGTTGCACTTGTTTGTACCCTTGTTTGTTATATCTCGTATAGCTCATACCTAAAAGATTTGCATTATATTCAATATCTAAAAAGGTAAACACTAAATTTGTAATTGAGATAATTAGATAACGAAATTATTGTAACTTGAAGTCCGAAAAGGTGGTTGTTGTTATTGGAACCCCTCCCCGTTAAAATCTACACAGCTCATACCTAAAATATTTGCTTTATATTCAATACCTAAAAAAGTAAATACTAAAATTCTAATTAAGATAATTAGATAAAGAAATTATTTCAACATAAAGTCCTAAATGTTTGTTGTTGCTGTTAAGACCCCTCCGCGTTATATCTCGCATAACTTACATTATATGCAATATTAAGGTAATAATAAATTTGTAATTGAGATAATTAGATAAAGATTTTACTGCAACTTGAAGTCCCAAAAGTTAGTTGCTGCTGTTGGGACCCCTCCTCGCTATATCCTGCATAGCTTACCTAAAATATCTACATTATATTCAATATTTGAAATAGTAAATATTAAATTTGTAATTGAGATAATTATATTAAAAAATTAGTATTTTGTCAAGTTGTGCCCCTCTGAGATATTATAATTCTAATTATTCCCCATGCTCCTGACTCCGTGTTGTTCTATCACCTGTGCCCCTCGAGTTAGTGGTTGTCCATACCCAACATAAACTGATGAATCTATGATTCATCTCCTTTATTCTTTTATTTGGATTAAAATCTTTGATGAAATACATGTAATATTTACTAATTCTCACTAATTAACATTCTAACTTCATTTGTTAGTATTGCATATTTAACACTTATTTTATCCAAAGTAAAATAATAAAGAGGAAATAAAATTGAATGAAAAAAGGATGTAGATATGTAAATATGCACATACTGATCCTAACTCGAGACTAGGTCAATATTGACATGGTCGATAAAATAAATAAGAAGAAGAGGGAAAAGGATCATAACATATAAAAATACCAGAAAATAAAGATCATCAATGTACATTTATATGTTTTTCACCTTGTACATATGTTTACCTATTTTATTTATCAAACTGTTTATAATATATATGCTAATTTATAAAAATATCAAAAATATTATTTAATATAAAAATAAATAATTAAACTAAACTGGAAAACCATAAAAAGCCTACTTTCAAGGTTCATAACTATTTATAGAAAATTCTAAATCAACCAACTAATTTTTAATTATAACTAATACTATTTATTAAAATACTAAAAATTGGAGATTAAAATGTGTGTGTTTCGACGTTTGGACCCTTTTGATATATGTGCAATATGTATATAAATCCTCTTCAATTTCTATTTAATTCTTACTAAATCTATTTAGTTTCATTTTTTTTGAAATCTTTATAAAAATTAGTAGAAAAATACAAAAATATAATATAAAATTAATTGTTAATTAATACCAATAAATCTCAAAACTACATAGCCGTAAGTCCTAACTTTCGAACCTCATGTCTCGACCATATGAACTCCGAATTGGGTGTACTTACTTTTAAAGTTTGATTTATAAAAATATATATCATCTAAATCAGATTTCACTAAAATTGAAATTAATAGGCGAAAAGTAGATTTTGGGACCATATTGGTATACTTGTACAATAAAGCTTAATTTTGTTCTATTTAATTAATTATTTTATTTTATTTTTGTACTTTGTGAATGTTTTTATTATTGTTATATTATTAATATAAAATAAAAATAAAATTTATTAAAAAAATTAAAATAACTTACTAATTAAATTAATTATATATGTCTAATATACCTATGATTATTTATATGTGTATCTATTTAATAAAATACTATTATTTATTAACTAAAAAATATGATCAAATTATTTATTAAAATTTTTAATTTATTTAATTATTTAATTTAGTATATTATTATTTATTAATTTATTTTCATTTTTAGGGTTGACCAGTCAACCCAGTCAACCTTCTTCCTCTTCCTCCCCTCCCCATCTTCTCTTCTTCTCCGTCTTTCCTCTTTTCCATCCCCTTCTCCCTCCGTTCTCCTTCCACCCAACTCCTTCAATGGCCTAGTGTTCTCAGGCCATTACCATTCCATTACCAAAACTCCCCTGCCTTAGATCTCCTTCCTCCATATAAGCTCCTCACCCTCCCTGATTCAATCCATCTGCTATTTGAGTCTTTCAGTACCTCCGTGAGCTCTGGTTGAGGAGAGTGATAGTCCCTTAGCCTCGTCGAGGGAGAGAGAGGAGGAGCGGCGTGATCACACGCTGGCGTGAGAACAACTCCGTCGTGTCGAGCCTCTTCATTTGCCATGCATTGAGGCGAATACCAATAGGAGCTTCTCCAATATCTAGCTTCCTAAGGCGACCGTCCATGCATCCCAGTTAGATTCCTCATTCTCCTCCTCCTATCCTTCTTGTTTGCTCATCTCCTTTGTAATCCTCACAATCTTCTCCCTTTTCTCTTCAAATCCATATAAAAATCGTTCAAATCTATTCCGCAAAACCCTCACACTAATCACCTCCTCCTTCGAATTCCCGTTCCTCTTCTATCCCTTCACGTCCGATCTCCTCTGATCATGCACGGTTATCGGAGGTTAAAGGACAATACCACCTCCAGTAGCCTTTCTTGCCCACCTGATGAATCCTCATTCATCACTCTTTAATCTTTTATTTATCTAATTATTATTGCAAATAGTTGTAAATACAACAACTTAGCAATTAGCATGCATGTGTTAATATATCATAATTAGCATGTATTTGTGCAAAAATAAAAGAATAAAGAATAAAAGAAAAAGAAGGAAATATTTAGAATAAATATTGAGTGACCCAAACCCAAGAGAGGGTCAAGCATTGGCCTGATCGCCAAATAAAATAAGTAGAGAGAGATAAGGCCACTCTACCTTGTACATATATACCATCTGTGTATACAATTTATTTTTGCAAATATAAAAATAAAAATGTATTTTTACTTCCTTGTATATAGTTCTAAAAATAAAACAAAAATTAGAAAAAATAAAAATAAAAATAGAATAAAATTCTCTCTCTCACTTGTACATAATACATGTATATGTGTATCCGTCCCTATTTATTTTATACTTGTAAATAAATAATAAAAATAAAACAAAAGCTCAAAATATTATGTTGTAAATAAATAAAATATAAAAGTGGAGCATTTGTTTTAAAATAATAAAATAAAAATAATTGTACAAAATACATAAGCATTTTATACCAGTATATAATACATTATACCGTATATTCAACAATTTATTTTTCGTAAAAATAAATGAAAATCACATAAAAATAGTTTGAAAAATAACGAATATTTTTATTTTATACACTTTTTAATTTAAAAATCATTTACAATTTTTAATTGAATTTTTAATTATTTTTGTACATCCTATTTTCTGATTGGTCTAGAGAGGATTGTTGACTCCGGTCAACTACCCCCTGGACTCCACCTTGCTCGGATCTAGCTTTTGCGCACTTTTCGCCAAATTTTCCAGACCTGGTCTGACAACCATCTACTTCATTTCAAGGCTCCGATTACTGAGGGGAGATTCATGCTCCTTGCCCGTCGATATCCTTAGGGATCCGACCCTCGGTTCGCACGCCTCAATCCGATTCTTCCAGCTACCTGGGATGACCTATAAAAGCTTCACTCACCTCCCCAGCTCACTAGCTCGCACCGCACCCCTTTCTGATACCCTAGAGCCCTTATTCATGGTGACAGCCGTCGGATGCCACCTTTGGTGCTCGCATTGGTGCCTTGTAGCCGCAGCTCACTTGTCGTGGTCGAAGAACCGCCATGAGGAGCCTCCTTCACCAGCCGCAATGTGGTCGAGGCCACTACCCCGCCGTTCACTTCCCTTGGAGTTTAGGATCCTGCTTGGACCTTCAGGTATCCCTTAGATCATTCCTTGCTCCATCGTGTGTTTAATCTTTCCACATGTCGCCACCGCTCCTCCGTCAGCTCCGACCAACTGGTCGGAGCCCCATTACTCTCACTCATCCGCTCTGATCGATACCCATGCTCTCCCTCCATCCTCTCCCGCAGCCTGATCACTCTAACTTTCGATCATCGCATCGAGATTAGGAGATAGGTCTCCTCTACCATCTTCGCCAGAGACCCACCCCCCATCCACCGTCGCTTCTCTATTTTTCAGACCTAATAACTCCGACCGGAGTGCTGCTCCGAGTCAGAGCTTTCCCTTGCAGGCCTTGATGTGCATGGAGATTCCCTCATTCACCCTCGCCTATCCTCGCCAGAGTAGCTTCAGGACATCCACACCGCTTCGCCGATCAGACTGATGAAGCTTCCATCAGAGCAGGCCATCTGACGCGAAAGAGGCCTACAATTCTATTGGCACACTCAGATCCTTCATCGCAGCTACAGATCTCCTTTTGTGCTTCGGCGAAGTTCGCCCAGGTGCGATTCTTCCAGGCATCTTCTCCGCCGTCGGATCTCCCCCATCGTCCAGACTTTGATAAACACGAATTTCAAGAGAGCCTAAATGGTGTCTCACACAAGGCGGAGACAACCGTCGCTGTGGCGACTCTCAAATGAAACCTGTATTTAATCAACAGTTAACCCACACTAAAGATCAATAAATTAGAAATAATGTGGAGTTAAAATTTATTTTTAACTCTGCACAAATGGTGTAAAGGGCAAGTATGCAGAGAGTTCGAACACAGGGAGCAAACAGGGTAATTCAAAAATTTGTGCACAAGTGAGTGTGTGTGTCAAGTGTCTACACTAAGCAAGCAAACAATGAAATTTTTGTGGGTTTTTAATTTTTAATTTTTAATTTTGTATTTTGATTTTTAATTTTATGATTTTTATAATTTTATATTATATACATATATATATTTTTAAATATTGGAATTTAAAAGCAATGTAATAAAAGATAAGATGAAATATTTATAAAAATATGCAAAAATAACCAACAATTCAGAAATAAAATGTTTTTGATATTTTTAGGATTTTTTTACTGTTTTTGTGATTTTTGGGTATTTTTCAAGGTGTTTTTGGTATTTTTAAATACTGAAATAGAGCAAAACAGTGAAATGAGTGCTGGCTGTGAATGAAATGGCAGTTAAAAATAGCCAACAGCAATCAAAATTTTTCACACTATTTTTCAAATAAAGATAATAAAAAATAGAACAAACAGGAACAGGTTGTGATTTTTGGATTTTTCTTTGATTTTATATATTTTTTTGAAGTTTTTGAGTGTTTTTAAATTTTTAGTATTTTTCTTTTGAGATTCTTAGTGATTTTTGGACTGACACTAAAATAGGATATAATAGACACTAGGTAATTGTTTTGGGATTTTAAGAGGTATTTTACTATTTTTTTTGGTATTTTCTAAGCTAGACAGTAAAATAAATGCATGTTTTTGATTTTTAATAAATACAAAAATGCGATAAAAATGCAATGCAAAAATATGGCGTGCAAGTACAAGTTACCAGGAGCTTAAGCCTATTTTTGTGGAATTTTTAGACTTAAAATGATAATTTAGATAATTAGAACAAGCATCCAAATTTTAAACAGTCCTAGCAGGGGTATATATGCAATTTCTCAAACATCCAGGGGAAAACATGCAATTTTCCACAAAACTTTACACTAAAAGTTCAACTTTTCGTACCAAAAACTAATTACCAGACCCGCAAGGGTATCTAAACAATTTTCCCACCAGGGCGCGTGACTTGCACGTGCCTGGCGAGGACCAAAATGTAATTTTCTAACAACCTGGGGGCCTACTTGCAATATTTTCAAAAGTATAACACGTGATAGCAGAGTTTTGGTACTAAAACAAAATACGCAAAATGCCGAGGGTGCCCTTGCAAAATGCCCACACCGCACGTGAACTAGTCACGTGAGGTGACGTGGCGAGGGACCTAAGTGTAAATAAGAGAAACACGGGGTCCTACATGCAAATATTACAAAGTTTTTACACTACAGATGAAAGTTCTTAGACTAAACCATAAATACAAAATGCGCGAGGGTTAAGGTGCAAAATACCCTCGGCGCGCGATCCAACGGCTGTGAAAAGGCCGCTTGACACGTGGCGCGCTACGGACGGCCGATGACGCTTTGCTGGTGGACGTCTGAGATTAGATCTCGGCTGAGATCAACAGTGGCTGAGCGCTGATGATCGGACGGTCCACGTTCTAACTGGAGGGCTCCCTTGATCGGACGGTGGCGAAGGCAGCTGGAAGAGCACGGCGGAGCTCCGGCTGGGCGAAGTTCCTCGAGCTCCTCCGGCCAGCTCCGGTGGCTTTTGGGCTTCAAAATCGGACTGCTGCCTCCTCAGGTCCTCCTCTATAGTCTGGAGTCGTCAAAAAGCCACGGCGGTGGCCGTGGTGCTCGCTGGTGGCTGGCGGAGCTGGGAGGCTTCGTTGGCTCCGGCGAGCTTCAAAACTCGCCTCCAGATGCTCTCAAATGCACGTTGACCTGCAAAACAAGTCAAGGGGTCCAGGGCAAACTGCCTGGACCCTTGAATGGACGTGGGGGAGCGTGGTTTGACGGGGAGATGATCGGCCGGAGGCGCGCTCCGGCCAAGTGAATAGATCTAGCGATTAAAGCGACGAATCTCGGATTTTTTTGGTGATTTTTAATCCTAAGGGTAAAAGGAGCTAAATACATGAAAGGAATGAGAGGGGAAGGGCCTTCAATGGCCGGAGCCAGAGGGAGAAGGGTTACCTCGACCGCCGAGTTGCGGGAGGTGCTGGGAGCTTCTCCGACCTCGATCACCTAGGCTGAAGAGCGTG
The DNA here is from genome assembly GCA_037367405.1 of Ottelia alismoides. Classification (NCBI taxonomy): domain Eukaryota; kingdom Viridiplantae; phylum Streptophyta; class Magnoliopsida; order Alismatales; family Hydrocharitaceae; genus Ottelia; species Ottelia alismoides. The sequence goes on along the minus strand of JAZKJV010006919.1, from coordinate 314,286 downwards.
ATCTGGAGCTGTCACCTCCAAGAAGGTCTTGAGCGCACGAAGGTGGAGAGGGGTGGTCCGAAGGAAGTCCAACTGAGGATGGAAGTGGCGGAGCTCTATTTGAAGAAGGTTGGATGCGTGAATTCGAGGAGAAGTCACGGGCGAGACATGAAGATCTAAGGAGATCTGGGAGGTCGGCGATGGAGGTGATTGTTCAAGGAACAAGTTTCGTGAAGGAGGCGGCAGCAAAGGACGAATGGCGCGGCCTCGAAAAATCCGCAAAAGCGGGGGAAAAATGAGGCGCGCACAGAGCTGCAATGACGAAGGATGGACTGTTGACCCGCCGGTCAACAGTCGGAGGCTCCTGGTTGGTCCACGTGGACCAACCAGGGAAAAGATTGAGAAATTATTTTATTAATTCGATAAAAAATAGAAAACAGTCGAATTAATTTTTGGTTATTAAATAGAAAATGTTTAATTTTTCATGTAGTATTTTATTCCGATTTTTATTCATTTTTATGAAATGTATTTTTACAATTTTACATTTATACCCCTATATAGGTATATTATCTATATATTTTAGTATTTCATTTTTATTTTGTACATTTAATTTTATTTATTTTGTTTATTATTTTATATAATTATAAAATACTTTTATATACACAAATATGTTTTTTTTTATTTTTTTCTGATATGTTTTGTATATGGAATAAAATATAAATATAAAATGTATAGGTATAAGTATAGGTATATTACCTGTATACCCTATATATGTATGTATTTTATTTTGAGTTTTATTTAGGTTTTTATTCCAATTTTAATGTTCATAATCATTAGAAGTAATATTTACAACATTATAAAAATATAAAATCATAAAAATAATAATTAAAGAATAAATGGAATATTTTATTCTGTACACATACAATGTGGGTCCAAAACTCAACTTTCAAACCGTAGCTCCGCCAAATGCGAAACCACCGCCATTAAATAACTTATTTTCTTCTATATACAATTAAAGGTGAGTATGCTGCATTTGGAGTTTTTATTTATGAGATACAGGTCTGGAAAGTTGGCATTTTGGAATTTTATTCAGACCATAACTTTTTATCTGTACATTATTTTTCTGTAAAATCAATTTTGTATTTTGCCTCATTAAATTATCTACAACTTTCATGTACAAAGTTTCTTTATTTGATGTACAAAAGGTGGAACCAAAAATAGGTCCCAAAATGAATAAAGAATGAATATAATAATATGGGTACTTGACCCTTATCTCCCCCTACTTTATTCCTTGTCGACCTATTCATCAAGATGCCTAGGTCTCGGGGTTTTAGGTCATAAAATATTTACAATATTTTATTCTTTTTATTTTCTTTATTTATTCTATAATTTTGGCTTTAATTACAATAATTTATACACTATTTAGATGCACATGCATGAATGCTAAAATGATGAAATAGAGGCAATTTACAAGTATTTGCTAGGGTTTTTGGTGCCAAAATGATAGAATAAAGATGATGAAATGTGGATTCATCACGTCATCCCTACCATCCATCCACTAGAGATCTCAGACCATTAGATGTCAGATCTAACGGTCTCGTACCAGCCACGTCCCTGACTAGCAGAGAACCGTCAGATCTGACACATGACAAGTCCAGAGCCGCACGATCGTGCTTCAGCAACGGCCGCCACACGTCCCCTCACGTGACTGTCACGAGTCCCATGGGTATATTGCTCTTTTCCCCTGTGTTTCTTTTAATTTTTGTTTTAGTCTGTAAAATAAAAATCACAGTTGAACCATTTTGCATTCCAATCCCTGTAGTTTCTCATATTTACTTTTTAGTCCTGCTTGTGTGGAACCACGCGCTTCGTCACGTGTTTAGTTCGGTTATTTCCATTGTTTACCCCGAACTTATCTTCTATTATTGATTGAGTACTTACTTTTCATATTTGCAAATATACCCTTGTGAATGTTGATTTGCGTCATGTGCGGATTTTGATGGAGAAATTGCAGATTGGACCCTAGGGTTTTATTGCTTGTTATTTTTTATCCCAGAACTTAATCTAATTGCATCTTGGTCCCTATGAGATGTGAGTTTTATTTTTAATTGAATAAATAACAATTTCGCTCCAAAAATTTTAAATTTTGACACGTAGCTCCTGCTACTGTGTAGGAATTTTGGAAATTTTTGTGGCCTATTTTGTTTTCATTTGGTATTTTCTAAAATTCAAAAAACTTAAAAAGTGTCCCTGATTGTTTTGTAAAATCAACTAAAAATATTAAAATACTTTGAAAAATTCCAAAAAAATTTCTGGTTGTGTGTTTTGTGTTGTTTTAGCTCATGTGCAATTTTCATTTCATTCCAATTTATAAAACTCCTAAAAATGAAAAAGAGTAAAAACCTTATAAAATCATTAAAAATTCATAAAAAAAATCAAAGAATGTGTTTTCTTTTTCTGTAGGTAGCTTTTATTTTGTAGTTTTACATAAAACTACTGCTAGGATTTGATAGACATTTTAAATAATTTTAATTTGCCTTTAGATCCTAGCTATACATTGCTTACTATTTTTGACCTTCTTCGATTTTTTAGAAAATTAATTAAAAATAAGAAAAGCCCTAGAAAATTCACAAAAACACTTTAATATTTTGAAACATAAAATTTTTTTCTGGATTTTTGAGCATTTTTGGACCCTTAAATAATTCTTTGAGTGTGCTTTTTGGTCTTCTCTTATTCTTTTTCTTGTCAAAAAAAATTGAAAATTGAAAATTCCTAAAAGTACTTCAATTTCTTGATTACCTGACTACTTCGTAGACTTGTCATTCCGTGCTCCTTGTGATCGACCCTGATAGCTATACCAGGTTAAATAAACTAGCAAGATTGTTTGCCTTGTGTTTGATTGTTTGATTGATGTCGTTGGTGGTCTGATTTTCCTTGTTGATTGCACCGTACGAGTTGGGTCGCAACGTCCCTAGATATTCCTTAAGCCGAGTTGCATTTGTACGTCATCAGAATGGCGACGTCGCCTGGGAGCACGACTTAGTAGTCGGTTTTCATTACTTGTTTGATTTCCTGCTTCATATTATTTGATATATCTTTCATAATTATGATCTGACATATCTTTTGTTTCTCTCTTTCTTGCGAGGACCCGACGAGCGAGGGCGGCGTTCCTAGGAGAGACGGTATACCCGGGTTAAGCAGAGGCGGCTCGTTTCTTCATCGAGCAGCAGGAGAGCGGGAGCAGAAAACTTTGCAGATTTGAGCACTTAAGAATTTTTAGACCTATTATTGTAATAATACATGGACTTGGACTGTGAACTCTGGACTTGGCTTATCGGGACCTCACCGCAGTTTTCGCAGGTTTTATTTTATCGCTTTTACTTCATGTCTGATTATCGAAGGATTTGGCCCTTAGACTTAGGATTTTCATTGATTGCGACGTAATTAAGTAAGGACCAAAACTAATTATTTACCTACACCTATAGATCGATAATTGGACCTTATTAATTAAATCACAAGAAAAAGTTAGTTTAATTAAGCTCGAGTTCACGTGCCGTGAGGAACCAAATACAGCGTTAGCAGGACCCGTTGTGGCGGGCACCAAGTGGTTCCCCAGATCGGACTCCGGACTTAGTCTGATTAGCTAGCTACTGATCTTCTCATGTAGAAATTGCTTCGTCTAAGGCCGATTTCTTCTTGCATCATATATGTAGTTTTATTTTTGTCTTTAAATTTCTGCACAGATCACCCTGCATGTAGAGAGCTGGAATCAGGTACGCATTTCTTACTCCGCATGCATCATCGTGTTTGATCGCACATCGGCTTTTTTGACTTCTCCCTTTGTTTTGGTCTTAAAACAATCAGGAGATCGAAAAACTCGTTAGGCGTTGCTTGATATTGACAAAGACCTAAAAAGAAAAACCATAAAATTGGGACTGCTAAACATACTTGATCATAAAAGACACTCACCAAAAAAAGTTCTTGGGAGACCAATCCCCTCCTTGTTTGGTTTGGATGAGAGAGAGAGAGTGAAGCGCACACTAGGATAGAGCCATACTCAAACTCTTAGCAGACCACCGACCTTTTATACGGTACAATCTGTTAAGAGCATTGGGTTCCTACCATCTCTCTTAACCGCTCTGAAAGACTGAATTATCACCTAATAAAATAGACAATATAAAAGATCGAACTCTTACCGTCATCAGCGCAATGTTGAGTAGGCGAATTGGGGGTTTGTTTTCCTGATCTTGTTTGTTTCCATATCTCATCCTCATTCCTCTACATCACACTGATAGGCCAGAGAGATCCCTTAGACAGCCCCTGGTTGCACCACTTTCGAGCACTCCTCCCCATTCATCTAGGATGGCTTGTGAGAGCTCATACCCGCTCTCCGAACCCGAGTTTAACTCCGCCCTGTTCCCCCTTGACAACCCTTCTACCAGTCCCACAGTGCCAGAGCAGAGACTGCAGCAGATGTATGTTCATTTGACGGCACCTGAGTTCGGGTCTGTTTCCTTTGGAGAGAACATGGCCAGCAACGAGGAGCGCACTGATCGACTCAGCTAGACACACATGTATGTTCTTGATCAGGGTGCCATCAACAACACCCTGTTAGCCTCCCAGGAGACCATGCAACGACAGATTAGAGATCAGGGGGCTTTCATGGCCGATATGCGCCGGGAGATGGCTCAGATGCGAGCAAATAGAGAGCAAAACAGAGCCAATGGAGGAGGAGAGATTCCAGAGCGAGGAGGAGGATATGAACCACTTCCAGATGGACCACTTCCAGAGGAGTCGACCCAACCAGCACACCCCATGAGAGAGTTTCACAACCCTGGTGCAACTGTAACACACCGTCGGATTCAGCTGCCTACCATTTTGGGAGACTTCAAGCTCCCTCCTCAGACCATCTAGTTACTGACCAGATTTCACGGGCTAGCCATCGAGGAGCCACATATCCATCTCCAGGAGTTTGAGATGATCTGTAGCACGGTCCACGATCGACTCGTGGACGGGGACACCATTAAGATGATGGCTTTTCCGTTCTCCCTCATCGACAGAGAAGTGATGAATACCCATTCATCACTCTTTATTCTTATATTTTAGCTACAAAAACCTTTGCAAATGCATGTAGATATATGTAAATATAAATAATTATCAAAAGCATGCATTGTGTAAAAAACCTATAATTAGCATGTTTTTGTGCAAAAATAAAAGAATAAAGATTAAAAAGAAAAAGAGGGAAATATTTAGAATAAAGATTGAGCAACCTAACCCAAGGGAGGGCTCAGCATGGGCCTGACCGCATAAAAGCCAAAGTAGAGGGAGATAGGGGCTCTTGTGTAAATAAAATAAAACTATTTTCCTCACCAAAAATACAATTGTAAATATTTGTATATAGTTATAAAAGATAAAAACAAAACAAAAAGCTAAAAAAACCAAAAAGATCAAAAATACCCTTTCACCATGTACATAGACCATGCTCCTACATTGACTTAACCTTATAAATAAATAAAGTTATTTTCAAAACTTTTTGTAAATATTCTATGTTATGTATTGTAAATAAATAAAATAAGAAGAATCAAAACAAAAATCAACTAAAAATTACAAAATTAAAAATATAAAAATACATTGTAGATATACCATGTATATAGATGTATATATCTATTTATCTTACCTATGTATATAAATAATAAAAACAAAATAAAAATGCCCTTTTATTCCTTATTTTATTCTATAAATAAATAAAATATAAAATAAGAATAAAAGTGTACAAAAATAATAATTAAAAATCCAAAATTAAAAACCTACATATTGTATATATACCTATACCTAACCCTACTATGCATATAGCTTATTTTTATTTCCAAAAATTAATTAAAAATCACCAAAAAATAGAAAAAATAAAATAAAAATATTTCATGTTTTGGATTTTTGCTGATTCGTCCCCTAGCTATGTGTATTCGTCACTTCTTGATTCAGCCACGTGGCCTTCAGCCATTGGCCCTGGGGGATGTTGACCACCCGGTCAACTGGCCCCCCCAGGACCACTTCCCACGGACTCGCGCACCGGACTCCTCTTCTTGGATTTTTACCCGCTCGACCCGACTCCATCTCATCTAAACCGCGGGTCCGACTCCTTCACGTCACACCCGAGACCCACGCCAGAGCCTTCGCCTCGGGATCCGCGCGCTACATCGCCCTACCCGCGCACTTCTTTCCGGATCATCCTCACGTATAAAGCCGAGCTCCGCCGCATTCATTGGGCATCTTTGGCTCCCCATTCCTTCGTCCCGTGACCTCCACAGCCACCCCCGAGGTGACAGCTCCAGGTTGGCCGTGTCGTAGAGAGGATAGAGTGGTCGGACCTCTGATCCGACGAGTAGCTCCGCCGTAGCTCCGCCAGTGGTGCGAGCTCCGAGCCTCGGGCCCATACGTCCCTCGAGGCTACGACCGGGAGCTTCCCCAGCTCCAGCCCAGTCTATTCATCCACCCAGGTAGTCCCGTAGCTCCTCCATTTAGTCTAATTTCTGATTGGCCCCAAATCGTGCCGCCATCGATTTTCACCGATTCCGACCGCCTCGCCTTCCCGTTCGACCATCGGAATCACCCATCACCTCCGCCTTCCTTCCACGCACCTTCTCCGCCCCTCCGTTCAACCCAGCTCGCACAGGAGCTGGGGTTCGAACCCCTTCGCCGTCGCATCGCCGGGGTTCGCCCACACCGACGCACCCTTCACCTTCACGCCGCCTAACCGGGTCGAGGCACTTTGCCCTCGACCCGCGAAGTTTCTGAGCTGTTTTGCAGGACCAGCAGAGGCCATCTGAGGCCTCTCGACATCTAGCCCAGGAGCTTCAGCTCCGCCACCCTCATCGGAGCTCATCCGAGCTCGGCTGGGGCATCGGAGACCCACAGCAGCTGCGCATCTTCACGCCGGAGCTTCTCCGATCTTCAGGCGCAACAGAGGAGGTCGGAGGCGCCTTCACGAGGCCGGCGAAGTTCGCCGACCATCAGTTCATCCAGCACCCTCGAGAGCCGTTGGATTGCTCTCCTCGCTCCAGTTTTGATCAGCACCATCCATCTCTGGAGCGCACGTGGACGTCAGATCCGAGGAGACAGATCCAGGCCGTTAGATCCACACGTGTCCTGGCCTGGACTGTTGGATCGACCAGAGCAGCAGCGTTGAGAGCCGCCCCCCTTTCCTGACCGTCCGATCGCCACGTGGCGGCCATCCATCAGCTCCAGTTAATAAAGGGTAAATTACCCTTAGGCCCTTATCTTAGTTTTATTTCATTTGAGTCCTGTAAATGTTTAAGCACGTTATTTAGCTTTAGGTTTATTTGCACAATGGACCCTGCACTTTAGAGTATTTGCTTATATACCCCTGCCTGTGTGAGCCACGTGCTTCGTCACGTGTATTTTTGGGTTATTTGCATCATATGCCCTTGTAGTTCTGGATGGTTCTGAAATGAAAGAAGCTTTTTGATAATTGCATTTATACCCCTGTGAATGTTTTTATTCCGCATGTGCGTTTATTTTAGGGTAAATTGCAACTAAGGCCCTCGGACTTTTGGTACGTGTTACCAATTAGTCCCCGGACCTTATTTTTATTACATAAAGGTCCCTGAGTGTCCCAGGCACGCGCCTCGCGCGTGTTTTGCTGGGTATTTTGCACCGGGACCCCCTGAACTTTGGGTATTTGCATTTCAGTCCTTGTGCACAGTACCCTCTTGTGATTTTTAAATAAAATATCAAATCACCTCCAAATTCGATGAAAATTTGACACATGGCTCCTGCCATGGTGTAGGATTTTTGAGAATTTTTGAGGACATTTCTGAGTTTATTTGCTATTTTTAAAAATTCAAAAACCTACATTTTTGCTACTGTCTAGAGTTAAAAACCCCAAAAAAATATAAAAACCCCCTTAAAAATTCTATAAAAATTAGGTACTGTTTATTTTGTGTTCCTCGATTTTCTAGCCAATTTTGGCTATTTTTCACTGTTTAAAAACCATAAAAACTTAAAAACACCTAGAAAGCCCTAAAAATTCTGTTAAATAACCTAAAAACCCAAAAACAATAATTTTGGTACTCAAATTTTCCTTGTTTTACCTAGTTTACAGGAAAAATACTCCAGGCCCTTTTAAGGTTCTTAGATATTTTATCTAGGGATTTTGGACCTGGCTGGACAGTACCTTGCATTTTTGCTACTGTTTGATTTTTAGAAAATAAAATATACATCAGAAAAATTCCAAAAATTCACCAAAAACATTAAAAAACATAAAAATATTTTTTGTTTGAATTTTTGCTTGATTTTTGATGCATTAAATAATTTGCTAAAGTGTGATTGTTTTTGTTTTCTTTTATTTTCTTCACATATTAAAAATCCCAAAAAAATATAAAAATAATTAAAAACCACTAAAAAACATTTTCTTCTTTTCTTGTATTTGTTTTGACTACTTCGTAGGCCTCTCGGCCAATCCGTACACCTTGAGTTCGACCCTGGGTGCTATACCAGGTTAATCTCATAGCAGGACCGCTTCCTTGCTTCATGCTTGATTGATTTTATTTTCAGTAGTGGTTCATTTTTCTTGATATACATAGCCTGATCGCTTGGGTCGCAACGACCCTAATTCTGTACCTTATACCCGAGTGGTTAGGCTGGTTATCAGAATGGCGCCGTTGCCGGGGAGCACGGCCTAGTAGTCGCTTTTTGAGCTTTTCCGCGGCTTTTTGATTTTCGCGGCTTTTTGTATAGATTTTTGTATATATATTTTTCTCATATTTTCTGACAATAATATTGGACTGACCACTTGTCTCTGTTTCTTGCGAGGGCCCGAGGATCGAGGCGGCCGATTTCGAGAAGCCGACGCAACCGCGAGACTTGGAGGCGGCTCCCTTCTGCACAGAGCCGCAGGAGAGAGCGAGAGAGAGAGTTGAGTGGGTGAGGTTAGATTAGGTTATTTGACTATTATTGTAATAATACAGGGACTCAGACTAGACTTGGACTTGGTTGACCTAGCAGGTCTGTTTCGCCGAGCACCGGTGTGCTCGGGGGACCCTTAGGAGTTTTTCGCGGTTTTTCGCAGTTTTATTTTATTTTCTTTCTGCCCTTTCCGGTGTTTGCGCGATTTTTGCTCGAGCCCCTAGATTTAGGAATTTCTGATGATTGTGCCGTAGTAGTAGGATCCACACACCTAATTGATTATCTGTTCCCATAGAACGTTAATTGGACCTGCTAATAAATCAATAATAAAAATAACTTAGTCGCTTTCCTGAGAGCCTACGCGCCGCGAGCCTGCCCCGTCAAGCGCTACTCCTGAACTCGACTTGTCGAGAAGAGGAGGGGTGGGTCTAGACCGGACTCTTTGGATCGAGGGCGAGTGACTGAGTTAGACGGTTCTTCGCTAGAAATTGCTCGTTTAGGACTCGGCTTTCCCGTTGCATCATATAGGTAGTTTCCTTTCTGTTCTTTAAATTCTGCGCGGATCACTTGCATGTAGAGTGCTGGAGACAAGGTACGCATTTCTATCTCAGCATGCATCATTGATTTCTCGCGCATCGGCTTTTTCGACTTCTCCCCCTGTTTTGGATGAAATAACCAGGAGAACCGAAAAATTCGTTAGGCCGCTTGTTTTTATTTTGAAAAATATTAAAAAGAAAAACCATAAAATTGGGACTGGCTAAGACTATTGACCTTAAAAACCGCTCACCCTAAAAATTTTGTCTTGGGGAGAGCAACCCCCTCATTGTATGGTTTGGATGCGCGAGAGAGTGACCCGCACCCTAGGTAGAGCCTCCCGGTGCTAGTCCCGACTGATTACCGACTCTTCCGTGCGGGCCAGTCGGTTGGGATAGCATCGGATATCCTAACAGGTCACGTAAGCGCTCTGATATTTTGAGTGTTCACCAAAATAAAATAGACAAGATAATTTGACCGAACTTTCACGATCTTCAGCTCGCGTTGCGTTGGTGAACCGGGGGTTTGTTTGTGATCATAGTTGACTCCAGATCTCATCCGCCTTACTCGCCAGATCAAGATGATGGGTAGACGGTCTCTTAGGCAGCCTCTGGCTGCACCGCTTTCGGGCACGTCTACCCGATCATCTAGGTTGGCCCGTGAGAGCCGAGACCAGCTCTCCGAGCCCGAGTACGACTCCGCCCTGTTCCCCCTCGACCCCCTTTATTTTGGTACTGAGAGACATGAGCCCGAGGAGAGATTAGCAGATTTGACAGCACCTGAGTTGGGCTCATTTGATTTTGCAGACGTCGCCATGGCCGGCAGTTCGGACGATCACCCCGGAGGTCCACGAGGAGACCAGCATTTTGTACTGGACCAGGGGGCGATCAACTCCACCCTGATCGCATCACTCGAGACAGTTCAGCAGCAGTTACGTGATCAGGGGGCATTCATGATAGAGATGAGGCGAGAGTTGGAGAGGCTCAGAGCAGAGCGAGACCAGCAGAGCGAGCCTGAGGAGATACCTGATGCAGAGGCCGCAGCCGCAGCAGCCGCAGCAGCAGCAGCAGCCGCCGCCGCCGCAGCGGCAGTCGCCGCGGCAGGAGGACCACCACGACCGATGCGGGAGTTGCACAACCCCGGATCGACTCTGATGCATCACTGGGTAGTAGTGCCAGCGATCGTGGGGGACTTCAAGTTCCCCCCGAACACCTTGCAGTTGCTGCCCCGTTTCCACGGACTTGCCACTGAGGAGCCCCACCTCCACCTCCAGGAGTTCCTGATGATCTGCAGCACTGTCCATGATCGCCACGTGGATCAGGACACGATTCGGATGATAGCCTTCTCTTTTTCACTGGCAGATAGAGCAGCCACCTGGCTGAAGCATCTAGGGAAGTTTGTCTACACCTGGGAGCAGCTCCGCACCGAGTACTTGAACAAGTACTATCCACTCGGGCGGACGAATGCAGCGAGGGCCCTGATCAGCAACTTCTCCATGTTCCCCAACGAGCAGTTTCACGAGGCATGGGAGAGGTTTCGAGAGCTCCTAGACAGATGCTCGCACCACGACATCTCCAAGCCGAACCTAGTTCAGAGCTTTTTCAGCGGGTTGATGCCAGAGCTTCAGGGTCTGGTGAACGCTTCTTGCGGCGGGTCCTACTTTCCAAGGACCACGACCAGGTCTGGGCCATCTACGAGGAGATGGCCGAAAACTACATGGTGATGTCCCAGACCAGGTTGTATACTCAGAGACCCCAGCCACAACAGCCAGGACCCGTGCAGTACCAGCGGATAGCACGGGTAGATGCAGGTCCATCCAGTTCGTCCGCAGTCGCAGCAGCACAGGCAGAGTCATCCGCTGCGGACATGGGCATTATCAGCGAGAAGTTGGACCGCATGGAGCTGATTGAGAAGAAGCAGTGCCAGAGCATCACTCAGATGGAACAGATGGCACAGGTTCTGAGCGACATGAAGACCCAGCTCATGTGTCTCCAGGAGGCACAGACGGCTTCACAGCCCCGTCTTCTGTCGCGAGGCGATACCGGCGGCAGCAGCAACTCGTCCCAGCGCTCCAGCTCCTCACAGCAGCCTAGACAGGTTCACCTTGTACAGGCGAAACCGTACCAGCAGCCGCAGCCTACCTACCAGTCCCCACCATCTTCAGACATGCAGATGGTGGTCTACCAGCCGGATCAGCCTCTGGCAGTACTGCCGCCAGACCCCTTCGATGCAGAGCCGTTGATGGATGTCAACGGGATTTGGTATGACCGCCCCCAGCCTGGGATCCGACGAGACCATCCCGGATTCAGGTGGGGGAATGGTGGTGCCCAGCCCCAGCAGCAGCCGTCAGGTCAGGGAGGGCAGTACTCCCAGCAGAGAGATCACCAGCAGCAGCAGCAGCAGCCCCCAGCATACCAGCAGCACCAGCCATCATCCTTCGGTCCGCATCCCTATCAGCAGCAGGGACAGTCGTGGAGACGTGAGCAGCAGGCTCACCCAGTTCAGCAGCAGCACCCTTCCTCATATCCCTCTCACCACCAGCAGCAGCTCCAGCAGCCTCAGCACCAGAGAGGCTACCCGTCGGGCCCCCACGAGAGCCCCGCTTTGGATGACATCGCCCGCCTCCTCACGGACCAGCAGGCCACATTCAGACGGGAGATGGACGAGTTCCGCCAGGAGATGCGTGACTTGGTGAGAGGGAAGGCCGCCATTCCAGCCCAGATTGAGCCGAATCCGAACAACCTCAAGAGGAAATCTGAGTAGGTAGTACACACTGAGTTCGCCACTCCTAGTGACCCATTTGTTGATACATCTTCGGATCTATTTGATGCTGATTTTGTCACACTTAGGAGCGGTAGGACCCCAGCAGGCGGCGGCGCCTCATCTGAGCTTCACCACGAGGATAATCAGAGGCGCCACATGAGGAGGAGGAGAGCGGTACTGAGGCCGCTCCAGATGATGACGGTGGCACTGAAGCCACCAAGGATGTTGATTCCACCGGCGGTACTGAGGCCGCCGCTTCACCAGTTCGAGGTGGTGGTATTGACGCCACCAGTAGAGCCGAGCCAGCCCGCGGTACTGATGCCGCGAGACGTCTACCAGCAGCAGCAACAGAGCCAACCCGTGGTGGTACTGAGGCCACCGGTGTTTGTGTTGAGAGAGATGTTGTCTTTCCTCGCCTTGATGTATCTCAGAACTTTGGTTTGAATAAAGGAAAAGGTTTAGTTTCTTCTGGTCCCACTGTGGTGCATGATGTATGTGTGGATCCGGTCATCGAACCGTCTAGGCCTTTTCCTAGTCCTTCATCTGAGAAGGACCCTGTGATCCCCTTCCCTAGAGCCCTTCAGATGGGGAAGGGGAAGAAAAAAGAAAATCCGAAAAAGAGAGAGCTTGAGGAGTTCAGCCAGAGCATGATCGATCGATTCCACATCCAGCTGACCCTCCAGGAGGCTTTGCAGCACATCCCCCTTCTCCAGCGTTCTTTGAGAGACAGGACTACAGTCAGGAGGAGGAGGAGGAACCACACTTCAGAGATTCACGTGCTGACCAAAGCCACGTGTTTTGCGATCCAGAACCGCCTGCCAGCCAAGAGGCCAGATTCAGGGGCCCCGTATGTCAGATGCCAGATCAGTGAGCAGAGGTTCGACCGTACTCTTCTAGATAGTGGATCGTCGATTAACCTTCTTCCGGCAGCCCTTCTCGACCGCTTCGAGTTGGGCACTCTTCGACAGAGCAGGACAGTCCTTCATTTCGCTGATCGATCTGTCAAGAGGCCGAAGGGGTTATTACGAGATGTTATCGTCACGATTCAGGGCCTGAAATTCCCCGTGGACTTCGTAGTGTTGGACATGGAGATCCCTGAGTCAGTGGCCGATACCCCCATCATCCTTGGTCGTCCGTTTTTGGCCACAGCCAAGGCGGTGACTGATCATGATAGCGGGAAGGTGTACTTTCGCGTCGAGGGCGAGAGTATACAAATAGAGACGGTCGAGGACTACAGAGCTAGAGAAAGAGCCCGCTCAGATGCGAGTACAGATTCAGAGCAGCTGACAGACACAGAGCCAGACATCCACCAGGACTGTGATTTTGTGATCACAGATGATGAGGCAGCTTGGGCAGATCCTGCAGCACAGACCATCCTCTCATATTCAGATACAGCTGATGCTGAGATGACAGCAGAGGAGCGTCTGGAGAGCACAGCCCTGGTTCAGGATACCATAGAGGCAGCAGAGCCGGTCCTTGATCGCGACACGATGTTTAGTGATGGTGGTGCTGAGGCCACCTTGTTTTCCGGTGGTACTGATGCCACCGCGATTGATACAGATCCCTCGGATTCAGAGTCTGATTGGGCCGATTGCTATGATCAGATGCCAGGCATGAGTCCACCTGAGCCTACAGATGAGGAGGAGGTAGATGCAGAGCCGAGCAGAGACAGTGCAGTTGAGCAGCCTTCTCCCGATCCAGTTTGCGAGAGTACGCTTTCACTTTCCCAGGCAGATCTGGCAGACTTAGCAGCTTTCACTCAGTTCCTTTCGCAGCCAGATTTGCCAGCACCCAGCATTCCAGAGCTGAAGCCGCTCCCTACTTCGCTGAAGTATCGATTCCTTGCGGGCGATCCAGAGATGTACCCAGTCATCATCTCCGCCGAGTTGACTGGAGAGCAAGAATCCCGTTTGATGGGGGTTCTTGAAAAGAACCGCAAGGCGATCGGATGGAGCGTAGCGGATCTCCATGGGATTAGTCCAGCAGTGTGCTCCCACCATATCTATCTCGAGGAGGGGGCGAAGCCGTCGCGTGAGTTCCAGCGGCGACTAAACCCCAACCTGAGAGAGGTTGTGATGAAGGAAATATCGAAATGGTGGAGTGCAGATTTTATTTATCCCATTTCCGACTCCAAGTGGGTCAGCCCCTTGCATGTGGTGCCCAAGAAGACGGGCATCACGACTGTGATCAGTGAGTCGGGAGAGGAGATCGCTACACGAGTACCCACCTCTTGGAGGGTCTGTGTTGACTACAGGAGACTCAACCAGGCCACCAAGAAGGACCATTTTCCCCTGCCTTTTATTGACCAGATCATTGAGAGACTGGCAGGGAAGAGCCATTATTGCTTCCTGGATGGGTACTCGGGCTACAACCAAGTGGCCATCGCTCCTGAGGATCAGGAGAAGACCACCTTTACCTGTCCCTTCGGCACATATGCTTTTCGACGCATGCCATTTGGGCTATGCAACGCCCCTGCGACTTTTCAGAGGTGCATGCTGTCGATCTTTTCGGACATGGTAGGGGAGTGTTTAGAGGTCTTCATGGACGATTTCTCGGTTTACGGCGACGGATTCGACTCCTGTCTTGACTGCCTAGATCGAGTACTCCAGCGATGTATTGAGTATCATTTGGTTCTATCTTGGGAGAAGAGTCACTTCATGGTGACTCAAGGAACGGTGCTTGGCCACATCATCTCCAACAGGGGCATGGAGGTTGATCCGGCCAAGGTTGATGTCATTAGGAAACTCGCACCACCGTCCAATCTGAGGCAGCTGCGGTCATTGCTGGGGCACGTTGGATTTTATAGGAGATTTATTCAGGATTTCAGCAAGATTGCCCGACCATTGACTGACCTCTTGACGAAAGACACCGAGTTACTTGTCGATGACAAGTGTCTCTCGACCTTTGCGACTCTCCAGCAGTGTGTTATTGAGGCTCCTGTTCTCCAGCCGCCTGATTGGTCTCTCCCATTCGAGATCATGACGGACGCCTCCGATTTTGCCGTAGGAGCAGTGTTGGGACAGAGGGGGGATGGAGTTCCGTTTGCCATACACTACGCTAGCCGCACATTGGATTCTGCCCAGCGGAATTATACGGTCACAGAGAAGGAGATGCTAGCCGTAGTGTTTGCCCTGGATAAGTTCAGATCGTATATCATTGGATCTAGAGTGACTTTGTTTACAGATCACAGCGCCATCAGGTACCTCATGGCAAAGAAGGATGCCAAGGCCAGACTGACTAGATGGATCCTTCTACTCCAGGAGTTCGACATTGAGATCAAGGATAAGCCTGGAGTCAAGAATGTGGTGGCGGATCACCTCTCCCGTTTAGAGCAGCCTGAGGAGTCTGAGCAGATTGATCCTATTCGAGATACCTTCCCAGATGAGGCGATCCTTGCTATCGCCTCACTCCCGTGGTATGCCGATATTGTGAACTTTCTCGTTGCTGGGAAAGTCCCACAGGATTGGCCCAGGCAAAGGCTTGAGACCTTCCTTGCGAGGGCCAAGTCCTACCATTGGGAGGATCCCATCCTTTACCACGAAGGAGGGGATAGCATCTGGCGTCGGTGTATTCCTCAGGAGGAACACCATAGCGTCCTCACGTACTGCCACAAGCTTGAGGCAGGAGGACATCATTCTGGGAGGAGAACGACACAGAAAGTGCTCCAATCCGGCTTGTGGTGGCCTACCCTATTCAAGGACTCTGATGAGTTCGTGAAGAGGTGTACTGACTGTCAGAGGATGGGCACTTGTGGACAGCGTGATATGATGCCGATGCAGCCCATTCACTTCTGTGAGGTTTTTGACGCATGGGGCATCGATTTCATGGGTCCATTCCCTAAGAGTCAGGGATTTGAGTACATTCTGTTGGCCGTTGATTATGTGAGTCGTTGGGTGGAGGCTATCCCCGTCCGAGCCGCTGATGCGAGGACAGTTTGCAGATTTTTGAGGAAGCATATCATCACGCGGTTCGGGATTCCACGAGTTCTGATTTCTGATGGGGGATCTCACTTCATCAACGACCAGGTGAAGGCC
The DNA here is from genome assembly GCA_037367405.1 of Ottelia alismoides. Lineage (NCBI taxonomy): Eukaryota > Viridiplantae > Streptophyta > Magnoliopsida > Alismatales > Hydrocharitaceae > Ottelia > Ottelia alismoides. The sequence goes on along the minus strand of JAZKJV010006919.1, from coordinate 298,051 downwards.
CTTGCTAGCGAGTTCAGTATAGACCATCGTGTTGCCACACCTTACCATCCACAGACGAATGGTCTAGCTGAGGTGTCGAATAGGGAGATCAAGACTATTCTGCAGAAAGTCATCCGCCCTGACCGAAAGGATTGGTCACAGCTTTTGGACTCGGTCTTGTGGGCATATAGGACGTCTTTCAAGACACCTTTGGGCACATCTCCCTTTCGCCTCGTATATGGCAAGCCGTGCCATTTACCTGTTGAGCTGAGGCACAAGTCACTTTGGGCAGTTACAGATATTTTGATGGATCCAGATGGTGTAGGAGACCAGAGGAGGGCAGAGTTAGCTGCCCTGGAGGAGCTTAGAGATACAGCTTTCTCAAGCAGCCTACATTATAAGGAGAAAGTCAAGGAGTGGCATGATTCTCACATCAGCCACAAGCATTTTGAGATTGGACAGAGAGTATGGCTGTTTGATGCAAGGCTTCGTTTGTTTCCAGGGAAGCTGCAGAGCAAATGAAAGGGACCCTACTTGGTCAGAAAGGTACACGACAATGGTAGCATTGATATATCCGAGTTGTCTTCTGAGAGTACCTTTCGAGTGAACGGCCAGCGGCTCAAGCCATTTCTAGATCATGAGCCGCGGGACGTTATTGTTGCCCCTATTCATTTTGCGTGAGATGTGGTCTCTTGACTCACATCTTTTGCATCTCACGCCTGATTTTCACTGTTCCTCCGCCTGTATAGATCCAGTTGTCCATATCATTCTATTCTTTAGTCCCACATCCCTTTTCTCATCTTATGATTATGCTATACTTAGGGTGTACTTTACCCTAAGTATAGGGGGGATGTAGGACCTGCGGGTATTCTTTTCATTCGTTCTGCTCCTGTTTTGCTACCTATACTTAGGGATATTTTACCCTAAGTATAGGGGGGGCAGACTCTGTATCTTCTTCACTCGGATTTCCCTTCATGTACAGCCTGCTATACTTAGGATTAGTTAATCCTAAGTATCGGGGGAAACCACCGAGTCCCTCTCATTCTATTCATTTATTCGTTTCTGTACTTAGCCATTCCTTTTCACTCCCCTTTTACTAAGCATGAGTTATGTCTTCTTCATCGCTCTTGATCACTCTGAGGACATCGTTCGAGCTAAGTATAGGGGGGGTGTGTATATATTTCATATATACTTTAGCCATAACTCGTACTTTGTGTGAGTGTGTTAATAAATAAAATGGCTAAAAATCACCAAAATTAAAATTTTTCATGTACATAAACTTCTTTTATTTGCACATACATAGCTAGTGTACAAAGTATTTTTGTAACAAAGATTTCAAAAATCTTTTGTGTAAAGCTTGTGTAAATATTTTGTATCAAAATTATGTATATAGTACAAAATTTTTCCAAAATGTTTTGAAAATCAAAAGTTTGCAAAAATCTTGTGTAAATTTTTGTAAATATCTTTTTGCAAAACTTGCACCTCATGCATCATCCATGATTTCAAAACATTTTTCAAAAATTTTGCATGATTGTAAAATATTTGTAAATAGCATCTTGTGTACATATATGTATATAGTTTTCCCTGGATGAGAGTTGACATTTAAACCAAGCCTGGAATTAAATTGAGAAATGGAGCTTGAATAAGATCTTAATCCACTTAACTCTAAGAGGAACCTTATAGGACTTAGGGTTAAGGCTTTTCAGGTCCATAAGGACTTAATTCTTTGAGTCCACTAGGCTATGAGCATATGTCATCTTGATGAGCCTAAGTAGAGCACTTAACAACACACGCATGACTCTTAGAGACAATGGCTTGAGTTGCACCTGCACTTTACACATGGCTCTCCACGGATGAGGTGGTGAGGAGGCAGTTTCCTTTGGCTTGGGGTAGCATATGAGGGTAGTACTTCTAGGCGGAACCTCTCTTCTTCTTCTAGTGAAGGAAGTGCGTCTCAACTTGGTCTAGTGGTGATGAAGGCTAAAGACAGAAGTTGTGGGTTGCAATAAAGCTTCAAAAGAGGGATAGTCTACTGGCTCAAGAGGAAAATTTCTTGTAAATATGCTGCACCATGTAGATATGTTGTATAGAAGTCCTTGAAAAAAAATGCAAAATGCAAAAAGAACTCCAAAAAAGTGGTGGGTCGGATTGAAAATTTAATAACCCCACCGGAGTGTATATAGTCAAATAAAGCAAAAGCTTATGGTATCCATGTTACATCTCATGAAGCTTGCAGTGGGAGACTTAGCTACACTGGCTAAGCTTCCAAAAGTCTATACTTCTTCCCCCTCTTCTTGAGCCGGTTGCACTTGAACTTAGAAGGGAATACCCCGCTTCTCGAGGAAAGAGTTGCTAGACCGAGGCATTAGAGTTACCAGGTTGAGGGAGGTTGTTTCTTTGTTACTTCTGAGGTGGGGAGTCACATATCACTTACACTGCATGGAAAGATTCATGGTCATTAGAGTTTGTGTATGTAGACTTGTTCTGATCTGGTTTATTGAGGAGTCTTGCCCATAGAGTGGTGGAACTTAGAGGCTGTTGGGTTTTAAGCTTAAGTCCAAATAAGGTTCCGACACATTAATAATCCAAAGATCTGATCGAGCTCCATATCCCAATTTAATGAAGGCAAGTTTAATAATCAACCTTGATCCATGTACATCCTCTTTTTCTTTTTTCTTTTTCTTTCTTTTTCACTTCTTTTTCAAATAAGTGTTTGCTAAGGGACTAGCAAAGTTACGTATAGGGGGGTGATGAATACCCATTCATCACTCTTTATTCTTATATTTTAGCTACAAAAACCTTTGCAAATGCATGTAGATATATGTAAATATAAATAATTACCAAAAGCATGCATTGTGTAAAAAACCTATAATTAGCATGTTTTTGTGCAAAAATAAAAGAATAAAGATTAAAAAGAAAAAGAGGGAAATATTTAGAATAAAGATTGAGCAACCTAACCCAAGGGAGGGCTCAGCATGGGGCTGACCGCATAAAAGCCAAAGTAGAGGGAGATAGGGGATCTTGTGTAAATAAAATAAAACTATTTTCCTCACCAAAAATACAGTTGTAAATATTTGTATATAGTTATAAAAGATAAAAACAAAACAAAAAGCTAAAAAAACCAAAAAGATCAAAAATACCCTTTCACCATGTACATAGACCATGCTCCTACATTGACTTAACCTTATAAATAAATAAAGTTATTTTCAAAACTTTTTGTAAATATTCTATGTTATGTATTGTAAATAAATAAAATAAGAAGAATCAAAACAAAAATCAACTAAAAATTACAAAATTAAAAATATAAAAATACATTGTAGATATAACATGTATATAGATGTATATATCTATTTATCTTACCTATGTATATAAATAATAAAAACAAAATAAAAATGCCCTTTTATTCCTTATTTTATTCTATAAATAAATAAAATATAAAATAGGAATAAAAGTGTACAAAAATAATAATTAAAAATCCAAAATTAAAAACCTACATATTGTATATATACCTATACCTAACCCTACTATGCATATAGCTTATTTTTATTTCCAAAAATTAATTAAAAATCACCAAAAAATAGAAAAAATAAAATAAAAATATTTCATGTTTTGGGTTTTTGCTGATTCGTCCCCTAGCTATGTGTATTCGTCACTTCTTGATTCAGCCACGTGGCCTTCAGCCATTGGCCCTGGGGGATGTTGACCGCCCGGTCAACTGGCCCCCCCAGGACCACTTCCCACGGACTCGCGCACCGGACTCCTCTTCTCGGATTTTTACCCGCTCGACCCGACTCCATCTCGTCTAAACCCCGGGTCTGACTCCTTCACGTCACACCCGAGACCCACGCCGGAGCCTTCGCCTCGGGATCCGCGCGCTACATCGCCCTACCCGTGCACTTCTTTCCGGATCATCCTCACGTATAAAGCCGAGCTCCGCCGCATTCATTGGGCATCTTTGGCTCCCCATTCCTTCGTCCCGTGACCTCCACAGCCACCCCCGAGGTGACAGCTCCAGGTTGGCTGTGTCGTAGAGAGGATAGAGTGGTCGGACCTCTGATCCGGCGAGTAGCTCCGCCGTTGCTCCGCCAGTGGTGCGAGCTCCGAGCCTCGGGCCCAGACGTCCCTCGAGGCTACGACCGGGAGCTTCCCCAGCTCCAGCCCAGTCTATTCATCCACCCAGGTAGTCCTGTAGCTCCTCCATTTAGTCTAATTTCCGATTGGCCCCAAATCGCGCCGCCATCGATTTTCACCGATTCCGACCGCCTCGCCTTCCCGTTCGACCATCGGAATCACCCATCACCTCCGCCTTCCTTCCACGCACCTTCTCCGCCCCTCCGTTCAACCCAGCTCGCACAGGAGCTGGGGTTCGAACCCCTTCGCCGTCGCATCGCTGGGGTTCGCCCACACCGACGCACCCTTCACCTTCACGCCGCCTAACCGGGTCGAGGCACTTTTCCCTCGACCCGCGAAGTTTCTGAGCTGTTTTGCAGGACCAGCAGAGGCCATCTGAGGCCTCTCGACATCTAGCCCAGGAGCTTCAGCTCCGCCACCCTCGTCGGAGTTCATCCGAGCTCGGCTGGGGCATCGGAGACCCACAGCAGCTGCGCATCTTCACGCCGGAGCTTCTCCGATCTTCAGGCGCAGCAGAGGAGGCCGGAGGCGCCTTCACGAGGCCGGCGAAGTTCGCCGGCCATCAGTTCATCCAGCACCCTTGAGAGCCGTTGGATTGCTCTCCTCGCTCCAGTTTTGATCAGCACCATCCATCTCTGGAGCGCACGTGGACGTCATATCCGAGGAGACAGATCCAGGCCGTTAGATCCACACGTGTCCTGGCCTGGACCGTTGGATCGACCAGAGCAGCAGCGTTGAGAGCCGCCCCCCTTTCCTGACCGTCCGATCGCCACGTGGCGGCCATCCGTCAGCTCCAGTTAATAAAGGGTAAATTACCCTTAGGCCCTTATCTTAGTTTTATTTCATTTGAGTCCTGTAAATGTTTAAGCACGTTATTTAGCTTTAGGTTTATTTGCACAATGGACCCTGCACTTTAGAGTATTTGCTTATATACCCCTGCCTGTGTGAGCCACGTGCTTCGTCACGTGTATTTTTGGGTTATTTGCATCATATGCCCTTGTAGTTCTGGATGGTTCTGAAATGAAAGAAGCTTTTTGATAATTGCATTTATACCCCTGTGAATGATTTTATTCCGCATGTGCGTTTATTTTAGGGTAAATTGCAACTAAGGCCCTCGGACTTTTGGTACGTGTTACCAATTAGTCCCCGGACCTTATTTTTATTACATAGAGGTCCCTGAGTGCCCCAAGCACGCGCCTCGCGCGTGTTTTGCTGGGTATTTTGCACCGGAACCCCCAGAACTTTGGGTATTTGCATTTCAGTCCTTGTGCACAGTACCCTCTTGTGATTTTTGAATAAAATATCAAATCACCTCCAAATTCGATGAAAATTTGACACATGGCTCCTGCCATGGTGTAGGATTTTTGAGAATTTTTGAGGACATTTCTGAGTTTATTTGCTATTTTTAAAAATTCAAAAACCTACATTTTTGCTACTGTCTAGAGTTAAAAACCCCAAAAAAATATAAAACCCCCCTAAAAATTCTATAAAAATTAGGTACTGTTTATTTTGAGTTCCTCGATTTTCTAGCCAATTTTGGCTATTTTTCACTGTTTAAAAACCATAAAAACTTAAAAACACCTATAAAGCCCTAAAAATTCTGTTAAATAACCTAAAAACCCAAAAACAATAATTTTGGTACTCAAATTTTCCTTGTTTTACCTAGTTTACAGGAAAAATACCTCCAGGCCCTTTTAAGGTCCTTAGATATTTTATCTAGGGATTTTGGACCTGGCTGGACAGTACCTTGCATTTTTGCTACTGTTTGATTTTTAGAAAATAAAATATACATCAGAAAAATTCCAAAAATTCACCAAAAACATTAAAAAACATAAAAAACATAAAAATATTTTTTGTTTGAATTTTTGCTTGATTTTTGATGCATTAAATAATTTGCTAAAGTGTGATTGTTTTTGTTTTCTTTTATTTTCTTCACATATTAAAAATCCCAAAAAAATATAAAAATAATTAAAAACCACTAAAAAACATTTTCTTCTTTTCTTGTATTTGTTTTGACTACTTCGTAGGCCTCTCGGCCAATCCGTGCTCCTTGAGTTCGACCCTGGGTGCTATACCAGGTTAATCTCATAGCAGGACCGCTTCCTTGCTTCGTGCTTGATTGATTTTATTTTCAGTAGTGGTTCATTTTTCTTGATATACATAGCCTGATCGCTTGGGCGCAACGACCCTAATTCTGTACCTTATACCCGAGTGGTTAGGCTGGTTATCAAGAAGCATATTGGATGAAGCATTTAGGGAGGTGCATGACATCATGGGAACAACTCTGGATCGAGTACTTGAATAAGTACTATCCATTCGGCCGGACGAATGCAACGCGAGCCCTTATCAACAACTTCTCTATGCTTCCCAACAAGCAATTTCATGAAGCATGGGACCAATTAAGAGAGCTGATCGACCAGTGTCCACATCACAACATATCCAAGCCCAACTTAGTGCAGAGTTTCTTTTGTGGACTGACACCGGAGTTGCAGGGGCTCGTGAACGCATCTTGTGGGGGATCCTATTTTGCGAAGCACGAGGATCAGGTCTGGGCTATCTATGAGGAGATGGCTGAGAACTAGGCTGCCATGTCCCAGAGCCGACTCTACACTCAGGGGAAGCCCCATCCACAGGTTGCGTCTTACCAGAGGATTGCACGGATCAATGCAGGCCCATCCACTTCATCAGCAAGCACATCATAGGCAGAGTCATCTGCTGTTGATATGGGTATCATTAACGAGAAGTTGGACTGCATCGAGCTCATTGAGAAGAAGCAGTGCCAGGGTATGTCACAGATGGATCAGATGGCACCGATGCTGAGTGACCTTAAGACCCAGATCATGTGCCTACAGGAGGCACATACAACTTCTTAGCCCCGTCTCAGGTCACGGGCTTACACCAGCAGCAGCAGCTCGACCCAACACTCCAGCCAGCTTAGACAGGTTCACCATATTCATGTGGAGTCGTTCCAGCAGCCGTAACAACAATACTTCCAGCCACCACCGTCTCAGGATACTCAGATGGTGGTGTATCAGCAGGATCAACCCCTGGCAGTCCTTCCCCCACCCATTTACGAGAAGGAGCCATTGATAGACGTCAACAGGATTTAGTATGACCGACCTCAGCCTGGGATCCGTCGAGACCATCCCGGATTCTGTTGGTCAGCCGGAGGTGCCTCTTCCCAGTATCAGCCTCCAGTTCATTATAGGCAGTATGGCCAGCAACAGCAGCAACCCTAGTTCGCACAGCCACAACCACACTACCAGCAGGGTTCTCGTCCCTACAGTAGGGATAGCCGTGGAGTCAGCAACAACAACCTCAATAGTATTCTCACCAGTATCCTCCTCATCCTTCCCAGCAGCAGCCTCACTTCCAGAGAGGCAACCCGTCTGGTTCTCATGGGCCATCCTATGAGAACCCATCACTTGACAACTTGGCCCGACTTGTTTCTGAGCAACATGCCACTTTTAGATGAGAGATGGACGAGTTCCGTCAGGAGATGAGGGAGATAGTGAAGGGCAAGGCCGCCATACCTGCTCAGATCGAGACCAATCCGAACAATCTGAAGAGGAAGTCTGAGCATGTACAGTTCACAGAGACCACCACTCCGAGTGATTCTTTGGATGATATTTCTTCATATACATTTGATGCTGACTTTGTCACACTTAGGAGCGGTAGGATGCCAGCCGGCAGTGCCTCGTCTGAGCGATGACACCATGAGGACTCAGGAGCACCAGATGAGGAGGGGAGCGATGCTGATGCCACTCATGATGATGATGATGACAGTGTTGCTGACGCCATCAAGGATGTAGATCCAGTCAACGTTACTGAGGTCGTCGATTCATCAGATACAGGAGGTGGTGCTGATGCCACCAGTTTTTCTGATGTTGAGCTAAAGAGCGGTGCTAATGTCACAAGTCCTTATGCTGCAGGTGGTACTAAGGCCACCCCTTCTATTCCTGTTGCATTTCCTTCGATTTCTGTATCCTGGGACTATTCGTAGAAAGAAGAGGAACCACCATGCAGAGATCCATGTGCTCACTAGGGCCACCTGCTTCACTATTTAGAACCGTTTGCTAGCCAAGAGGCCAGATGCAGGAGCTCCCTATGTCAGATGTCACATCCATGAGCAGAGATTCGATTGGACTCTATTAGATAGCTGCTCTTCCATCAACCTACTTCCGGCAGCCTTACTCGACCGATTTGAGTTTGACCCTCTTCGACAGAACATGACAGTCCTTCAGTTTGCTGATAGATTTGTAAAGAGGCTGAAGGGGTTGTTGAAGGATGTGGTCATCACAATTCAGGGCCTAAAATTCCCCGTGGACTTCGTTGTGTTGGACATGAAGATCTCTGAGTCTGTGACCGATACCCCCATCTTTTTAGGACGCCCGTTCTTGGCCACAACCAAGGCAGTATCCGATCATGATAGTGGGAAGGTGTACTTTCGCGTCGAGGACGAGAGTATACAAATATAGATGATAGACGAGACCATAGCGCAAGATTCAGCCTGCTCAGAGCAGCTCAACGATTTAGAGCAGATGACAGAGGCAGAGCGAGACGTCCACTAGGAGTGCGATTTTGTGATTAATGATAATGAAGCCGCTTGGTCTGATCTCGTTTCACGAGCCATCCTCTCACATTCAGATACCAGAGATTCCCAGATTCCAGTAGAGGAGAGCTTGGAGAGCACGCTCTTAGTAGAGGACACATTCGAGGCTGCAGAGCCCATTCTGGATAGCGAGGCAGTTGATATTTCTCTTGATTCAGATCCCTCGGAATCAGATATTGATTGGGCAGAGTTCAACAAGTTGATACCATGTCTGATTCCTACATAGCCTGCAGATAGGGTGGAGACTGATCCGATACAGAGCACAGATACACCATCAGAGCAATCCCCACCAGTTTTACATGATCAGCGAGAGTTCTCCCACGCAGATTTGGTTGCCTTCACTCAGACTTTTCAGAGACCAGATTTGCCATCTCCCAGTTGCCCAGAGTTGAAGCCCTTGTCGCAGTTGCTGAAGTATAGATTCCTTGTGGGTGAGCATGAGATGTACCCAGTCATTATCTCAGCAGATTTGACTGGAGAGCAAGAATCTCGTCTGATGGAGGTTCTTGAAAGGAACCGCAAGGCTATAGGATAGAGCGTAGCTGATCTCTAGGGGATAAGTCCAGCCCTGTGCTCCCACCATATCCATCTCGAAGAGGATGCTAGGCCATCGCATGAGTTCCAACGACGACTGAATCCTAACCTTCGAGAGGTTGCCATGAAGGAGATCTCGAAATGGTAGAGCATCGATTTTATCTACCCCATCTCCGACTCCAAGTGGGTTAGGCCCTAAGATGAAAAGTCAGTTCACGGACCACGTCGCATCTCATCTAAGATTTGCTCTTTGTGCAAAAGGTTCTGAATGCCACGGGAATCTTCTCATTCGGACGCCTTCTTCTCTCTTTGTTCCGAGGCAAACTAGGTCAAATGCGGGTCTGAACAAGACTTCCTCTTAGAGCCCTCAGTGCTTATGACGTAAACAACCGGACTAGTGGAATTCCGACCTGTGGAGCATTATATAGTGATCTGGCAGCCAGCCAACGTCAAAGAAAGAGGAGCGTCGAGGCTACTTCCCATTCCGGCCAGCCTCACCCCCGGAGCTAACCGGTTAAGCTAACTCGGAACTAACAACCGGGGAAGGTCACTGTCAACCCTTCTTGGGCGCTAGGGTGCATTACATGTGATGCATAAGAAGACGGGCATCACTATAGTTATGAGTGAGTCTGGAGAGGAGATAGCTACCCGGGTACCCACTTCTTGGAGGATTTGTATGTACTATAGACGATTGAATCAGGCCACCGAGAAGGATCATTTCCCGCTGCCTTTTATTGATTAGATTATAGAGAGGCTAGTTGGGAAGAGTCACTACTGCTTTCTTGAAGGGTACTCAGGCTACAATCTGGTGGCCATTGCGCCCGAAGACCAGGATAGGACTACATTCACATGTGACGCCCCGACGACATTCCAAAGGTGTATGTTGTCCATCTTTTCGAACATGGTGGGTGATTTCTTAGAGGTCTTCACGGATAATTTCTCGATCTATGGCGATGGGTTTGATACTTGTCTTGACTGCATAGACCGTATCCTTCAGCGCTGCACTGAGGTCCATCTAGTTCTATCTTGGGAGAAGAGTCACTTCACGGTAACTCAAGGGACGGTGCGTGGTCATATCATCTCCAACAGGGGCATGGAGGTTGATCCGACCAAGGTGGATATCATCAGGGAACTCAATCCACCGTCCAACTTGTGAGAATTACGGTCTTTTCTGGGGCACGTCGGTTTCTACCGACGATTCATTCATGATTTCAGCAGGATCACTTGACCGTTGACTGATTTGCTGACCAAAGACACCGACTTCATTGTAGATGATAAGTGTCTTGCTTCATTTGAGACTCTCAAGAGTCTAGTAGTCGAGGCTCCTATCCTCCAGCCATTTGATTGGTCTCTCCCATTCGAGATCATGACGAATGCCTCCGATTTTGCCGTTGGGGCCGTGCTGGGACAGAGGAGGGATGGAGTGCCTTTTGCCATTCACTACGCTATCCGTACATTGGATGCCGCACAACGGAACTATACAGTCACTGAGAAGGAGATGCTAGCTGTAGTTTTTTCCTTGGATAAGTTCAGATCGTATATCATTGGATCAAGGGTGACTATCTTTACATATCACACTGCCATCAGGTACCTCGTGGCAAAGAAGGATGCCAAAGCGAGACTGACTAGATGGATCCTTCTACTCTAAGAGTTTGATATTGAGATTAAGGATAAGCCTGGAGTCAAGAATGTGGTGGCGGATCATCTCTCCCGATTAGAGCATCTTGAGAAATCTGAGCAGACTGATTCCATTTCTGAGACCTTCCTAGATGAGGAGATCCTTGCTATCGCCTCTCTCCCATGGTACACTGACATTGTGAACTATCTTATTGCCAAGAAAGTTCCACAAGGTTGGCCCAGGCAGCGAATTGAGACCTTCCTCGTGAACGCCAAGTTCTACCATTGGGAGGATCCCATCCTTTATCTTGAAGGAGGGGATAGCGTACGGTGTAGGTGCATTCCTTATGAGGAGCACCATAGCGTTCTCACATACTGCCACAAGCTTGAGGCAGGAGGACATCACTCTGGGAGGAGAACGACACAGACAGTACTCCAATCTGGCCTATGGTGGTCTACTATCTTCAAGGATTCTGATGAATTCGTGAAGAGATGTACTGACTGACAGAGGATGGGAACTTGTGGACAGCGTGATATGATGCCGATGCAACCCATTCACTTCTATGGGGTCTTTGACGTATGTGGCATTGATTTCATGGATCCATTCCCTAAGAGTCAAGGATTTGAGTACAGTCTGTTAGCCATTGATTATGTTAGTCGTTGGGTTGAGTCTATCCCCGCCCAAACTGTAGATGCTAGGGCTGTTTGCAGATTTTTTAGGAAGAATATCATTTCACGGTTCGGGGTACTGATAAACACAAATTATCGCGGGTCTAGGAAGTATGTCTCACACAAGGCAGAGACAACCGATGTCGATGCGACGACCCACAATAAAGTGTATTTAATCAACAATTAACCCACACTCTAGATCAAGGAAATAGAAATAAATGTGGAGTTAAAATTTATTTTTAACTTTGCACAAAATGTATAGCAAGCAAGTATGCAAAGAGTTCGAACACATGGAGCAAACAGGGTAATTCAAATAAGTGTGTGTGAGTGAATGTGAGTAATGTCTACACTATGCAAGCAAATAGAGATTTTTGTGGGTTTTTTATTTTTTATTTTTTTTATTTTTTTTAGTTTTTAATTTTTAATTTTTAATTTTTATTTTTGATTTTCTGATTTTTATAATTTTATATTTTATATTTTTTCCTTTTTTTGTATTGGAATATAAAGACAATGTAATAAAAGACAAGATAAAGTATTTATAAAAATGTGCAAAAATAACCAAAAATTCAGAAATAAAGTGTTTTTGGTATTTTTATAATCTTTTTACTGTTTTTGTGATTTTTGGGTATTTTCAAGGTGTTTTGGTATTTTTAAATACTGAATTAAAGGAAAACAGTGAAATATGGACTGGCTGTGAGTAAAGTAGGAATTTAAAAATAACAAACAACCACCAAGATTTTTCAAACTAATTTTAAAATAAAGAGAATACAAACAGGAGACCACAGGACTTGAGTTTACAATTTTTAGAGTTTTCTAGGATTTTATAGATTTTTATGAAGTTTTTAGAGGTTTTCAAATTTTTTAGGTTTTTCTTTTGCAATTTTTAGTGGTTTTTGAACTGACACTAAAGTAGGATAAAATAGACAGTAGGGATTTTTTTTTATTTTTTCGAAATATTTTACTATTTTTTTGGCATTTTCTAAGCTAGACAGTGATGAAATGGGGAGTTTTTGATTCTTAATAAATATTAAAATGCACGAAAATCAAAAACTAAAAATACAACATCAAAGATCAAGCACACAGTAGCTTAAGTTCAATTTTTGAGAATTTTTGGAATTAAGATGATCCCCTAATTAATTAATACAACAGACAAAAATATCACAGCCTGGCAGGGGTATAAGTGCAATTATCAGAACATCCAGGGGCATACATGCAATTTTCCACAAAAGTTTGAACTGAATATCTAATTTACAGGACCAAAAACCAAATACAAAACCCGCAGGGGTATCGTAGCAATTTTCCCACCAGGGCGCGTGACTTGCACACGCCTGGCGAGGACTAAGATGTGATTACGACAAAATTTGGGGGTTCACATACAAAAAATTCCAAAAATTTAACACTTAATATAAAAGTTCTGGGACCTAAACGAAATAATAAAAAGACCGAGGGCCTATGTGCAAAAAGCCCCCACCCCACGTGTACAGGTCACGTGAGGTGACGTAGCGGAGGACCTAAGTGTAAATAAAATAAGTTCGGGGGTCTTTTTGAAAATTTTACAAGACTGTTACACTACGCAATAAAATTTCAGAACTAAATAGAAATTACAAAACTAGCGGCGGTGTGACTGCAAAATACCCTCGCTGGGACGATCCAACGGCGGAGCGGGCGCTGATGACGCGTGGCGCGGATCCAACGGCTGATGGCTAAGCGCGATCCAGCGGCGTGGGACGTGCCACTTATCCACGTGGCGGCTTCTCGAAGGGCGATGACGGTTCGACGATGGACGTCCGCGATTAGATGGATCTTGGCTGATTTGACGGTTGCGGCCCTTGAAGATCCTACGGCTGCTGTGCAATCTGGGCCTCCTCCACAATCCGACGGCGCAGGCGCGGGGAGGAAGAACCGTGGAAGAACTCCGGCGAGCCGAAGTTCTCCGAGGAGCTGCTCCTCCTCCGGTGACGTTCGGGGCTTCAAAATTCGGCTGGAGGATCCCCAAGGTCTCGACTTCCTCCTGGGTGCTTCAAAAGAGCCCGGCGATGGCCGGGTTGCTCGCGAGAGATCGGCGGAGCTGAGGGGCTCAACTGAGCTCCGACGAGCGCCAAAATAGCGCCCAGGCGCTATTCAAAGCACGTTGACCTGCAAAATAACGTGAAAGGGACCAGGGCAAGTTGCCTGGACCCCGCGGAGGTGAAGAGGCGGCGCGAAGCGGTGGGATGGGTCTCGACCAGAGTTGCGCTCCGGCGAGGCGATGGAGTAGGGCAGATGGATCGATGAAACTCGAAATTTCTGGGGGGCTTATGATCCTAAGACTGAATCTAACCTAATGAACGAGAAAGAAAAGAGTGGAGTGACCCTCGATGACCGGAGTCAGAGGAGAAATATTACCTCGACTGCCGGAGTTGCGGGAGGTGGCGGAGGCACCCTCGACCTCGTACGCCCTGGCTAAGGAGCTCGCGACGGAGCTGTCACCTCCAACAAGCTTCAGAGCACCGGAGAGGCGGAGAGGGGTGGACCAAGGGGACTCAGAAATCAAATTCAAAGCGGGGGGTCGTTATATCTGGTTTGACCCCTAACCAAGGTGCTCCAAAGATCAAGGCGCCTGGAGCACCACACTTATCCATGACCCGAGGTAATCACATGGCGGGGTAGACCAATGATCGAGGTTTGGTTTTGCAACAGGAATCATCACGAAATAGTGCAAGGATCAACCGCAAAAAAGCCAAGAAATTGGTTTATGATTTTGTTAATTCATTTAAAAATAAAAATAAGCCGAATTAAATTATGATTATAAAATAAAAAATATTCGTTATTTTATGTAGTATTTTATTATGATTTTTAATTTATTTTATGAGGTATATTTTTACAAGTTTACTTTTTTACCCCTATATAGGTATATTATCTATATGTTTGATTATTTTATTTTTGTTTTGTGTATTTTAATTTTATTATTTTAATTTATTATTTTCTCAAATTATAAAATACTTTTATATACACAAATATATTTTTGTTTTATTTTTCTGATATGTTTTATATATTTAATAAAATATAAGTATGTATATAGGTATTGTATCTATGTATTTTATGTAGCTATTTTTATTTTGTATTTTATTTAGGATTTTATTCTAGTTTTAATACACAAGTATATTATAAGTAATATTTACAAGATTATAAACATATAAAAATACAAAAATAAGGAATAAAGAATAAATTGAATATTTTAATCAGTACAACTATACAATGTGGGTCCAAAACTCAACTTTCAAACCGTAGCTCCGCCAAATGCGAAACCACCGCCATTAAATAGCTTATTTTTTCTATATACAATTAAAAGTGAGTTTGCTGCATTTGGAGTTTTCATTTGTGAGATACGGGTATGGGAAGTTGGGATTTTGGATTTTTATTCAGACCATAACTTTGTATCTGTGTATTATTTTTCTGTGAAATCAATTTTGTATTTTTCTATATTAAATTATCTACAACTTTCATGTACAAAGTTTCTTTATTTGATGTATAAAAAGTAGAACCAAAAATAGGTCCCAAAATGAATAAAGAATGAATAGAAAGTATATGTATTTTATCTGTATTTTGGCCCTTATCTCCCCCTACTTTATTCCTGGTCGACCTATTCATCAAGATGCCTAGGTCTCGGGGTTTTGGGTCATAAAATATTTACAATATTTTATTCTTTTTCTATTCTTTTATTTATTCTATAATTTTAGCTTTAATTACAGTATTTTACATACTAATGAGATGCACATGCATGAATGCTAATATGTTGAAATTAAAGGTATTTACAGGCATTTGCTAGGGTTTTTGGTGCCAAAATGATAGAATAAAGATGATGAAATGTGGATTCATCAGGTACCTAAAGTGTTGATATCTGACGGGGGGTCTCATTTTGTCAACGATAAGGTAAAGGCCCTTGCTAGCGAGTTCAACATCCATTGAGTAGGCACTCCATATCATCCACAGACCAATGGTCTTGCTGAAGTGTCGAACAGGGAGATCAAGACTATATTGCAGAAAGTAGTCTGCCCTGACCGAAAGGATTGTTCACAGCTTTTGGACTCGGTCTTGTGGGCATATCAGACTTCCTTCAAGACTCCTTTGGGTACGTCTCCCTTTCGCCTCGTTTATGGCAAGCCCTACCATTTACCTGTTGAGATTAGTCACAAGTTACTTTGGGCTGTCACAGACATACTATTGGATCCAGTGAGTATATGAGATCAGAGGAGGAAAGAGTTGGTAGCTGTGGAGGAGCTTAGAGATGCAGCCTTTTCGAGCATCCTACAATACAAGGAAAGAGTGAAGGAGTGGCATGATTCTCATATCAGCCACAAGCAGTTAGAGCCAGATCATAGAGTATGTTTGTTCGATGCTAGGCTTAGATTATTTCCAGGGAAGTTGCAGAGCAAGTGGAAGGGACCATACCTGGTCCTAAAGGTACATGAAAATGAAAGCATTGGCATATCTAAATTGTCATCTGATTCTACCTTTCATGTTAACGGGCAGCGACTCAAACCATATCTAGATCATGAGCCACTGGTCGTTGACGTTGCCCCTATTCATTTCGTGTGAGATGTGGTCTTTGACTCACATCTATTGCATCTCACGCCTGATTATCATCGTCTTCCATCTTGTATAGATCCAGATGTCCATATCATACCATTCTTCAGTCCAACACCCCATTTGCATCTTATGATTATGCTATACTTAGGGTGTATAAGTATAAGGGGGTGTCTGACTTTTGATTTCCCTTTTGATTCTTTTTACCTCTGTGTTGCTGCCTATACTTAGGGATATTTTACCCTAAGTATAGGGGATGTAGATCTTGTACATTCTTCCACTCAGATTTTCCTTTATGTACGGTCTGCTATATTTAGGATCACTAGATCCTAAGTATAGCGGGAAACACCGAGATCCTTTCATTCTATTCTTTGATTCGTCGTTGTAGTATAGATTTCCTTTTCACTTCCCTATACTAAGCACGAGTTATGTCTTCTTCATCGCTCTTGATCCACTCCGAGGACATCGTTCGAGATAAGTATAGGGGGTGTCGTATATATTTCATATATACTTTAGCCATAACTCGTACTTTGTGTTAGTGTGTTAATAAATAAAATGGCTAAAACTTGTTCTAAAAAACCCCAAAAATTTAAAAATTTTCTTGTACACAATATTCTTTCTTGCACATACATAGCTATTTATAAAAAATATTTTTGTACAAATGTTTGTAAAAATGTTTTGATTGTAAAAAGTTTGTAAATACTTTGATATCAAAATTATGTTTATTGTACAAAGTTTTTGTAAAATGTTTGAAAAACAAAAGTTTGCAAAAAACCCTTGTGTAAATGAGTGTAAATAGCTTGCAAAACTACTACATCCGTGCATTCGTTCAAACATTTTTCAAAAATTTCGCACAATTTCAAAATTTTGCATAAAAGAGATTTTTGTATATATACTTGTACAGTTTCCTGAATCATGATTGACATTTAAACTATCCTGAAATTAAATTGAAAATGGAGCTTGTTAAGACCTTAATCCACCTAATTTTCAGAGGAATCATATAGGGTTAGAGTTACGACTTTTTAGGTCCATTTGGGACTTAATTCTTTGAGTACACTAGGATCTGAGCACATGTCATCTTGATGAACCTAAGCAGAACACTTAATAACGCACACATGAGTCTCACAGACAATGGCTTTACTTGCACCAGCACCTTACACATAGCTCTCTACAGATGAGGTGGTGAGGAGGCATTCTTCTTTAGCTTGGGTTAGCATATGAGGGTAGTACTTCTAGGTGGAACCTCTCATCTTCTTTTAGTGAAGGAAGTGTGTCTCAACTTGGTATGGCAGTGTTGAGGTCTAAAGACAGGAGTTGTGGGTTGCAATGAAGCTTCAAAAGAGGGATAGTCTACTGGCACACGAGAAAAAACTCCTTATGTATATATGCTGCATCATGTAGATATCTTGTACATATGCACATCAAAAAATGTGCAAAAGAAAGAAAAACTCCAAAAAAGTGGCGGGTCTGATAGAAAATGAAATACCCATCGAAGTGTATATAACCAAATAAGGCAAAGCTTATGTTACCCATTCTCATATCATGAAGCTTGCAGCAGGGAGACTTAGCTACACGGGTTGGGCTCCCAAGGATACATGGCTACACTGGTCATGGTCCATTCTCTTCTTTCTCCTCTTCTTGAGCCGATTGAACTTGAACTTAGAAGGAAATACCCCGCTACCTCGAGGAAAGAGCTTCCATACTAGGGCATTAGGGTTACCTTGTTGAGGGGGGTTGTTACTTTGCCATTTCTGAGGTGGGGAGCTACACATCACTTACATATTATAAGAAAAGATTCATGGTCATTAGAGTTTGTATATGTAGACTAGTTCTGATCTGGATTATTGAGGAGTCTTGACCATAGATTGGTGGAACTTAGAGGCTGTTGAGTTCTAAACCTAAGTCCGAATAAGGTTCCGACAAACTAATAATCCAAAGGCCTGGCTGAGCTCCATACTTCAATTTAATGAAGACAAGTTTAATAATCAACCTTGATTCTCCTTCTTTTTATTTTCTTTCCTTTTCACTTATTTTTCAAATAAGTGTTTGCTAAGGGACTAGCAAAAGTAAAGTATAGGAGGGGTGATGAATCCTCATTCATCACTCTTTATTATTTTATTTTAGCAAATTATCTTGGCAAAGCATCATGTAAATAGTTGTAACTACAACAACCTAGCAATAAGCATGCATGTGTTAATATATCATAATTAGCATGTATTTGTGCAAAAATAAAAAAATAAAGAATACAAGAAAAAGAAGGAAATATTTATAATAAATATTGAGTTACCCAAACCCAAGAGAGGGCCAAGCATTGTCCTGATCACCAAATAAAATAAGTAGAGAGAGATAAGACCACTCTACCTTGTACATATATAGCATCTATGCATAAAATTTATTTTTACAAAAATAAAAATAAAAATATATTTTTACTTCCTTGTATATAGTTCTAAAAATAAAACAAAAATTAGAAAAATAAAATAAAAATAAAAATAGAATAAAATTCTCTCTCTCACTTGTACATAATACATGTATATGTGTATCCGTCCCTATTTATTTTATAATTGTAAATAAATAATAAAAATAAAACAGAAATTATTAATTAGAGACACTAGGTCAACACTCAGAGACACCTGGTTGGTCCACGTGGACCAACTAGGAAAAACCAGCCCGAAAAAGATTTATAAAATCAAAATTAATTACTAAATGATTTTATTAATTCTAAGTTCTAAAATAAAAATATTTATTATTTTATATATAATTTTATCATTATTTTTATTTATTTTTAGAAATTATTAATTACAAGTTAATTTTTAGGATTTTATTTATATGTATATTTACGTATGTTTTGTGTATTTTATTTTATTTTGTATTTTTAATTTTATTATATTATTCTCTTATTTTTTATTTACAAATTAATTTTATATACATAATATAATTTCATTATATTTTTTGATATAATAATTTCACTTAATTAAATATAGGTGTATATCGTATAAGTATATGTATTGTATATTCATCTATGAATTTTTTTATTTTATTGTTTTAGTGTTTTTTATGGTATTATTCTACTTGTAATATGTACATGTGATATAGATGATATTTACTAAATTATAACACATATAAAATTATAAAAATAACAAAAAATAAATAAAATGAATATCTTAATACGACATATTGTAGAACAAGGGTCCAAAACCTAACTTTCACACCTTAACTCCAAAAAATATTAAACTACCTCCATTAAATAGATTATTAAAAGTATATACAATTAAAAGTGATTTTGATGTATTTTGAGTTTTTATTTGGGAGAGATGGGTCTGGAAAGTTGGGATTTTAGTTTTTTATCTAGAGTACAACTTGTACACTGTGTATTATTTTTATATGAAATCAATTTTATATTTTTCTATGTATTATTATCTACAACTTTCTTGTTAAAATTTCTTTATTTGAGTTATAAAAAGTAGAAAGTAAATAGGTCCTAAAAATTAATAAATATTGAATAAATGAATGGGATTTGTATTGTATTATTGGCCCTTATTTCCCCCTACTTTATTCCTTGTCGAGCTAGTCATCAAGATGCTTAGGTCTCGGGGTTTAAGGTCATAAAATACCTTTGGAATTTTATTCCTCTTCTTTTATTTATTATATAATTTTGGCATTAAAAATAGTATTTTACACAGTGTTTATACACACAAAGAATGAATGTTAATTTGTAAAGGATATTTACATGCATTAAATAGGCTTTTTAAGGCCAAAATGATAGAATAAAAGTGATGAAATGGAGTTTCATCTCCCCCTTATACTTAACTTTGCTAGCCCCTAGCAAACACTTATGCAATAAGTGTAGAAAATGAAAAACAAAGAAAAGAAAAGAAAGAAAGTGGATTAAATTTAATTGTCAAACTTGTTTTCACAAAATCAAAGTTTGGAGCTTATGTCGGATCTCTTGAATTTTAGTGCAGTCGGAACCTTATTGGGAATCGTATTTGAAATACAATAGCCTTCGAGAATCCCTAAAACTCAGCTCAAGTCTCCTTAATAGCCAGATTAGAATACTTCAACTCATATGCCAACCATTATGACTATGAATCTCACTTGTACATAGTATGTGATAGTGGCTCCCCTCAATAGAACTGACAAAGAGACTGACTTCTCCAGTGTGACAACTCAATGATTCCCCCATCTGGTAGCTCTTTCCTTGAGGAGCGGAGTATTCCTTTCTAAGCTCAAGTGACAACCAACTCAAGAAGAGGGGGTGAACATGCAGGCCAGTGTAGTCAAGTCATCCAACTGCAAGCTCAAATAATATGATTTTAAAGCTCAAGATTGCTTGTTGACTATACAAATATATACAAACCGTAGACATTTTTTTTTCAGTCTGACCTATCCACTTTTTTGGAGTTTTTATTTTTGCTTTTTTTGGAAATGCTATATACAACAACATTTACATCAGGAGTTTTTCCTCTTGAGCTAGTAGACTATCCCTCCTTTGAAGCATTATTGCAACCCACACTCTCCTGTCTTTAGATGTCTCTGCTACTGGATGGGTTTGGGTGCACTTCCCTCCCTATACGATGATAAATGCTTCCACTTGTGTGCGTCTCATACCGACAAATCTAATCCCCTCACCACTCCAACTGAGTTGAGAAAAGTGAACGGTGCATGTGTCCAAGTTAGGTCATTATCAACAAGAGTTTCGTGTTATCTCCGAAATACTCCACTTAGTCAGTCAAGAATCCATTGAACCAAGTCCCACGATTCTCAAAGAATTAAGTCAGCTAGACATGAAGTACCTCTATTCCAGTTCATATAAGGTTCTGTGATTAGGTAGATTTAAGGTCCAACCAAGTTCCAATCTTTGGATTTTACTTAGAATTGTTCAATTATCAGATTCAATCCAAATAAATGTTGATGCTACACAAATGCAATGTACAATGCAATGAAAATATTTTTGTGATGCAATTTTTAAAGTTTTGAACTTTTTATGGAATTTTGAAAAAGGTTATCCAAAATTTTATGAAGTTTTTCAAGAAGACTTTGTAAATGTTTTTGGATTTTTGGTTTTGCAAATGCTTATGGTATTTTTGAAAACAAAAGTTTTTGGATATGAAATTAGTACAATTATTTACATGGGGATGCATCTTATTATTTATAAGAGTTGGAGTTTTAAGAATTTATAAAGGATGTGTTAATAAGAATTCTTTCTCTTTATAGATAAATGTATATGTAGATATAGTTATTAAAGAATTTTTGTGCGATGTATATATTCCTAAAACTTATTTGAAAGTGATTTTTCAAATAATTTCAAAAACTATAGTTCAAAATGAATTTTATAAATAATTTTTTACAAACATTTACAAACATTTGAAAGTTTTTTACAAAAGTTTTTCAAATAGTATATCGAGATTTTTCAAAATATTTTTGCACTCATTTTCCAAAAGTTTGCAAATAGTTTTTCAAATATTTTATTTCACACAAAGAAAATGAATTTTTACAAACAAATTTTTTTACAAAGGTTGAAAATATTTTACCATATATTTTTCAGACACCTTTCAAAAGATTTTTCAAATAGATTTTCAAACTCTTTTTTCAAACATTTTACAAAACATTTTACCTGAATTATTAATCAGTATATACACAAGAAAATTGAATGAATAATTGACATCATTTTATTAAGTGACTTTAATGAATTTTAATAGTATTTTAGACAATAGATTTGGCCATAATTATTGAAAATATATAAGTACGTGTTATGGTTAAAATATATACGTAGTATATACAATCCCCCTATACTTAGCTTGAGCTATGTCCTCATAGATTAGAGAGAAAAAGAGAATACATAGCTCGTACTAAGTATAGAAAAGTCTAAAGAGTAAACGAATAATGAATGATTGAACGATTGAGAAGTCGACCGTCCCCCTTATACTTAGGATCAAATAATCCGAAGTATAGTAGACTGTATACAAGGCAAGGAGGGTCAATGGTGGCAGTGAACAAGTCACAACTCAGACTGTCTCCCCATAGACTTTGGGTAAACAATCCCTAAGCATAGATAAGAAGAGGAGACAATGGAGGGGATCAGAGAATTGACAACTCGGGGTGAACAACCCCCCATATTTAGTACAAAGTACATCCTAAATATGTCAATGATGAAGGGGATGATACCTTCTCGGAAGAAAAAGAAACTAAAGAATGAAAATATGAAAATAAGAAAAATCATTCAAAAATGTTTTGATGTGCTTTATCTTCTACTTCATCTATGGAAGTATTCGGCTCATCATCCTGAATCACTTGGATTGAGTCAACGACAGACATAAATGTGTCATGTTCAAGATACGGTTTTAGAAGCTGTTCATTGACCATAAATGGTTGTGTGTTAGCTGACAAACCAGATATCATCATGCTTCTGTTGTCACGCACATGCCTCACTATAAATAACCCTGTCCATTTTCTCTTTAACTTGCCTAGAAAGATCTTCAATTTAACATAGAGCAACCACACCTTCTGACCCGGCTCGAAGGACTTGTGATGGATATGCTTATCATGCCACTTTTAACCTTCTCCTTGTATATCAGGCTATTGTCATATGCATAATCTCTGAATTCCAATAATCTGTTCAGATCCACTTTTTGGTTCTTCCCGGCTTTCTCAAAGTCCAAGTTGTATATGTTGATGGCCCATAAAGATTTATGTATCAACTCAATGGGTAGATGACATGGCTGGCCATACACCAAGCGATAGGGACACATTCCTAATGGTGACTTGTACAAGGTTCCGTCTGCCAAATAACTTAATCAAGTGGCTGAGACCAGTTCTTTCAATCCGTACGCACAAGCTTCTGCATGATGGTCTTTATCTCCCTATTTGAACATTCATCTAAGCCATTGGATTGTGGGTAGTACAGTGAAGCGACACGATGTTATATGCAGAATTCTTGAGTTAACTTATTCACCTCTCTGTTGATGAAATGTAACCCCCATTTGATATTAAAATTTTAGGAATCTCGAACCGTGCAATGATGTAAGCCCTTAAGAATCGACATACATTCTGACTATCGACGGTTCGAGCAGGAATAGCCTCCACCCAATGACTCACATAGTCAACAACAAGCATAATATATTCGTAGCCCTGATTGTTCAAAAATAGACCCATAAAGTCGATATCTTAAGCATCGAAGATGTTTGATATCTGAATGAACTTCAGAGGCATCATATCTCTCATTCTTATGTACACTACAACAAAAAAGGCTTTTAGTGACAGATCTATAATGTGGAATTAAAAGTTTAGGTGACATAATCATGTATAGTGATAGCTATTCTGTCACCAAAATGAGGCCACCAAAACCTTCATCAACAGAGACTTTGGTAACAGCTAATCCGTCACCAAAGAATTACGTGATAGAAAAACTGCCACCAAAAAAATGTTTCAAAAGAACCACTTTACAAACAGACCATAGTTACCTATTCTGATTGATTAGGGATATACAACCAATCAGTCATTTGCATATGTATTTTTTTGCTAATAAGTTGTGGTTCATTTACATAATTCACAGCTGGATTGAATCATTTTTATTTAATGAACTTAAAAAGCTACAAAAGTCCTTTGAAGGGTATACATAAATTACAATGAAGTTGGGGGTAGACTTCATCTCCTCGCAAAACTTGAATTGTCACATTTACGATTGGCATAAATATGTCATTGGCATCGAGATAAGCGGCAACAGTAAGGCCATTTACTTCATCTCGAGCTGCATGGTTGTAATCACCAGAATTCTGTATACTATAATGAGACCCCCCTTGGCCTTTATATAAAAAAAACAGCATTATTAAAATCCATCTACAAAAAAATATATAGCTTCCCACTCGTCAAAACAATGCAAAAGTTGTGATAGCACCTATCATACTTGTCAGTACCACATTTCTCTTCCATACTCAAATATTTTCTTTTCTCATCATAGCCATAAACTATAGTCGATCAACCATCCTGCATAACATATTTAAAAGGAAATATTTATCTATACCCTTAATTTAATTCAGATAGAGAAGAATATTTTTTATTGCAGATACATTAAAAAAATCTAAGGATCTCATAATCCCCCCTCAATTCTTGCATTATCTTGATCAACTTCTTTGATGATTTCCTCGATGGAGACATCGGTGAGGTTGCACTCCTTGTAAACTATAATGTAGCCACTTCCATCCTTCGCAAATTATGAAAACACAACAACCAAACACTCATTGTGTTCAGGTTCGTTATGGTGAAAGGTGGTAGCAATGAATTCCCCATAATGGCGCCATTGCTGTCTACATCAACTAGAATGAAAGCTTGAATTTGGTTAAAACACAGAGGAAAAATTGTAATATTGAAAAGCTTACAACAAAAAAATATTGGAAGTAGATAAAATGAACTCACAGCTTCCATGAGGTCCTTGATCTCCGATTCCATCAGGTTGAAACGGTACCCCATCAAATCATTAACACCACTCTTATCTATGTAAATCACTTCGCACATTTCTTCTAACCCAATGACTTCCTCCTCTGAAGACTTTTTCCAATCACATGCAAAACAGCATAATATCATCTTCTCTAAATTTTTTTAATCAGTTTGTTCAATCAACTTCGTTGCTACCAAGAATCGAACCTACACACCCTTAAAGACATCTTATTCAACTCATTCCTTGCAGAAAACTATTTGAGATAAGAAAGGACCATGGTATCCAAAGACTGGAAAGGTACCACTCCATCCTCACATATCCCTGGAAGGCCTAGAAGAGCTCTATCAACACAAGAACAGAAATTACAATACCCTCTATATTGTACTCAATGATCGCATATCGAACAACATAATCATGGAAGATCTAATAGGAAGTAACCATACATAGTACATAATGAGCAAGAAAGCGTTTGGAAGGCTTGGAGTTGGAGCAGAGCATCCCCCATATGAGATCTTTGGTGTTGTCGGATATCATAGGACATAATTTTGAAATGAAGTTGACCTACCCCTTGAGAACTTTGCTGAAAACCCCTTGTAATGTCTCTAATAGATGGACAGAACTAGGATTTAACAACTGAAGTGGAAGATAAATTTGACTGGGATATATATAGAACATACCTGTCATGAGATCACGCTGAATGTGCATGAGAGCATTGATCTTCCTTGTTTGGTTGTAGTAAAAAAGACATGTAAATATTAATAACGAGGGAAAATAAGATGTTTGTTGTGGTAGCAAACTTACATCATCGATAACCTTGTAGAAATCCATACTTCTTTCGAAATTCAGCTAGCACAGGGATCGAAGCAAAGTCTACTTTCATGCTAAATAAAATGCATGGAAAATAAAAGATAAATAAAATACTAAAGGCATATGTATATATTCTAATTACTATACATTCATATAGTCAATAGTGTGCCTCCTTCAATCACCAAGGAGCGTGACAATGCATCACAACGCAGATAAGAAAGCACCGTTGGCAGCAAATCAAATTAGTGTAATAACATCAACAAGGAGCATGACAATGCTGCTACAGAAATGAAAAATCCTACAAGCCGACTAATCAACAGTTAGGGGTTGTTTCATCCAAAAACATTGTAATAAAACTCCAACGGAACATGTTCAAGTTTCCACAACACTCAAAACTCAATGGCAATCCAGAACCACCAACAATATCACTATCATAGAGGTCTGCGTCGCAAGGACAAAGTGAAAGAAAATTTAAAACAAAAAGGAATTGTAAAGGAGAACCTACAAACTTTTTGATATCCATTTAAAATAAACTATAGGATTTCAATCAATCAACTTTATATTGAAAAATCATGGATATGTTATTTTTACAATTACAAAAGAAAATTTTAATGATCATTACTATATGTGATAAATTTTGTTAATCTTGTAGATAATTTAATGCCTCAATTAAAAAAGAAGAAAGCTTCAAACGATGTATACTGGATTGAATGGAAAGATGCCATTGACCACCATGTTTTCATCCTAAAGGTGACCAGATTTCAATAAATGTAGAGGTTTTATGAGCAAAAATAAGTTTTATGCTTCAATATGACCATAAATACAAAATCCAAGCAACACATCTCTGGGTCTCAGAAGACATCAAAATATTAACTTCATGTCATGGTAAAAAGATTTCAGATGTCATCAACCAATATAAATGCTAACAACGGGACTTCAAGACACTATTAAAGGAGAAATTTCTATGAATTTAGAGAGAGATTCAACAAGGATGAAAATAATGACACAACAAATTTTTTAAATGAACGAAAAATGGAACATTGATTATCTTTCCACAACATCTCTAAGGGATTCCATGTGCACACTTCTTTATGTGAATCCCTCCTTAAATCATGGCCTACTTCATTGAAGCAGATTTTTGACAATCCAAAATCTTTTTGTTGATTATGAAGATTTCTCTGCCATGGATCATTATGCAATTTATAGGGCAAGATCTACTTAGCTCGGAAGTTCAAGAACACTTGTAATTAACACAAAAACATGTAAGGTATTTTACTTTATAGGGAATTTTACCTGTATAGATGTGGCAAAGGCATCATGCCCTTTAAGGCCGAAGAACTCAACCGTCCACCATTCCAACTTACCAAACATTGTTGTTGTCATGTTGCCTCAAGCCTGACAACATCACAATACAAGTCTTTGCCATACCGACTGCACATTTGCTAAAGCGAAATCTAACTGAGTTTCAATGATTTTCTGTAAAATAAAGAGTGCACTAAAATTGTCAATTTATGGCTATAATTATTCCACTCTATAACATAGTATTGTAAGGAAGTATCATTGGGATGCTTACCCAAAGAATTTTTATCATATTAGGAATGTCATCTTCATATATACAACAAATAAGCTACCAAATTGCGGCCATAAAAAAGGAATTAGTTGATGATTGCATAATAATTAAAATATGTTGGCAAGGATTACTCCATCGATCATTAGAGGTTCTGATTAATGATGGTTCTGATATTATATCAAATACAACACATAGCACATAATATGTTAATCAAAACATATAACACATAATATTTTCTAAACACGAACTAAAAGATTTAAAAAAAGAGCAATAGTATCATCATTTATTATCTAATAGATGCAATGCAAACCATAAGTACAACCATGGGATCTATTAGACATTCAAAATCGGGTATATACTAGCTTATCAGTGTGCTTTAGATGGCACAATATGAGTTTTAAACAATAATCATTGTACAGAAATTCCAATTCATATGTTGTTATCACATCCCTAAGATCTATTGAAGCTCATTCTACATGTTTACAAACATTGCACCCAGGAAATGTGAATCTGTAGTAACTAATGTAGTACAAAAAGTATGAGTTTCTACAACTAGTGTTTTTCATAATGATGCCATGAAAGGTAAGCAAATACTTCAACGATTTCAACTTGATTAAACAAATATTTTAAAATTTCCAAGGAGCTTTTCTACCCTATTGAATAACAGAAGTAGCACCATTGAAAAAACAATCCATCCTCACATATTATATGAAGAGAATGAAACACCTTACAAAATTGCAGACAGTTTCAATATAAGGAGCTGAATGAAAATAACCTACAAAAGTGGTTAAGAACTTGTTTCATTTTAGTTATGGTATTGTCAGGTATACTCACCAGGATGTAGAGGGATCAAGTACAGACTTCTTGCTATATCTGGCACCGCTTGGCTGTTAGTAACTGGATCAAACTTATATCATCATGAGTAGATTATTTGTTAGTAAAATAGAGTGAGATTACTTCTTTATAAATATTGAAGTAATATTGTGTTGAAATGTATGTGAGAAAAACTGAAAGAAGACACAAAAAGTCATGAAAAGGTAAATCAAATGTATAGTAGATGATCGTCTATAAAGAATGCCCAATCTATGCTACATTAATTAGAAAACTGCTTTACACTAAGATAAATAACTAAACCACAATTGAAATAGAGATTGTTTCGAGCATTATTTGGAAGTCGCCCATTTTCTAATAATCAGTGCCTCGACGTAATCTTCTGCATCCTTGAATAATATCGGCCACCAAAGGCCACTCTGAAGAACTTTTGATGCCGTTCATTTGCCTGAATTGTGTCATCCTAGTTCTTTATCATGATAAAGTGCAAGGATACTCAGAACTTCCTCCTAAGGAATACACCTCCTCCAGATGCAATCCGCCCCCTCACAGAATACATATGGATCATCCCACTAGTAAAATGGATACTAGAAAAAATTTGTCTATTTTTAGCTTCGGCCAATCTTGTGGAGTTCTCTTGGAAACAAGATAGTTCACAATATCAACATACTAGGGAATTAGGGTGAGTGACAAAATTGCCTCATCTAGAAAGGTCTTTGTGATTGGTTGCAAGTTCGGCCTAGGATATTCATGCTCGGGAAGTCTGGACAAGTGGTCGGTCACCACATTTTTAACTCCAAGTTTGTCTGAAATTTCAAGGTCAAATTTCTGGAGGAGAAGGATCCACCGGATGAGACGTAGTTTGGCGTCCTTCTTTTGATGTAAATACCGGATGGTCGAGTGATATATATATATATGATGACCATAAAACCGAGGAGATGAGATCTGATCTTCTCCAAGGAAAGAACTACCACTAGCAGCTCCTTTTCAGTGACTGTGTAATTTCTTTGAGATTCATCGAGCGTTTGTCTAGCGTTCTGAATGGCAAATGGAACGTTGTCTTTACTCTGTCCAAGCACGACACCGATGGCATAATCTAACACATCTATCATTATCTCAGAAGGTTGTGTCCAAATCGACGGCTGCAAGACATGGGCCTTAGTGATAAGTTCTTTCATCTGATTCAAGGCTAGAAGCACACGGTCATCAACAACAAAATCATTATCCTTACCTAACAGCTCTGTCAATGGTTTAGCCAACTTATGAAATCCTTGATAAACAGTCGGTAGAAATCGACAAGGCCCAAGAATGAATTGACTTGCTTCATAGTAGTGGGTGGCTCTAGTTTTGAAATCACCTCCACCTTAGTTGGGTCAACTTCCATGCCATATTTAGATACAACGTGACCCAACATAATTCCTTCAGTTACCATGAAGTTGCTCTCCTCCCACGAGAGCATTAGATTTACTTTGCAGCATCTCCGTAAGACTTGTTCTAAGTAATCAAGGCATTGATCAAAGGAGTCCCCATAGACCAAAAAATCATCCATGAATATCTCAAGAAAATTTCCCAACATGTCAGTGAAAAACTGCAATCATACATTCTGAAATGTGGTTGGGGCATTTCATAGCCCGAACAACATCCGTCTGAAGGAATATGTACGAAATGGCTAGGTGAACGTGGTCTTGTCTTGATCTTCAGGGGCTACAACAACTTGATTATATCCAGAGTATCCATCCAAGAAGCAGAAGTATTCCTTCACGGCCAGTCTCTCAAGAATCTGGTCGATGAAGGGCAGTAGAAACTGGTCCTTATTAGTAGCGAAAATGAGTCTTCTGTAATCTAAGCACACTCTCCAAGAAGTGGGTACTCTGGTCACAATCTGCTCTCCTTTGTCATTCTTTACTACAATGATACTTTATTTCTTTTTCTCTACGTGCAGAGGGCTCACCCATTTGCTGTTGGAGATGGGATATATGAATCCCGCATCACACCATTTCTGAATTTCTTTCATGACAATCTCCTGAAGGTTCGAATTCAACCTTCTATGTAATTAACGGAAGGGTTTGTTGTCTTACTCAAGGAAAATGTGATGCGAGAAAAGGGAAGGATTGATCCCATGGATATACGAAGTTTTCCAACCAATAGCCTTGCGATTTCGTTCAAGCACCTCCATCAGACGAAATTCCCGGTCCCCGGTCAGATGGGCATTGATGATGACCAGATACATGTTAGGTTCATCCATAAGGAAGGCGTACTTCATATTAGAGGGTAGTTGTTTCAGCTCAGGTGGAGTGGGAGCTGCTTCGGTGGTGACTTCGGCTATCATAACAAGTGGTGGTTCTTTCATCTGTTCGGTGTCCACTCTGATTTGTTCAGTTTCTTCGTTGAAAAATTCACAAAATTTTTCAATAATATCCTCTTCACTATAGAAATCCTCAATGATCTTCTCTTGGTCTTGAGGGCACATTATCTCCACAGAATCCTCATCAAGGGATTTAGCAAGAATCTCATCATAATCGACAAGGGAAAATTCGACTGCATTCTCCATTCCTTCCTCAGGGCAGAGGAATTCATTGATCTCATTATCATCCATAAATAGGTTGGTATATTGAATTTCAGCTAAAAAGTCACAGTCTTTGGAATGGTTGATCACCCGCACACCCGCTACAGATGTTCCTTCTGTAGGCTTCGCCTCAGGCATTGTCTTTATCTTGACTTTTCTATTGCTGGAGCCAAACGTGATCTCTCTAGTGTTGTAATTTGCTACAGCATTGGTTGTTCACAAAATGACCATCCAAGGATGATGGGGGTAAGGAGTAGAGGCATGGAGACATCTATGTCTAGCACAACAAAATTTGCAGGGAATTTCATCCCTTGAACCATGACGATTACGTCATCCAACATGTCCTTAAGCCACTTGATGGATTTGTCTGCGAAGTGCAGAATCATCTTAATAGGTTTGAGTGATCCTAACCCGAATTCAGTGAGCAGTGAAGCTAGCATTAAATTTACAGAAGAACCATTGTCGAGCAAAGTGCATTCTAACTCTTGGTTAAACATCTGACAACGAACGAGTGGTGATCCTTTATCTACCTTTTTGTTTGGGAGATTGTTGATGGCATTAACCGTGGCCATTGTAAGGATATGCTTCTCGGACTTGCCACCTCTACTTATTGCATTATGAGGATGAGGCATGGATCTTGTTGTACATGCATCTTTTAATCCCTTTTTCACGACATGCATATACTCCACAACTTTCATCAAAGGCATATTCTAGACCAAATTTTGAATAATTTCAACAGTGGTAGGATCATACAAATCATTTTTCAAAATTTTCATTTTTTCATTGCTTCAGGGAAAGGAATATTTACAGAATCTGAAACTATATCATTCAAAAGTATGTCCATATCATTATTTACATGTAGATGGAAAAAATGTGTAAAATCATCTACAACGTGTGGCCAAAAAAATGTAGGCTCGGCTTTGTGTGCTAGCTTTGGATATGCTGCATGTGTGAAATGCTTAAGATTGGTGCTGATTTTGCGGCATGTGCATGCGTCTACAAAGCTGGCTAGTCTCCATCAGGCATGTTGTTGTCTTTTTGTATTTTCTACATTTTTTGTGATTTTTCTACAAGTGCTGCTGCTCCAGAAATCTTGCTTAGTCCTTGTGATGGCTGGACTGACAATTCTCCGTCACATGCAAGATGCTTTCCCTTTGTGATTGCCGATGGCTGCTGTGCTCTACTACTCTTGAGATTAATAACGTTAGATATAAACAATTCATTTCTACCTGAATCAGGCAGATCACTGCACACTACCTTCTCCTTGCATTAGAAATTATTCGTATTATACTTGACCTCATCTGGTAGATGGTTTGGGAAGCCCTCAAGTCATCGATCTTTTAGGTCATCTCAGCCATGTTTTTTACTATCTACTCCAAGAACACGTGGGTCAGGTTCATCGGTGCAGCCTCAAAAGAGTCACCCAATTGGAGCCTTTGATTCTTATAGTTTGGGGGAGGCTGCTGCTGGTTACCCTAAGAGAAATGGTGAGGAGAAGGGTGAGAAGAGTTTTGTGAATACTGCTGAGAGGGATAAAATTTTTTGCTATGATGCAGACAACTGTTGCGGAGGAAAGCCATGATGATGGTATCTAGATTGCTACTGTTGATAACCCTGTCTTTAGGTGTTTCCATACTGCAGAGGCTGCTGGTTCTGGGGTGGGCAGGGTTGGAAGTTCCTCACTCCCTGCTGCAGGTTGTGTAGCCGGTTGGCCGAGTTCTGACCCTAAGAGTGTCCTTGAGGATGGGTCAGCCGTTATTCATGCTTCCACACACCATTTCTCTCTTGAATCTGTAGCGGGGGTGAGGGATAATAGGTTGGCAACATGTCGAATTGATAAACAATCATCTGGTTCCGGGATCACGAAGGCTGCTCCGGGACCTGCACGTAGTATACATACTGGACTGGTTGGGGCTGCGAGAGACTCGATTGAGATGGCTATATCAGTGATGATTCCTTCTGCTCAACGGGAGTCTCGACAGTGGCAGACATAGAGCTACAAGCATCTGCATTCAATGCTCGAACGAGCTGCTCCAGCTGTTGGGAAATCAAATCGAGCTTTTCTAAGCACCGGGTCCTCTTCTCAATGACTGGAAGTTTCTCGAGGTCTTGTGACCTCTTCTCTATGTTGTCAACCTTATACAGGTGACCCCGATGATGCTAAGGTTGGAGATCTCATACTTGTCTTCGGCATGAGTAGCCATGTTAACATGCTTGTAGATGATGGCGGGCATCTTCATATATGTGTGTGGCAAAGATTGAGCGGCCTCTCCTTCGTCCATATCCTCAATAATGTCCCAGATGACATCCTCGTCCTTGTTGAAATACGAGCCACCCCAAGAGGCATTGACGGGCCTCTAGCTTTCCATTTTCAATCCACCAAAGAAATGTTGTACAAGATTGGTCTTTGGAATCTCATGGTGGGGACAATTTTTCTGCAAGACCTTGAATCTTTCCCACGCTTCATGTATCATCTCGTGGGGCTGCTGACTCGAAGTTGGAAATACGAGTGTGCATGTGGTTCAGGCGGCTGAGAGGGTAAAATTTATGGAGAAATGCTGATTTCAACTCCTCCCATGTCATCTTTACTTTTCCTAAATAATCTACCCAATAGAGGGCCTTGTCTTGGAGGCGAAAAGGAAAAGCAGTCATCTTGATCACCCCAAGAGGGATGTTGGGGAAATGTGCACTGGCACAGATATGATCAAATTTTTGCAGGTGGATGTATGGTTCTTCTGTAGTATTCCCATGGAAGGTAGGTACCAGGGATGGAAACTATGGCTTCAGCTCTAAGTGGCCATGAATTTGTGGAATTTCAGTCCACTCTGTGATGCAGCCGGCTCTAGGATTGTAAGTTTGTTTAGTGTTGGCTTTGGCTATTGTGCCCTCCCCTCCCTTCTCTCATAACAGGTTCCACCTACTGACAAGTACTCTTCTGCATCTCCTTCATGAAACTCACAATCTATGTTCATCTCGTCCTCTCGTCTGGCGTCTTTCTCACCGATCCTCCTCCTCAAGTTATTCATCATATCTTGGAAGGTGGTCTAGGATAGGGCTTGATTGTTTAGCTGTTGTTGTATTGCCTGTATCAATGTGAGCAACTGATTGTTGACTTCATTCTATGTAGTATATTGCCCTTCCCCCTAGTTTGCTTGCTTGGCTGGTTAGGGTTGCGATCCCTTTCCCTTTCCTAAGGGATCCATATCTGAATCTGCTTGAAACTCTGGCTTGTGATTGAGTTGATGATCTACATGACGGAATAAACCCTGATCAGTCTTTGTTTGAACACTAGCTATGGAGATGAAAATGGAATTAAGGTCAATCCCAAATTGTCGTGAATGGAGCATAGGATATTGACTGAAATTGATCTCCATCCACAAGGGGTTGATTAGGGGACAAGAGTAGTCCCAGTTTATTTGGAAGGGAAAAGCTAGTTCGCATTTTGAGTCCATTCTGAACAACGGATTTATTGTAGAAAGGCAAGTGTTGAAAGAAGAAACAATCGGGAAGTCCAAGGAGAAGTTCACAAAGTCTGAACTGGTCCCATGGATATCACCACACATTATTGGATATGTCGATGACATGGAATTGAGGTGGGCATCAGCAAAGTCCTGACTAAACCATCTACAAGACGACATTAAGAGGGGTCAAAAGGAGATAGAGGATAGATGAAGAGCATAGAGATAAACAAGGAACAAAAGGAGTGCAAAGCAGTAGAAGGCTCACAACGAGCAATGGTAAAAAAGGAGAGCAAAATTGCGTAAATGCGCGATGTTTTTGGTCTCGACCTTCATAATACTAATCAATCAAACCTCAAACAATGGATTTACTAACTCGACCATGAAGCCGAGAAGGTTCGATAATTATCTTTGTAAGTTTTAGATTTGATTTTAAAGCAATTTATCTTTACATGAGTCCTTAAAGCGCTACACTTATAGGAGAGAGTACTGTTGGAAAAGTATCTGGTACTTGTCCTCCGTGTTTGTAACATGTAATCTGTACTTTATAAGGTCCTTGTAAACCTTCTTGGATCCCTACTCAGCCAAAAAAATAGAGGGAGGAAGATGATAGACGAAACCACTACTTCGGACCTTGCTCGCAACAGAATGACCCGTGAGCGTGCAAGGACCCGCTCGGAAACAAGATGATGAGACAGACATGCGTGGCCTAAGCTCAATACTTCAGACAAGGCTGATGCTCTACACAATAGGGAACACCATTGCTGGCCAAGCCCTACTCGTCCACATATGATAGAAGCGCCAAGACTTCGAAATCCCGAAAATACACAAGGCAACCACACACTGGGTTTTGGGCTCTATCCCTTATGATAACACTCTCTTACTAGGAAGGAGACCTTCCAATGCTACCTAAAATGAATTAGGGCTTTGCTCACCCAAGGCAATGAGTCAAATAATCAATTTTATTTAGGTCAAGTATTTTTAACAGTCCCTTTTTTATGTGTTATCACTTACTTTCAGTATATTCAATACAAGTGCCTAATGTTTTTGTATTTTCTTTGATTTCTTTGTGATCCAAAAACAGAGGAAGATAGTAGAAAAGCAATGCAAGGTGACACTAAGATGAAAATCTCACCTTAGTTCCTCAATGATGAATGCTCAGTTATAAGACTTACAGTGCATCCCAGCTCTCTCCAGGCGGGATGTAAAACATGAATTTGTAAACCTATACTATATGCTGATATGCACACAGAAATCGTCCTAAGCAGGCCTTTGCTACACATGAAGAACCAAATGCTAAACATCGAGAATAAAATCTAGAGTATGGTCTTGAAGCCTCCTCGGTGCCCACCACAATGGGTCTTGCAAGCGTTGTATGGAGTGCTCTCGCTGCGCGTGGTTTTAAGACTAGGTGTTCAATAATTAGATAATCTAAGTCAAAATATGAAGACTATAGGTGCATGCAAAGATGGTTAGGTGTATGGACTTAGATTACACGATGCAACAAGCCTAAAAACTAAGGTCTCATTCCACAAAACAAATAAAAATTAGGCGATAAGCACAAATCACGAGAAAAAAAATAAAACAAGGCAATAGAAAACTTGGAAAATGTGGTGAGCTCCCAAGTGAACAAACACTTGGGAATTGGGCCCGTGTGTTCAAAATCCAATGTACCTATATTATTACAAATTAATAATGCAGGAATAAGAATCTCTCTCACACACAAAAAAAATGCCTAAACTAATCTCCTCTCTCTAGAGCCTCCTGCTCTCTCCTACTGGCTACGTCAGAATAGTTGGCTCCTCATCCCAAGGCTACATAGAATCATTTAAGCGATCCTCCTCGGACCGCGGTCCCTTGCAAGAAGACAAATAGAAGAGATGTCAAACAATTCAAAAATGGATAATCAAATGAAGGGAATTAATCTAAAAAATGGCTAGGTAAGTAAAAGATAATATACTCTACAATCCAATGCTCCTCGGCAACGACGTCATTTAATGAATGCAAAAATCGAGGAGCCTAAAATGAGCCTCACAAGGAGTGGACTCAATCGTTGTGACGACTCCTCAACAGTCAGTTCCAGTCAACAATTAACCCATACAATGAATAAGTCAAGCAAAATAGTGTGAATCAAAATTTATTATACCCTATTAAATATGTATAGTGACGATCAAGTAGGGGTCGAACTTAGGAAGCAATGGTGTAGAACAATGTAAGCTAAAAAAATAAAGAACAATATGTCTCTCAACTGCTAAGCAAAAACATGGTTTTGTGGGTTTTAAACTTTGTATTTTTTTGTGTTCATTTTACAATTTTATATTTTGTTTTTAATTATAAATTTTTATATTTTCTTTTTATATTTTTATATTTTGTATTTTATTTTTTCTTTTAATTATCTAATATAAAGATACAAAAGAGTAAATGTACACTATAAGGAAATATAGATATAAATATAAATAAAATATTTAAAAACAATAAAATTAAATATTTTTGGGTTTAAATATTTTTTACTATTTTTGTTATTTTTAATGAATTTTGAGAATTTTATATATTTTTAAAGTAAAAAATATCCTAAATCAAGGATCTAATAAATGCCCAAAATTAAAAAGAAGAGGAAAAATATTAAATAAGACCAAAATTCTTAAAACTAATTTTAAAAGATAAATAATAATATAAATAAAAATATAGAATAGAAAAAATATTTTTGGGATTTTTATGAATTTTTAATATTTCTAAACTAGATTTTGGGGTTTTTTATTTTTATGAATTTTCTTTTTCTAATTTTAGGGTTTTTAGCTTCTAGAGTTAGAAAATAAATATCCATTTTTTTAATTTAAAAAAAATTCTATTTTTGGTATCGATTTTTATAAAATAAGAAAATGCCTAAAATAAAAATAAAAAAATGTGGCATGAATCTATTACATATTAGGCATCTAATCCTATTTTTGGTGATTTTTTGGAGCGAAATTGCTCTTTTAAATAAATGAGAAACTACAAAAAGAAAGTACAACCGGGTAAGGACATAAATGGTAATAAAATTAAGTACAAGGGCTTTGCTGCAATTTTCACAAAATATTATAATGGGAATTCAAAATTATTGGACTAGAACAAATATGAATACCCACGAGGGTATGCCTACAAAAACACCACCTTACGTGGGATGACATGTGAGGTAACATGGACTAGACTCAGCTGCAAATAACAAAAGTTTGGGGGCCCTTATGCAAATAATACATAAATAAATGAACAACAGATGAATGCTTGAGTTTTAAAATCAAATTACAAAAAGTAGTTGGGCCTAAGGTGCAAAATACCCAACTTGAGGTGCCATCAGATGGGCGTGATATGCCCACGTAGACACGTGGAAACTCCTCTATTGATGATGCCTATTTGCAATGAGTGTCTAGGATTAGACTCGGGAGTACATGCAACGGTGGAGGCGCGGCTCGATCGGACGAAGGCTGCTGCACTGAAACAACGACTCTTGATCTGATGGTGCTGAGTGGAGGTGGACGAACAAAGGATGAGCTCGCCCCAGGAGAGTTTGGAATCGATGTTGTGGGCTCCTCCGACCTCTTCCTGGAGCTCTGACGGTATTTAAATTCTCATGTGATCCTCCATGGCAGTAGGGCTCCACAAAACGACCCGAACCCTCTCCAGATGCCCAAACGAGTCCTCGAACCTTGAGGGTACTTTTCTATTTTCGATATCCCTGCAAAGGGGTTGTTCCCCTGATGATTCCTGTTAGCACACAAATATGGAGCTTAGGGGAGCTCCTAGTGGTGGAATGAGGTGGAAATGGGTTAGATGAGTATCTCTAGCAAGGTGGGGTGGTGGAGATGTGGATCTCCCGATCTTTGCATGATCGGGGTGGCTGGAGGTGCTGGGGGAGACATAATATGAAGGTGGAAGAAGGTGGATGCGAGTGCGTTGTCAGAACAACTGTTATATGGTGATCAGAGGCAGTGGCTGGAGCGGAACTCTGATGAAGGATAAAAGTGCTAATCTACACTAAACGAGCAAGGAATGACCAAAATAGAAGCATAAAAGAAAATACTAAGACTATGGATAACTAAGAAGCGGAAGAAATAGGAGCTCACAGGTGTGGAGCGCCCCAAGAAGAGCTTCGGCGGAGCACGGTGGCGAGCAACGAATCATGCCTCAATTTGATGCTAACCGATACCTAAAGGGATCCCCGAAGTTCTTGTTGCCACCACGTCAAAGAATAACTGCTTAGAACTAGGTGATGAAGCCACGTTTCATCATCTTTATTCTATCATTTTGGCACCAAAAACCCTAGCAAATGCATGTAAATACCCTTAAATGGAGCATCTTAGCATTCATGCATGTGCATTCAATTAGTGTATAAAATACTGTAATTAAGGCCAAAATTATAGAATAAATAAAGAAAAGAAAAAGAATAAAATATTGTAAATATTTTATGACCCCAAAACCCCCGAGACCTAGGCATCTTGATGAATAGGTCGACAAGGAATAAAGTAGGGGGAGATAAGGTCAAAAACACAGTCAAAATACCTATTCATTCTATTCATTTCTTATTCATTTTGGGACCTATTTTTGGTTCTACTTTTTATACATCAAATAAATAAACTTTGTTCATGAAAGTTGTAGATAATTTAATAAGGAAAAATACAAAATTGATTTCACAGAAAAAGAATGTACAGATAAAAAGTTCTGGTCTGAATAAGAATCCAAAATCCCAACTTCCCAGACCCGTATCTCGCAACTGACAACTCCAAATGTAGCAAAATCACCTTTAATTGTATATAGAATAAAATAATCTATCCAATGGCGGTGGTTTCGCATTAGGGGGAGCTGCGGTTTGAAAGTTGAATTTTGGACCCCTATTGTATACTTGTACTGAATAAAATATTCAATTTATTCTTTATTCATTATTTATTCATTTTTATATTTTTATAATTTTGTAAATATTACTTATACTATATATGTGCATTAAAATTGAAATAAAATGCAAAGAAAAATAAAAATAAAAATTCTTGTACAAAGACTACATAGGTATTATACATACACTTATACCTCTATAAAATGCATTTGTATTTTATTAAATATACAAAACATATCAGAAAAATAAAATAAAAATATATATGTGTATATAAAAGTATTTTATAATTTTAGAAAATAAAAACCAAAATAAAATAAATTAAAAATACCTAAATAAAAATAAAATACTTAAATATATAGATATAGATACCTAGAGGGGTATAAATGCAAACTTGCAAAAATATACTTCATAAAAATAAATAAAAATCACCATAAAATAATTTATAAAATAATAAACATTTTTTATTTTATAATAAAAAATTAATAAAATCGTTTACCGTTTTTAAATGATTTTAGAATACTTTTTTCCAGGCTTTTTCCTGGTTGGTCCACGTGGACCAACCAGGAGGGCTGGAGAGTTGACCTGGGTCAACTCTCTGACCCCTTGCCTGCTGCTTGTCAGAACGCCTAAGACCCCTACTTTCTCGATTTTTTTCGCCATGATGCGTTGCTCGAGGGTAGTCGATCTCTTCATGAAAGTTGCTCACTGTAGATCCACCTAGCCCGCCGACCTATCAGATCTTCCCAGATCTTTGTGGTCCGCCCGTGATCGAGCCTCGAACATCGCGCCTCCACCATGTTCAAAAACCAACCCTCTTCTTCCTTTTCCCTTTGAACCGGTTTTTGGGCGCCAATAGCTTCCAGGTGGGGTTGAGGGCGAGCTCTCGTGACAGGGGAATCCTCCCCCACTGCCGTCGAGGTGCGGCGAGCCTCCAAGCACCGTGTTCCACCACCTCCGACCGTACGGCCGTCGAGGTTCCTTCCTTGGGCCATACAGCCCTCGAGGTCGTCTTTCTTCCTTGTTTTTTTTCTCTGTTTAGTTAGCTGTTACTCGTAGGTTTTATTTCATGTTGTTAGTTAGTTGTTTAACCCTTAAATCGACACCATCTACCCTCTCGCCGGAGCTTGCTCCGGCGAGCGTTATTTTCGCCAAACTGCCCTTCACCAACTCGCATATGCCCCTGGACCCTTTTACTGTCGTGTCGTGCTTTCATTTGCAGGTCCGGGAGGCTCAAGGAACCCCATCTGGGTTCGAGTTTTGCAGCTCCGAAGCCACCTGGTGCCCCTTTTTTGTCTCTGACCTCGCAGCGGAGCATCGGACCTCAACCATCCATTTTGGCTTCGCCGACGGGTCGGGGAACATTCCAGGAGCGAGGGGAGACCGCCGGCGGGCTTGAGGGAGGTCGGAGAAGCACGCGCAACCAGTTCTAAACTCGCCTTGGGCGAGTTCCTCATCCGTTCTTCCTGGCATCTCGAGAGCCGTCGATTTTGGCCCTGTTCTTCCCGTGTAGCAGCCGCCGTTGGATCAACCGCGAGCCCAGGCCGTCCGATTGCGTCATCATCTTCTAATCTGGGCCGTCGGCCGTGAAGCGGTATCGCGGCTCTCTGTGCTGACACGTGGCTTAAGTAGCTCATCAACCGCCGTTCGATCAGCCTCTTGAGTTGGGTATTTTGCAAACACACCCAGCCGTTTTTGGTATTATATATATAGTTCTAAATCTTTCGTAGGCTGCTGTGGCTTTTTGTAATATTTGCATCTTAGCCCCCAGATTTTGTGTACTTGATTAGACCCCCCCCCCCCCGCCAGGTCGCGTGCGTCGCACGTGGCCGTGGTGGTTTTTGTAGGGACCCCCTGGGACTTTTACTTATTCGCTTTTAATCCTAAAACAATTTAGTGCAGTATATAAGTTTTGGCTATTTTGCAAACTTGCCCAGGAACTCTTGAATATTTGCATAAACGCCTCTGCCAGGCGCGCGTGCACGCACGTGCGTCTGGGAGATTTTGCGAGAAGCCCCTGCGGCTTTTGATATTAGCGTTTAGTCAGCAAATTATTTTAATCAGTCATATTTTTGTGGAAAAATTGCATGCAGGCCCCTTGATTCTCTGATTATTACACATATGCCCCTGCCAGGCCTGTTTAGTGATGGGATGCTTGTTGGATTTATTTGACCTATCATTTTAACTCCAAAATTTCTCAAATTTTGAACTTAAGTTTCTGGACATGTGTACCTTAACGCCACATATTTAGTTTTTGATTTTATTTTACTTTCATATTTATTAAAAATCAAAAACTTGCTCTTGTGCACTGTCTAGCTTAGAAAATGCCAAAAAAATAGTAAAACACCTCCAAAAATTCCAAAAAAATTACCTAGTGTGTATTTTATCCTATTTTAGTGTCAGTCCAAAAACCACTAAAAATCTCAAAAGAAAAACTTAAAAAAAATTCGAAAAGACTCAAAAACTTCCAAAAAATTCTAAAAATCAAGGAAAAATCCAAAAATAGCAAACTCGGTTCCTGCTTGTTCTTTATTCTGTTCTCTTCATTTGAAAAATAGTGTGAAAAATTTTGGTTGCTGTTTGCTATTTTTAAATCCCATTTTACTCACAGCCAGCACATATTTCACTGTTTTGCCTTGTTTTGCTATTCAAAAAAATATCAAAAACACCTTGAAAAATCCCCAAAAATCACAAAAACAGTAGAAAACCACAAAAATACCAAAAAGATTTTATTGCTGAATTTTTGATAATTTTTACTTAGTTTTATAAATATTTTACCTTGCCTTTTATTCCATTGTCTTTGAATTCCAATATTGAAAAAGAAAAAGAAAAATATAAAATATAAAATATAAAAATCAGAAAATTAAAAACCAAAATACAAAATTAAAAACTAAAAAAAATTAAAAAATTAAAAACCCACAAAAACACCTTTGCTTGCTTGCTTAGTATAGACACTTCACATACACATTCACTTGTGCACAATTGTTTGAATTACCCTGTTTGCTCCCTGTGTTCGAACTCTCTGCATACTTGTCACTATACACCATTTGTGCAGAGTTAAAAATAAATTTTAACTCCACATTAGTTCTAATTTATTGATCTTTATTGTGGGTTAATTGTTGATTAATTTTGGGATTTGTGTGGTCAAACACCGACTATTGACTCGCCTTGTGAGTTGATATAACCACACCGATTTTCGAGATTATCAAATGGCGCCGTTGCCGGGGAGCAACAGCGAGTAGTTCACATTTTGTTTGATTGTGTGATTGTTTACCATAGCATCATTTTCCATCTCTTACATTTTTGATATATCTTGTTGAGCTATCTGACCATCTTTTTTCTTGTCTTCTTGCGAGGGACCGCGGAGCAAGGCGGATTTCTTAGGTGATCCAGAGCATCCTTGGGAAGCGGAGCCGGCCTTCTTAGGTCACGCCGGCAGGAGAGAGCAGGAGGAGTAAGAGAGAGTGATTAGTTAGCTTGCAATTTACTTTTGTGAGAGAGTGACCTTTGAGAAATTGTAATAATACAGGTACTTGGACTCTTGGACATTCGGGCCCAATTTCCAAGTGTTTGTTCACTTGGGGGCTCACCGCAGTTTTGTCGGCTTTTCATCGCATTTTTTTTACTTTGTTTTCCGGTTTTATTTTCTTCACTTTGTGTGATTGAGCCCTTAGATTTAGGATTGCTTGCGATAGACTAAGGCCAAACACCTAATATCTTTGCATGTACCTATAGCCGCGTTTGGACTTAGTCAAAGTTTAAACAGTCTGTTCATTTATCTCTTAACCCGTGTGCCGTGAGCGAGCCCCATCAAGCGCTACTCCTGAACTTGAGTGTGTCGAGAAGAGGAGGGGTAAGCCAAGACCGGACTCTTAGGTTAAAGATAAGTGGCCGACTTGTGGTTCTTCACGATAATAGCAATTTCTGAAACTTAGGGCGATTTCATCGGCTTGCATTTGCATATAGTTAGGTTTCAATTCTGCTGAGCATCCTTGCATGTAGAGTGCTGGAGGCAAGGTGAGCATTTACGCTTTAGCATCCATCATTATTTGCCGCTTGCATTGCTTTTCCGACTCTCCCTCTGATTTTGCCAACCTAGGAGCTTAAAGGAATTGAATCCCCGTTAGGATCGTGCATTTTTTTAAAAATCCAAAAAAAAGTGATAATCAATAAAATTGGGACTGCTAATTTTACTTGACCCTAAAACCGACCAAAAGAAAAAAATCTTGTATTGGGGCGAGTAATCCCCTCATTGTCTTCGTTTTACATTGCTCGCGCATACACTAAGGATAGAGCCCAAAATCCTATTTTCAAGCCCCCTAAGTGTTTGTGCAACTTCTTGACTTATTCACCTAAACTCTAAAACAGACAAGATAAAAAGACCGCATTTGTGGTCTTCACCGAGTTGAGTAGGTGAATTGAGGGTTTGGTTGTTTCATTTTTGCTTGTGATTGTTTTGTGTGCATTCTAGATCATCCTCTGTGCATTTGCGCCTTTTCTTCACTCTCTTGATTTGACCACCGTGCTCCCCCGAATCACTTCCGTTTGTTTCGAGATGGACCCCTGGAGTGCATTTTATCCGGACTTTGCGGATCCCTCGCTCCCTCCAGCCGGTCCACCTCCCTTTTATCAGGAGGATCCTCCTCCTACTTTCTCGGACTTTTGTACATATCCGCCTCAGCCACAGTATCACGACTCGGACTTCTACCCACATCCATCCCCACCTGTGTATTATCCACCTCCACCTTCACATCCACCCGAGTTTGATCTGATGGAGTCACCTCCCTCGATCTCTATGAGTGATATCTTGAATCGGATGACAAAGAGCATTGATTTGATGAATGAT
Source organism: Ottelia alismoides (assembly GCA_037367405.1). Lineage (NCBI taxonomy): Eukaryota > Viridiplantae > Streptophyta > Magnoliopsida > Alismatales > Hydrocharitaceae > Ottelia > Ottelia alismoides. Next base: position 254,570 of record JAZKJV010006919.1, on the reverse strand, counting down.
GATATTGCTTTCTTGAGGAAGAATCAGAGTAATGCTCCTTTTGTTGGGAATACGGCTTCACTTATAGATGATCATGGGAGCTTGCAATCGCCCAAAATACAAAAAAATGAGAAAAATTTAAAAATCCAAAAAGATTTTGGGAGACACTTGGTTGATCAAGATTTTGAGGAGAGAGTCCACTTGCCAGAACCCTGGACCACACACCCAGTCACATCCAGTCCCACCTTTGACCCCGAGGATGCCGCTGTACAGACTGCTCTTGGCATGCCTCGTGTATATGCTGATTCCGACTTCCTCCCTTGTATGGAGGAAGTCCAAAAATTCAAAAAAATGTTATCTGAACCCGAAGTGGTGGCTACTATTCATGAGATTATCTGTGCCCCACTTCAGCAGGCCATGACCCAATTATCTGCTCCTCTTCCCAAGAAGAGAAAGCGGAGGAGCAGATCTGAGCGTCACATTCTGACCATGGCCACTGTCCTCGCCATCACACACCGTCCCATTCCCAAGAGGAAGAACACAGCTACACCTTTCATCACTTGCACCATCTCTGACTATACATGTGATCGCACTCTCCTAGACGGCGGTGCTTCGATTAGCATATTACCCTTCTCGTTGATACAGTCTCTTCACTTAGGGCCTCTCAAGAAGACCAGGATGATCGTTCAGTTTGTTGATGGATCTATCAAGAGGCCGAAGGGTATCCTTGAAAACGCCGTCATTTCTATTCAGGGCACGAGCCACCATGTTGATTTTGTCGTGTTGCCCATGGAGAACTCCACAGGGGAGCCATCTCCAATCATCCTGGGACGACCATTCCTCGCCTCTGCGAGGGTCATTATTGATTATGGATCAGGAGAGGTTCGTTTCCGTCCTGTTGACGGGAACGAAGTGTCGATCACCGCACCCACAGTTGACCAGAGACCTGCACCTGATGCACCTCCACTGATTATAGCTGACTCTGGGGCCCATGACAGATCTGATGATACTAGAGATACCTCCTTAGCGATCCCTGATGAGCCCCGACGGATCCCCCGAAAGGGGAGGAAGTCGGAAAGCATGGACCTCACTAATCCTCCTCCTGGTGTGTGGCGATGTGTTGATGAGATCCAGAGTATTTATGTGATTGAACCATTTGATCAGGGGGCAGATACTAAGATAATTGAGGATGCTTATGATGTTACCCATTACTTTGAGAGACCTCATAAGGCAACAAATGACCCAGGTAAGACTAGACAGGACGAATCTAGTTTGACTACTTCCACTGATAAATCCGTTCCTAGCCCTTCACAGGTGAAGATGATTGAGGTCGGTTATGATGCTGCCATTTATTTTGATAAATTCAGACCTCTTGTTGAAGACAAGGATTCAGGTGAGAGTCTTGAGGACGATATGAGTTCGTATACTTTCACTGATGATTTCGTTCCTTTTGATTTTGACCTGGACGAGGACTCGCAGGACGACTCCGATTACACTTCTTCCGAGGATGATGAGTTTGTCCCATTTCACTTTGATATCGGCGAGACTTCCAAGGCCGGACCTAGTTGTACTTCTTCCATTCACCCGTCTGTGCCTTCACACCATAAGACCACCAAGGGAGAACCCGGCCATACTGCTTCCATCGATCAGTTCGTCCCTTTCCGATTTGACTCCACTGAGGGCCTTCCCCGTGTCGACCCTGATCGGCCTCCGTCCACTGTGGACCCCGATGTCGACATACACCATATCCGATCTATCCCTCAGCGGTCTCGCAAGAAGGTTTGCTTTCCACCTTCTGATGACCACCCATTTATGTTGTAGATTCTATCCTGTGACTCTCTTTCCATCTCTCGTTTTTGCTCGTCTACCCATTTCTCGTGTTTGCCTTGCCTAGGACGCACTTTGTCCTACGTATAGGAGGGGTAGATGAGTTGAGTGTTCTTTCTTCGTTCTGTGTCATCGCTCCTGTTGTTGTCTATACTTAGGGCTTCTTTTACCCTAAGTATAGGGGGAGTGATGTGTACATCCTCACGATCTTTTCATCCATCTTCTGCTTTCATTTTCTTCTTTTCTTCTTTTCTTCTTTTCCTTTTCTATCTTCTTTATCTATCATAAAGGTGCCGCCCTTGTAGACAGTTTTCCATACTTAGGACGTACTTTGTCCTAAGTATAGGGGGGTGTGCACCCCGAGTATTTCCATTCTTTGATCCTCTCCATTGTCTCCTCTTCTTGTCTATACTTAGGGATATCTTACCCTAAGTATAGGGGGAGACAATCTGAGTATGATCTGTTCATTCCCACCCTTGACCCTCCCTGCTTTGTGTACAGTCTGCTATACTTAGGATTATTTGATCCTAAGTATAGGGGGGACGGTCAACTTCTCATTTGTTCATTCATTCCTTCATTCCTTCGTTTATTCTTTAGACTTTCCTATACTTGGTACGAGTTATGTCTTCTCTTTTCTCTCTGATCTATGAGGACATAGCTCAAGCTAAGTATAGGGGGGTCGTATATACTGTGTATATACTTTAGCCATAACTCGTACTTTCGTATTTTCTTAAAAATATGGCTAAAAATTCTTTAAAATTTATTAAAATTCTTTAATAAAAAGATGTGGTTATTCCTCAAATTCTTTTTGCATATACTGATTAATAAATCAGGTGAAAATGTTTTTTGCAAAATGTTTGAAAAATAGTTTGAAAATCTTTGTGAACATCTATTGAAAACTATTTTGAAAATATTTTGTTACATGTTTTCAACCTTTGTAAAAATGTGTGATTTGTAAAATTCATTTTCTTTATGTGAAATAAAAGATTTGAAAAATGAATTGCAAATGGTTTGAAAAATGGTTGCAAAAATATGTGAAAAATCTATATATACTGTTTTGAAAGCCTTTGCAAAATGAGTTTCAAATGTGGGTACATGTTTGTAAAATGTTTGTGAAAATTATTTTGGACTATAGTTTTCAAAAATTGTGTGAAGAGCTTGTGTCAAATAAGTTTGAGGAATACTAACATCACACCAAAATCCACTACCTATATATGTGTATAAAACTGACCACTTACCCTGTAAATTCTCAAAATCCATTTCTTGTAAATATAAGAAGCACTCCCGTGTACATATTTTTAACCTAGATTTTAGCCAAAATCTTTTTGTTTTCAAAAATCCCAAAAACATTTGCAAAACTAAAATCCAAAAACATTTGAAATATCTTTTTGAAAAATACAAAAAATTGCATCTGCATGCGCATGCATCATCTTTTCAAAAATCCATAAAAAGTTCAAAATCTTGAAAATTGCATCACAAAAATATTTCTTGCATAGCATAGCATGAGCATTTTTCGGATTGAGTTTGATAGTTGAACAAGTCTAAGTAAAATCCGGAGATTGGAGCTTGATTGGACCTTAAAATCTACCTAATAACAGGAACCTTAGAGGAACTGGGTTTGAGGTACTTCATGTCTAGTTGACTTAATTCTTTGAGGATCACGGGACTTGGTTCAATGTATTCTTGACTGCCTAAGTAGAGTATTTCGGAGCACACGCACGACTCTTGTTGATAATGACCTAACTTGGACACTTGCACCTTTCACAAAGCTCTCCACGGATGAGGTGGTGAGGAGGCAGTTTCCTTTGGCTTGGGGTAGCATATGAGGGTAGTACTTCTAGGCGGAACCTCTCTTCTTCTTCTAGTGAAGGAAGTGCACCTCAACTTGGTCTAGTGGTGATGAAGGCTAAAGACAGAAGCCGTGGGTTGTAATAAAGCTTCAAAAGAGGGATAGTCTACTGGCTCAAGAGGAAAATTTCTTGTATATATGCTGCACCATGTAGATATGTTGTACAGATGCAATTGAAAAAAAAAAGAGAAAAAAGAAAAAAAAAAGAAAAGAAAAGAACTCCAAAAAAATTGGTGGGTCGGATTGAAAATTTAATAACCCCACCGGAGTGTATATAGTCCAATAAAGCAAAAGCTTATGGTATCCACGTTACATCTCATGAAGCTTGCAGCGGGAGACTTGGCTACACTGGCTGAGCTTCCAAAAGTCTATACTTCTTCCCCCTCTTCTTGAGCCGGTTGCACTTGAACTTAGAAGGGAATACCCCGCTTCTCGAGGAAAGAGTTGCTAGACCGAGGCATTAGAGTTACCAGGTTGGGGGAGGTTGTTTCTTTGTCACTTCTGAGGTGGGGAGCTACATATCACTTACACTGTACGAGTCAGACTCATAGTCGTAAGAGTTTGCGTATGAGTTGAAGTATTTCTGACCTGGCTATTGAGGAGACTTGGACAGAGTTTTGGGATTCTCAAGGACTGTTGGATTTCAAACTTGGTTCTCATTAAGGTTCCGACCGCACTAAAATTCCAAAGGTCCGACTTAAGCTCCAAACTTTAATTTTGCGAAGACAAGTTCGATAATTAAACTTAATCTAATTTTCTTCTTTTTCTTTTCTTTCTTTTTCTTTTTGCACTTATTGCACAAGTGTTTGCTAGGGACTAGCAAAGGTAAAGTATAGGGGGATGATGAAGCCACGTTTCATCATCTTTATTCTATCATTTTGGCACCAAAAACCCTAGCAAATGCATGTAAATACCCTTAAATGGAGCATCTTAGCATTCATGCATGTGCATTCAATTAGTGTATAAAATACTGTAATTACGGCCAAAATTATAGAATAAATAAAGAAAAGAAAAAGAATAAAATATTGTAAATATTTTATGACCCCAAAACCCCCGAGACCTAGGCATCTTGATGAATAGGTCGACAAGGAATAAAGTAGGGGGAGATAAGGTCAAAAACACAGTCAAAATACCTATTCATTCTATTCATTTCTTATTCATTTTGGGACCTATTTTTGGTTCTACTTTTTTATACATCAAATAAATAAACTTTGTTCATGAAAGTTGTAGATACTTTAATAAGGAAAAATACAAAATTGATTTCACAGAAAAAGAATGTACAGATAAAAAGTTCTGGTCTGAATAAGAATCCAAAATCCCAACTTCCCAGACCCGTATCTCGCAACTGACAACTCCAAATGTAGCAAAATCACCTCCTCAAAATCTTGATCAACCAAGTGTCTCCCAAAATCTTTTTGGATTTTTAAATTTTTCTCATTTTTTTGTATTTTGGGCGATTGCAAGCTCCCATGATCATCTATAAGTGAAGCCGTATTCCCAACAAAAGGAGCATTAATCTGATTCTTCCTCAAGAAAGCAATATCATCATTCATCAAATCAATGCGCTTTGTCATCCGATTCAAGATATCACTCATAGAGATCGATGGAGGTGACTCCATCAGATCAAACTCGGGTGGATGTGAAGGTGGAGGTGGATAATACACAGGTGGGGATGGATGCAGGTAGAAGTCCGAGTCGTGATACTGTGGCTGAGGCGGATATGTACAAAAGTCCGAGAAAGTAGGAGGAGGATCCTCCTGATAAAAGGGAGGTGGACCGGCTGGAGGGAGCGAGGGATCCGCAAAGTCCGGATAAAATGCACTCCAGGGGTCCATCTCGAAACAAACGGAAGTGATTCGGGGGAGCACGGTGGTCAAATCAAGAGAGTGAAGAAAAAGGCGCAAATGCACAGAGGATGATCTAGAATGCACACAAAACAATCACAAGCAAAAATGAAACAACCAAACCCTCAATTCACCTACTCAACTCGGTGAAGACCACAAATGCGGTCTTTTTATCTTGTCTGTTTTAGAGTTTAGGTGAATAAGTCAAGAAGTTGCACAAACACTTAGGGGGCTTGAAAATAGGATTTTGGGCTCTATCCTTAGTGTATGCGCGAGCAATGTAAAACGAAGACAATGAGGGGATTACTCGCCCCAATACAAGGTTTTTTTCTTTTGGTCGGTCTTAGGGTCAAGTAAAATTAGCAGTCCCAATTTTATTGATTATCACTTTTTTTTGGATTTTTAAAAAAATGCACGATCCTAACGGGGATTCAATTCCTTTAAGCTCCTAGGTTGGCAAAATCAGAGGGAGAGTCGGAAAAGCAATGCAAGCGGCAAATAATGATGGATGCTAAAGCGTAAATGCTCACCTTGCCTCCAGCACTCTACATGCAAGGATGCTCAGTAGAATTGAAACCTAACTATATGCAAATGCAAGCCGATGAAATCGCCCTAAGTTTCAGAAATTGCTATTATCGTGAAGAACCACAAGTCGGCCACTTATCTTTAACCTAAGAGTCCGGTCTTGGCTTACCCCTCCTCTTCTCGACACACTCGAGTTCAGGAGTAGCGCTTGATGGGGCTCGCTCACGGCACACGGGTTAAGAGATAAATGAACAGACTGTTTAAACTTTAACTAAGTCCAAACGCGGCTATAGGTACATGCAAAGATATTAGGTGTTTGGCCTTAGTCTATCGCAAGCAATCCTAAATCTAAGGGCTCAATCACACAAAGTGAAGAAAATAAAACCGGAAAACAAAGTAAAAAAAATGCGATGAAAAGCCGACAAAACTGCGGTGAGCCCCCAAGTGAACAAACACTTGGAAATTGGGCCCGAATGTCCAAGAGTCCAAGTACCTGTATTATTACAATTTATCAAAGGTCACTCTCTCACAAAAGTAAATTGCAAGCTAACTGATCACTCTCTCTTACTCCTCCTGCTCTCTCCTGCCGGCGTGACCTAAGAAGGCCGGCTCCGCTTCCCAAGGATGCTCCGGATCACCTAAGCAATCCGCCTTGCTCCGCGGTCCCTCGCAAGAAGAAAAGAAAAAAGATGGTCAGATAGCTCAACAAGATATATCAAAAATGTAAGAGATGGAAAATGATGCTATGGTAAACAATCACACAATCAAACAAAATGTGAACTACTCGCTGTTGCTCCCCGGCAACGGCGCCATTTGATAATCTCGAAAATCGGTGTGGTTATATCAACTCACAAGGCGAGTCAATAGTCGGTGTTTGACCACACAAATCCTGAAATTAATCAACAATTAACCCACAATAAAGATCAATAAATTAGAACTAATGTGGAGTTAAAATTTATTGATCTTTAGTGTGGGTTAATTGTTGATTAAATTCAGATTTTGATTGGTCGACACTTCGACTGTGTTCCCGCCTTGTGTGGAACACAAGACCGTTCGATTTCTGAGTTTATCACTAGGGTTTGGCTGTGGAAGAGGGATCAAAATGAAATTTGGATGGAGATGATATTTTATACAAGTGGTAAAGCGAGGACCAAGAACGAGGTGGATCTGGCAAATATGTGATGCTCAGATTGAGTAATCATGCAGGTGTGTAAGGTGGTGGAGCGAGGAGGAAAAGATGCTAAAGAGTCATCCCTATTCGATGAACACATCAATCAAGAAAATCGGGAAAGTCAAGGTCAAACGTAGGTCTGATAAGGTGCTGGCACAACTCAGAGAGTTGACCCAGGTCAACACTCAAACACCTGGTTAGCCCATGTGGACCAACCAGGAAAAACTAGCCCGAAAAAGATTTATCAAATTGAAATTAATTAATTAACGATTTTATTGATTTTAAGTTATAAAATAAAAAATGTTTACTATTTTGTATAGAATTTTATTATGATTTTTATTTATTTTATATAAGTTACTAATTACAAGTTAGGTTTTAGGGTTTTATTATATGTATATTTACCTATATTATGGGTATTTTATTTTTATTTGTATATTTAATTTTATTAGTTTATTCTCTTATTTTATTTATTTACAACTTATTTTTATATAATTAAATATATTTTCATTAGATTTTTCTGATATAATAATTGCACTTAATTAAATATAGGTGTATGTTGGATACGTATATGTATTGTATATTCATCTTTGTATTTTGTATTTTATTTTAGTGTTTTATTTATGGTTTCATTATAGTTGTAATATGTATATGTGAGACAAATAATATTTACAAAAATATAAAATATAAAACTATAAAAAATAACAAAGAAATATATAAAATGAATATTTTAATCTGGTATATCGTACAATAGGAGTCCAAAACCAAACTTTCACACTTTAATTAAAAAAATATATAAAACCACCATCATTAAATGGCTTATTAGAAGTTATATGCAAATAAAGATGATTTGATGTATTTTTTTGTTTTTATTTAGGAGACAGGGTCTGGGAAGTTGGGATTGTGGCCTTTTATTTAGAGCATAACTTGTACACTGCATATTTTTTATATGAAATCAATTTTATAATTTTCTATATATTATTATCTACAATTTTATTGTTAAAAATTTCTTTATATGATGTATAAAAAGTAGAAAGTAAAATATATCACAAAATGTATAAATTTTGAATAAATGAAGGGAATTCATATTGTATTATTGGCCCTTATCTCCCCCTACTTTATTTCTTGTCGACCAAATCATCAACATGCCTTGGTCTCGGGGCTCAGGGTCATAAAATACCTTTGGAATTTTATTTGTTTCTTTTCTTTTCTTTATTCTATATTTTTTGCATTAAAAATAATGTTTTACATAATGTTTATACAACAAAGAATGAATGTTAATTTGTACAAATAAAGGGTATTTTCATGCATTAGCTAGGCTTTTTAAGGCCAAAATGATAGAATAAGGGTGATTAAATGGAGATTCATCTGGCACAACCATAGTTCGATCAATCAGAGCCTCCACCATTGGATCTATCGGGGTGATCAAGTATGCATCGTCCAAGCGCAAAGCGGTATTCACCGTCCTCTGGCCAACACGTGGCTTAGTTGATCATCTCCGCCATCCACCATCACGCCTACGTTGGGTATTTTGTGAACTTCACCCAACGGTTTTTTGTAATTTACATTTAATGCTCAATCATTCATTTGCAACATATTTTATTTTGTAATATTTGCAGTATAAAACCAGCATTTAATCATTATTACATATTGTCCCACACTAGCGAGGATCATTGTCCGTACATGTGAGCATGGCTATTTTGCAACCGAGCCCCTCAAGAATTATTTATTTATGTTTGGTTCGTTAAATTGAATATATAGTGGTATCTTTTTGGTAGAAATTGCATCTTGGCCTCTGAAACTGGTTAATATTATAGTTACACCCTTGTTAGGCGTAGTTTATTTTATTTCTCTAGTTAATTTGCACGCCCAACCCTTGGAATTTGTTTAAGGGTTCGATTTTTATTAGAAATTTTTAATAATTGCAATTAAGTCCCTACCAGTTTGCAATCTCTTTTTATAGATTTATTTTTATTAAAAATAGATAGCTTGCTCCTAAAATCCCTTGAAAATTATGGTAAATACCTGACACTATTATCCATTACACATAATTTTATTTAGATATTATGTCCTATATTTCTGTTTATAAAAAATCAAAAAGAGCACAAATTTTCCCGTAAAATAAAAATATATAAAAACATTAGGAAAAAATCCCCAAAAAATATATTTGTTTATGTAAGTATTTTGAAGCTTCAGACCAAAATTCATTAAAATGGAAAAAATAAAAACCATAAAAATCAAAAATTCCCAAAGTCTTTATAAAAATCTATAACATTATTTCTTATTTTTAGTTTCCTAATTGATTCGACCTATTTTATTAATCCCTTATTTGGGATAATTTGACTTTAAAAATCCATAAAATTAGTGAAAATCCTTTAAAGAAATAGTAAAAAACTTATTTAAAATACAAAAATATTTAATTATGTAATTTTTATTTATTTTTAGTTGTATTTATATTTATATTAATCCATGTTGTATATATAGCCTTATATAGTTTATATATCCTTTAAAAAAGAAAAAGGAACTAAAAATTGTAAAATAAAGTAATATAAAATTATAAAGCAATAAAATATAAAAAATATTAAAAAACAAAATTTAAAAAATATATTAAAGTTGAAAATCCCACAAAAAATACATAAACAACAAAAAGCACACGATTTTGTGCATTTATTTGCCTCCTTTCTCGCATTCGCTTCCTGTCTTCGACCTCAACAGTACTTACATCTATACACATACATTGTAGAGTTATAATAAATTTTAAGTCCACATATTTTTCTTTTCATTGTTTGATACCTGATTATGGGTTAATGTTGATTTTATAGGGTTTCTTGAGCGATCGCCACAATGACTTTGTCTTCGCTTAGTGAGGACATATTTGACCCTAAAAAACCTTATTTATCAAGGCGCTTATCGTAGAACCATAAACTGAACCGCCTCAAAACTCCTTCACCTGAAGCTTATCTAGAACCTACACAATCGAAGTCGATCCGCAGAGTCAAATACCTGATTATCATAACCTGCAGTTCTTAATTCGGAGCATCGCATCTGATTGATTCTTTAATCGCTCATCTCCTGAAGCATTAGTAAATAAACTACGAGCAACTTGAGATCTGAATCTGACCATAATCGTCGTAGCCCGAATAAAAGTTGGGGAAGAACGCCTCCCATTACAGATTCTTTTTCATCCCTTCGATCAAACTCGAGAAGCCTAATCAGACCTGTCCAGTCAAGGGCAATTCAAGTCTGTTTGATAACCCACAATCGACGGTCTAGTTGCGCTCCACCACCCACTGCTTAAGATCCTCGTGTGCTGATCACGTGAGGCCAGATATTTTAGGAAATTTGCATCTCGCTACCCAAACATTTCTGAATTTGCGAGTGGTACCCTCGAACTATATCATATTACGGTGGGGTTTCTGAATTTGCTCACATGGACGTTGGTAGTTTTTGCACTAGAAGCCCCACCATTGTTTGATTTTGCATCTCTACAACTTCGTTCACATGCATGTGCTTCCTGAGATAATTTTGCACAAACCCTACTATTTTTCATATTTTTCATGCACTCCATATTTCCAGAAAATTACAAATATACTCATGTAACAATATATTAAATACTATATAATATTATTTACATATTAAATAAAATACATAATAAAAAATACCTGTAAATACCCTATACTATATTATATATAGTATTATATAAGTTTTCGAAAATAAAATTATTTTCTCTTTTAATAAATCAAAAAAGTTAAAAATGCACAAACTTATAAAATAAAAAATACAAATCACCTTCAAAATTGCCTAAAAATTCTATACAATATATTTTACTATATTTTATATAATATATAAAAATAAAATAAAAATTTAACATTAAAATACATAAAAAATAAAAAATTCATAACTATTTCACATAAAAATGCGTACAATATCTCGTTCGAAAGGTATTTTCATCTACTTTCTAATAAAAATATTTTCTTACTGTTTACTATTTTAAAACTTAAAAAATACTTTTCTCTTTTCAATAAAAACATTGTTATTCACTTTAAAAATACTTCAATTGATTAGGATCGGTTTCCCTCCACCGTATTCGTTGGAAACCAATTTCCATCTCCCTTGTCGCTTCCTAAATTTTTCTATGCAATAATTGGACCGGATCTACGTCCCCATCACTTAACCCTTCGCAAAATACCCAATCCAAGCCCTTGTTGCTTAGGTGTAGCACACCCAGGTGCTCTACCATCGCCACGACCATCTGACCATTCATCGGTCCATCTGAGGACCCCGATCGACGCAGATTGACTTCATGAAGATGCTGGACTTCACCGCGAGTTCGTTAGACCTATGGATCACTGTCTACAATCGATTGAATCTTGTTGGGCTTTAGTTCTTCCAGCATCTTTCAAATCACGCACATGTCCTAGCACATCTCATTGTCTCACTCCTCATTCATCATCCTCAATTCAAGGTAGAACCTCTTGATCGAGAAGGCATTGCCCTCCCAAAGGAAATGGTCTCGGTCCTGCGAAAAGGCGTTGTGTTGTGGCATTGCGGCCAACATCGCCAGGTACTCATCAAGATGCTGATCAGAGAGATCCGTAAGGAACAGTGGTGCCCATGCATCCTCCACCACCACCTGTGTTCATATGTCTTAAATACTTGTTTATCAACGCTTCAGATGCCTTGACGTGATCAATGAGGCAGCTACTCTCCGGATCGAGCCTCTCGCTGCTCTTCAGAATGAGACGCCTTGACACGATGAATGAGGCGGCTACTCTTCAGAATGAGACGCATTATTATTATTATAAAAATCACTAAAATAAAAAATCATTATAACAAATATAAAACAAAAATATATAAAAATTAACAATCAAATAAAAAATAAAATACAATACCTATATTGCTTTATTTATAGGTATATAAAATCACAAAAATACTATAAAATTCATAAAATCAACTCAAAATCAAAAAAATCCCATAAACAAATAAAAATTAGAAAACCCTATACCTTAGTTTACCCTTTTATATCACCTTAGTTTGCATATTATGTCTCCTTAAGTTTGACACTCCTGTACTTATTGCTATACACATTAGTTTAGATGTGTAAATAAAATAATAAAAATTTTATATAAAATAATAAAAATTTTATGGTAATTCAACTAGTCACCACAACGACAATTGTTTATCTTTTTAGATATCACGACTGATTCGACATTTCATAAATGGACGTTAACTTTGAGGACACAAGTGAACTTTAATTTCAAAAAGAGGGAGAGAAGGTCCTCTCATCATCTTCCTCCTCCTTCCCTATCTTATTCCTCTTTCTCTCCTTCTCTTCCTCTTCCCCAACCTCCTGCTCCTCCTCCACTGCCTTTTCCCCTCGCACCCAGCTCCTCCCTTAGCTCCCAATTCCCCCTACTCTTGCCCCTCTGCCTCAGCTCCTCCTATGTCGACTCCCCCCTGCCCCGAGCTCCTCCCACTAATCCCCACCCCGTGTCGCCTCCTCTATCGACCACCACCTCCTTCCAGTACAACCACCTCCTCCCCTGCCCACCCCTACATCTCCTCATCCCCAGCGCAATCCCCTTATTGGGTACTAAAGATCACAGAGGGATCCTAACGTCCTATCTTGGAGGGGATGAGATGCCCGACAAGTCGAGTCTTGCAAACGATGTGTCGACCGCTCTCTCGGTTCTCAGATATCCACATCTAGTTCATCAACAAATAACCCACACTAATGATCAATCAAAAAACAAGGCGATCTCAAATTTATTGTACCCTACAAAATAGTATGTATAGTATGCAAGTGTAGGGGTCGAACCACAAAGGAGCAACAGGGATAGTCAGAAAAATTGACGATCAAAAGAAAAATCAACAAATGTTTTTGTGTGTTTTATATAGATTTTTATTCTTTTATGGATTTTTCATATTTCATATTTTTATTTTTAATATATATATATATATATATTTCATTTTGTAAATTTTATTTTATTTTTTTATATTTTAGTTTTCTTTTTCCTATTAATATGTATTAAGTATATATAGGTGATATGTATAATATAATAACTATATAGGATATAAATATAATATATATAATAAGAAAATTTTTTAAGAACAATCCTTTTTATTTTTGAGGGTTTTAAAATATTTATAGGGTTTTATGAATATTAATAATGATTAGAGGTAATATATAGTAGTAATATGTATATAAGTTATATATACAATATTCAAATTATAAATACAACTTTTTATAGTCCAAAATTGTAAAATAAATTTTTTTTGGATTTTTAACGTTTTTCCTTTAACTTGTACACCTTAACTCCAAAAAAATGAAATCACATTCATTAAAGAGCTTTTTAAAAATTATATACAATTAAAGGTGATTTTGATAGGTTTTGCATTTTATTTGAGAGATATGGGTCTACGAAGTTGGGATTCTGGAATCTTATTTTGTGTGTAGAATGTACTCTGCATATTATCTTTGTGTAAATTGTACAGATTTGAGAGATATGAAACTGTACAGATTGCTCGTAGTCATCTTTGTGTAGATGATGATTTCGATCTTCTCCCTTGTATGGAGGAGATCCAAAATCTCAAAAAATGTTGACTGGACCAGAAGTGGTGGCAGTTATTCATGATATTATTGAGACTCCACTATGTTGGGCCATGACCTCATTATCTGCTCCTAAACCCAAGAACAAAAAGCAAATGAGCAGATATGAGCGACACATTTTCACCATGGCCATTACCTATGTGATGTCTCACCGTCTATACAGTAGGAAAAGGAACACCATCACACCTCTTGTGAGTTGTACTATCTTTGACCATTCATGTGATAACACTCTCCTTGATGGCGGTGCTTTGATCAATATAATACCATTCTCGTTGGTACAGTCTATTCATCTAGGGCCTCTCAGGAAAACAAGGATGATTTGTCAATTTGCTGATGGATAAATAAAGAAGCCGAAGGGTATTATAGAAAACATTGTCATTCAGACTCATGGCATGAGCTTCACCGCTGACTTCATTACATTGCCCATGGAGAACTCCACCCTAGTGGAGCATCCTCCAATCATCTTGGGACAACATTTCCTCACCTCTACGAGAGCCATTATTGATTATGGATCTGGAGAATTTAGCTTCCGTTCTGATGTCGGGAACGATGTGTTGATCACTATGCCCATTTTTATACCAGAGACTCGCATCCCACGAGAGTATGCATATGTTAGCCGACCTTGAGGACTATAACCTTGATGATGATATCAGAGAAATTTGTTGTATGTTGGATGATATTGAGACCCAAGAATTCCTCTCCAAGGAGGAAGACTCACAAGGAATATACCTTGGAGTTCCCCCTTCCGGTGGGTGGAGATGCATTCAGGACATTCGCGGTATTTACGCCATAGACACTTTAGAGATGAGGGTAGACTTAGTAGAGACTATCGAGGCCGAATTTGACCTTATTTCTTTAATCAAGGAATTCAGACCTTTTGATTATGACCTAGCGGAGATTTCCCAGGCCAGAATTGACCACACTATTTCCACTGACAATTTCGTGCCTTTCTACTTTGAGATTGATGAGGAACTTCACCAGGTCAATCTTGATTGGTTTGTATCAGTTGATGACCCCAATATCGACCTACACCTTGTTAGATACATTTCTTATAGGTCACAAAAGAAGGTATGCTTTCTACCATCTTGATCCTATACATCCACCTATTTGTATATCCTCTTCCATTTCATTTCCTTCCATCTCCCATTTTTGCTCATTCACTTCATTTTGTGTGTTTGTCTTGCCTAGGACGCACTCTATCCCAACTATAGGGGAAGGGGATAAGTTTAATGATCTTTTCCTCTTTTCTTCTTTTCATTTTCTTTTTCTTCCAAAAGGTGTCACCCCTTCTTCATTTCTATACTTATCACGTACTTAATCAAAAGTATAGGGGGTGTATATCTTGAGTTGTACATTCTCTTCATAGTTTTTCTTTTCAGTTTATTAATTTTATTATTTGATCCTCACCATTTTCTCCTCTTCTTGTCTATACTTATAGATATCTTACTCAAAGTATAAGGGGAGACAGTCTGAGTGTGATATGTTCATTCCCACCCTTGACCCTCCCCACCTTGTATATAGTCTGCTATACATAGGATTAGTTGACCTAGGTATAGGGGGGTGATTGACTTCTTATTCATTCCTTATTTGATATTCTTTAGGCTTTTCTATAATCGGTACGGGTTATATCTTCTCTTTTTCTCTCCGATCAATGAGGACATAGCTTAAGCTAAGTATAAGGGGGTCGTATATACTTCATGTATACTTTATACATAACACGCACTTTCATATTTTTCATAATATGGCTAATTAATAAAAATTAATAAACGCATACCCAATTCTTTGTATATAATGATTAATAAATCATGTGTAAAATGTTTTTTAAAAAATGTTTCAAAAATAGTTTGAAAAAACCTTTTGAAAAATCTTTTGGAAATTACTTGGAAAATATTTTGTTAAATATTTTCAACCTTTGTAAAAATATTTTGTTTGTAAAAATTTCTTTTATTTGTTTGAAATAAAAATATTTAAAAACATATTTGTAAAAGATTTTGAAAAATGGTTGCAAAAATAGTTTGAAAAATCTATCTATACTCTTTGAAAAATCATTGCAAAATGATTTTCAAATTTTATCAAATGTTTGTAAAAACTATTTGTCTAATTTATTTGTAAAATAAAGTTTTCAAATATTTATGAAAATATTTTCAAATTATTTTGAGAATTGGGTACATGACAAAAATCCTTTATAAAACTTGTATAAACCAATAAATTCTTAAAAGCTCAACTCTTGTAAATATAAGATGCATCCTCGTGTAAATGTATGTACATATATATTTTCCTAAAAATCCTTTGTTTTGAAAAATTCCTAAAATTTTACAAAATTAAAAATACCAAAAACATTTGAAAACCCTTTTTGAAAGTTGCATAAAAATTTACAAAACCTTTTCAAAATTCCATAAAAAAAGTTTAAAGTAGAAAATTGCATCACAAGAATATTTTCTAGATTATGCATGGCATTTGTATTTTTTAGATTGAGTTTCATAATTGAAAAATTCTAAGTAAAATACGGAGATTGGAGCTCGGTTGGACCTTAAAAATACTTAGTCACATGAATCTTATAGGAACTGGAATTGAGGTATCTCAGCACTAGTTGACTTAATTCTTCGAGTTCACGAGACTTAGTTCAATGTCATCGTGACTACCTAAGAGAGTATTTTGGAGCACATGCATGAGTCTTGTTGATAATGATCTAGCTTGCACACCTGCACTTTTCACTTTTCTCACCTCAGTTGAAGTGGCAGAGGGCTAGATTTGCCATCATGATACACAATCAAATGGAAACATCGGAAGTCGAACATTTGTGGTCATTGTACCCCAACCTGATTCAATGGTGATGGGGTCTAAAGAAAGAAGTTGTGGGTTACAATAAAACTTCAAAAGAGGGATAGTGTACGGGCTCAAGAAGAAAAGGTCATTATGTAAATGCTACTGTAAATAATATTCAAGAAATAGAAAAATCAAAAACTCCAAAAAAGTGTGCAGGTCTGATTGAAAATAAAATGCCTGCCAGAGTGTATATACTTGTATAGTAAAAAAGAAAGCATGAGATTTACAGTCATGTGTGCTGATTATCTTTATTTTGACTTAACAAGCTAATCCAGCAATCGTTGCAACAATCAACTATCAATTAAGGAACAATTAACCCATAGTATATAAATAAATAAATCTAAAATGTGTGTTAAATTTATTATATTTAACTCTATAAAATATGTGTATAGTGAGAAGTATGTATATTTAACTTTACTTGAATGAGTGGCCCAAATTAGATATCCTATGGCTTTGGGGACCTCATGAAGAATGGGGAAGAACAATTCCATGTTCCTTGCTCAATCTGTGATTTCTCGTTGCTTCGACATTTATTCAAAATGCCAATTGGTCCTCCTTCTTCCTGGGGATTCGTTGCATGTGCATGATATCTTCACTGGCTCCAGGCCTTACTGGAGGAAGCTTGGAAGGTCATTCTTTGTTCTGCACATGGGGTTTGAGTTCTTCAGCAAATCTGGGAACTAGGTGATGTTTCTAGGCTCTCTTAATGCACAAAAAGGTTATTGCGCTCTAGAGGTATCTCCTCAACCCGATATTGAAGCTGATAGTGCACAGAATGAGGTGGTCCCCATGATCTCCAATGATGATAATGACGGAGGGAGATTTGGATCGATGATAGGAGCACGATCAAGTTGAGATGGGGAGGGAAAATGATGGAGAAGTGATGGGAATGAGATGGCATGGTCAGGGAGGCCATAAACAAGATGGATCAATGTGGAGAACGGCGGGTAAATCCTAGTGTTTCGGTGAACAATGATATGAAGATTAAACACTAAATAACTAAAAAATTATGCAAAACTAATTACTACATTATGCTAAGGAATGAAATTACAGTTAAACTAACCTAAACTAGGCCTCAACATGAGTTACCTGGAAGTTGGGAACCTCGTATGAGGTGGTCTCAGGCAATGGCTAGATCGAGTTCTCCTCTGCATTATCCTCGCCGAGAAAATTAGGGTATCTTGCTATCACCAAGGGCTCGACCACAGAAGGTAACCTTTGGGATTACGACAGAAGAAGAGGCATTGCATTCAAAAATGGAGGAAGGGGTGTTATTTTTACACAAGTTAATGGGAAATCTCATAATTGATATTGCATGAAGGAGATGATGGGTTGGTGGGAGCCATGGACATGGAGTGGAAGAGGGTTAAGGGGAGTGTAGGATGGTGGAAGGCTAGAGGTGGAAGACAGTGACTGAGAGGGAGTAAAAATGGGAGAAGATGGGGGCTTCTCATGCTCTGACAGAAGTCAGAGCACACGAGTCCACAAAAGGCAGGCTCATATTGGTCCTAAATGGGACAAGATGGGGGCTTCTCATGCTCTGACAGAAGTCAGAGCATTTGTGGGTACATTTGACTCGCGGGTCCACAAAAGGTGGGCTCTTATTAGTCCTTGTAAGACCAATAAGACAAAACAAATATAGAATAATGCATAAATTTTAAAATAAATACTAAATGATTTTAATAATAAAACCTCAAATATGAAAAATGTTTCTTCATTATTAAACTATGCTTCTATGATTTTTATTTATTTTTACAAATTAATTTGTGATATATTAATATCTATATGTACATGTATATGTATATTACATATATTATACGTATTTTATTTTTATTATAACTTTTTAGCACTTATTATAATATTTACATATTTTATAATTTTATAGTAATAATATTATTAAATACATATTTACATATTTTTGTTTTATTTTTTACGATTTTATTTACATATATATGTATAGTATATCTATATATTATAATGCATTATTTATTTTATGTTAATTTAAATGGTTTATTTAAGTTTTTATTTTATTATGTTTTAAATAATTTATACACTTACATAAAAATAAAGGAGAGAAAAATTACAAAGAGAAAATATATTAATATGATGTATATATGCACATTACAACAATACCCTAGAAAGCCGGCTTTTGTATATTAACTTCATTTTATTGAAACCACATTCATTAGATAGATAATTTAATTTGGAATATAATAGAAGAAGATTTGGTTTAATTCTAGTTATATCAAGGAGATATTGATCTATGATGTTCACTTTGGTGATTTTTCATCAGTGTGTACAAGTTATGCTATGCGCTAATTTTATGGACTATTATTTTAAGAATTTTCTATATATTATTATGTGCAAGTTTCATGTTAAAACTTTATTGTTGGGGTGTATAGTGCGAAGAATAAAATGGTATAAAAGTGCTTATATATAATATGTAGAACTAAGGATTTATGTACATTTTTTGGCCCTTATCTCCCCCTACTTTATTCCTTATCGACCAAGTTAATGGTAATTTGGCCTCAGAGTTGAGGGTCATTGAATATCTTTAATACTTTATTTATTTTTTATTCTTTTATTCTTTTATTTTAGCTTTAAATACAAGTATTTATACATTATTTATAAACAATACCAGAGTATTAATTTGTGTAACTGTATTTACATGCATTTAGCTAAGGTTTTAAAGATAAATAAAGGAATAAAGATTTATGAATGGCTATTAATCAATTAAATATATGAAACTATAACTAATTTTTTCTTAGAGTCGAAAACATGGGGGTTTTTCAGATCTAGTGCGGACCTTTGAACTCTTTAAGAAGAGTGGGATCAACGGTTCTCGTGTGTGATGCCACGAGAACTATGAAAGGGTGCACGTAAGTATATAAATTTATATGTTTATTTTAACTTTTGTTAAACATTTTATTAACAATTTATTTTAATTAAAACATGAGGAAATGACTTATCGGCGGCATCCCATGCAACCAACAAATGGTAATGACGAGCTGACACCTCCAATGACATCTGAAGAAGCATTTGTATATGGTTTCCCGAAGAACACCTCCGATGTATTCGTTGTGGTGGTGAGGCAACGAACATCAATAATTGGTACGCTAGTAGAGGGTTCAAGGATTATTCCAAACGAATCAATGCCTACGAGCTCAAGACAAAGAATGTGATATTGAATTTTGAAGAAACAACTGATAGGAACAATGAGAAAAGCCAAAAGACTAATGTTGGTTTGCTTGTGAATCAGATGCATCAAGAGTCTCCTACCACAATATATTTTCACCTTCAATCCTCCAGACGATCCATCTCCTTCAAACATCATGAGTGGTTTAATATTGTAATTTTATTATATTTATTATAAGCTTATTTCTTTACTCTAAATTTTAGTTTCTTTATAATATTTTCAACTTTGTAATTCATTAAGTAATGTTCAAAAAATTAAAAATCAAATTGGGATCTATATTTTCGGATTAATGCTTATTTATTTATTATTTTTATTTTTTTCTTACTATTTAATGGTGGTACTTTCTTTATTGGTGACATGAATAAATAGATTGTTGGCTTCAAAAACCATCGATTTTGAGCTAATGCTGGCAGTTCATCGATCGTCGATATCGTTTAAGCAACAACACTAATGGTTTAAAAACCATCGATATTACTTCAGGGGTCTACAATTTTGGTAGATAGGTCGGCGGTTCAAAACCACCAATGTTGTCTTAATGTCGACGTTCAAGGAACCGTCAAGGATCACAACTAGCATTGGTTATTCTCTAACTCCCATAGATATTTCTCAACCGTTGATAATACCATTATTGATAGAATAATCACCGATGATGACAGTCCACTTCAGTGCTAGTAGTTTATGTGTCAACGCCTGTAGTTAAAAACCAAGCACTAGTATAGTGATAATGAAACACGATGGTAGCTCGAAAACTTGAAGGAATCCCTCTCATGGTTGATTTGGAAAGTGTGATGCTTTTAGACATTCCAAGGTATTTTTTATATCTATTAACAAAATGGTTCATGTATTCATGTTTTCATGAATGGCTCGAGTAGCCCTCGTTAAAGATTGCCTTGCCTCTAAATGCAGACATATATAGTTTACATGTGAGCCTTATACAATAAGTAGTGTTCCTCATTCACTTAGTTTTTCTCTCAGCATGGTTTTTCTTGTGTTTACGTATACTTAATGTGGAAAATGGCTTTTGTTATTGTCGTTGTTGGTCTTGGTGTTGATGATTTTTTGTACCTTTGCTTGAGGTCGGACTCCGAAGCGAGTCCTGTGAAATGTGTAATGCATTTATGATATTCGTGACTTCTGAGAGTCTCCCACCCTCTGTTCAACTATGAACTAGTCTCCCCTTCTCACTCTACTATGCCAAAACTTAGGACTTCCGATATTGGGTTCCAAATCTCCCACCACCAATACTCTGATTACTATGAGATCATTGGTAGGAACAACAAAGCTTTTCATACAGATATAACCATTGAAGGGTCCAAAACAATAAGCATGTTACTACAAGGAAAAGCTCTTAGCGATGCCAAGTCACCTTTGAAGACAATCTAGAGATTGTATATTTAGGAGAAAAAACTTCGTACCATGTCTTCTTTCTATAAAAGCTATGGATTGTGATGCTCTTACTAAGTTTGTCTTTTAAAAATTCCTAATTGTTTTCACTCGTAGATACGTGGGGTTCAATCTCCTTTGGCATGTACTTGACACGAATAAATTGAAAAGATCCTTTTGTCATGTAGTTTTAACGTATAAGTGTGTATATTTCAATGAAATATGGTTACGAGTGCATTGCTTTGTGCACGCATGTCAATGATCTATTATTATTTTGACACGTGTGAGGATTATCATGGAAACCGGATTGTTCTGAACTAGCACTTTCGGGACGAAAGATACGGTGCTGATGATATAATCTTTGGTCTCAAACTAACGAGATTAGTTTATTGGGATTATAGTTTCTCAATCCCATTATGTTGAGAAGATACCTCAGAAATGTGGCTATCAATATAGCAAGATTGTAAAAATTCCTTTTGACTGTTTATAATGCTTCACAAGAACAAAAGTAGAATTCATGTGTCCTAACTAAGGTAATGGCATACTATAGGAAACTTAATATATTTTGCAAATTGCGGAAGACCTGAGATTAAAATTAAGGAGGATGCATATCGAGTATCATAGATTTTAATAGAGCTATTTTCTATTAGATTATTAGAGGGGTTTTCTCATCCAACAGCTCTCCATCTTGAAGCAATTTTTGTCTGTAACATTCAAGGATCAGAGGGTTATGATATTTAAAGGTCGTTGGGTGGGAATTTTTTTCGTGGATTTTTTTCACTGCACAGGGCATTATCTAAAATGTCCCCGGCTACTTGGTCTGAACTTTCCCAACACGTGAAAGAAATCCCACTACTTCGGATTTCAATCAAGAATGCCTATTTACTTAATTAACCGTGAAGTTCTGCATTAGAATTTTTTTTTTTAAAAAAAGCTTCTTCTAAATCTGTATACAGGTGAGCATGAAGGAGAAGATCAATCGACGACTCCTGTAAACATGAATGGTGATTTAGGAAGAAAAACTGGACAACATCTCAACAGCCTCCAAATGGATCAGCGATCAGCACACGACGTCGAGCAGAGGACTGAAGTCGATCTCTCTCGGCCGCGTCCAGCCGTAGTACGCAGCCTCCAGCCACGCCACCCCGACCACATTCTTCCCATGGTCCAGCGCCCACTCCACGTCCTTCTCCTCCGTCTCCTCCCCGATCACCACGTGCGTCACCCCGCCTCCCGCCATGTGATCCTTCCACGTGGCGCCCATCCCCTCCGCTACCTCCTCCCACGTCCCCTGCCCCTCCGCCTTTAAAGCCTTCGGGAACTCGAACCTCCCCGCGAAGGCTATGCAGCAGCCTCGCAACACCTCCATCCTCATCGCCTTCAAGGTCAACCTCACGTCCCTGCCGTCCTCGTAGTAGTAACTGTTGTAGATCCTCTCCAGCACGCCGTAGTAAATCCTCTCGAGATCGTCGTCTCTCTCCTGACTGTCGACGTCGCGAAATCCCGAGAAGTAGTACTTCCTCGTGTGGACGACGTTGTCTCTGTGAGCGGCGTCCCAGACAAGCAGGGTGTCGTCGAGGACGACGATGTTGGAGGGGTGACCTGCGATTGCGTCCAGGCTCTTCTTGCCCGCAACGGTCGAGTCCTCCCTGCTGATGATCCTGTTCCTGATGTAGACGCTTTCAGGGTCGAGGAGCTTCGCCATCTGCCTGGCGTAGATTCCGTTCCCGTTGGTGTAGACGCAGAGGTCGTACATCTCGCTCACCTTGCTGATAAACTCCCGCGCAAAAGGGCGAAGCTTCGTGACCACTCCCACGGAGTCCCAGTTGAAGACGAGATCATGTTTCTCCTGGACGTATAGCTCTGGATCTGCATTGCAGCTCGAGTGCAGGAGGGTGTGGTCGAGATCGAGGACGAGGATCAGACTCCTGTTAATCGGCATTGCACGGGGGACGCAAGGGGAGAGGGCTGAGCCCTCGTCCATGTAGATGCCTTTGCTCCTCTTGGTGGGTCTCGTACCGAGCTGGGGGTCATCGTCACAAAGTTCCAGAGGACGCTTGGCGTCGATGGGGCGGTGGAGAAGGGAGGCCATTGTGTGTGCGGGATTCCTGCACTGTTGCTGTTTAAATGTAGAAGACGGGGCAATCTTAGTTGCCCAATCCAATCTCCCTTAGGAATAGGAGTCCACGAGCAGATATTTGGGGTCACAGGCCGTCGGATCGGGCGGAGATTTCAGGTCCTGATTGTTCAGATTGCAATCAAACGGCTGTGCGGTGACTTGGTCGTCGTTGAAAGAAACAAGTGGCTTCAGTCGGCCTTAATTAGCACAATCACGATCTGTAGAAATGATTCGAATTGTTTTCTGTTTGGAATCCAATCTCATGTCAGTAAATATGAAGTATATAATCTTCGCGGTTATCTTTTTAAGTGTACATAATCGGACGGTTGGAGAGAGAGGCTTCCTCGAGATCGGTCGACATAAGAAACAAACCAAGCTATATAAGATGCCATAAAATTGTGGAATAGAGACCTTCTCTTCTTTCAGGAAATGTCTACTAGGATTATCTATGATCAAGATATCCGCTACGAAATTTGTTTATAATAACAAATTATTACAAAAGGAAAAAATGTGGCTGCCCCGCCCCATTTTTCTTCAAAATTTTTTATTTTTTTTGAAAAATATCACTATGTATATTCATCCTATATCCCTCGTACATGCTATTCGAATTTCGTCAGAAACATAGACTCTTACGGCCTCCATCGAGATGTCGTCGATTTAAAAAATCTTGTTACCGTTAAAAAATGACTGTCTGGATGAAGGCCATAGGGGTCTCTGTTTCTGATGAAATTTGAATGGCATATAGGAGGGATATAGGGATGAATATACATGGCGGCATTTTTCGAAAAAAATAAAAAAATGTTGAAATAAGAGCGGGGGCATCCACCTTGGGACAGCCCCATTGAACTCATTACAGAAAGATGCCACTATATCTTTTGATGTCTTGGGTGTATGTCTTTACGATGTGGCATCCTTTTTTCCTTTAAAAAAATATCTTTTGATGTAGATATGAATAACGAACGACGTGGATTTCAAAAGTGAATGATATATTTTGAAATTGGCAACAAATAGTATACCATTATGAAAGAGTCTTGTAACAACAATTATCAGTGGTATTTCTTATGCTTCTTCTTGGAATCGCACAATAAAAAATTATTGTAATATTAACGAATTGTGACAATAGAAAATGTTAGTTATAATTTGTTCTTTTTGCAACAAGCATATGGTTGTTAAATCAAGAGATAGTTTAG
This sequence comes from Ottelia alismoides, assembly GCA_037367405.1. NCBI lineage: Eukaryota > Viridiplantae > Streptophyta > Magnoliopsida > Alismatales > Hydrocharitaceae > Ottelia > Ottelia alismoides. The sequence continues at coordinate 230,054 of JAZKJV010006919.1, read as the reverse complement.
CTACATATTCATTAGGTATTATAAGAAACAAATATTCCGTTGCGTGAGTAGTAGCAAGGAAGAGATTGTTACTATAATTCTTTGACTGCAATACCCTAACAATGTATTTTGTATGACAGGTAAAAAACCTCAAGTTTATTCTTTTATCTCTCTTAAAGAATTTGATGACAAATATAATAAATCAACAATTTTTTATTTCTATAAATCATATTTAATTCTTTTTTTACTTTCTATATCGATTCGTTAATAATATTATTTTGCATAAAATTAGCAATACCTCACATTTTAACCTAATCCAATCTATATTCAACATATTTTAAAAAAAGAATTTGAAGTTTTCTTTGCCATAACATTTGTCCAGCTTGTGCCAATAGAAATTATATCGTCGAGACATTTCAGAGCAAGTGAGTATTAAATTCATTATGAGTGCTCAAAATTTAATGATAATCTACCATAATCAAATTTTCATTATTATTAGTTTAAATAGGAATATATATCCCTATTGGAATCTAGCTTAATTACGATGGTGAAAAGCCATCGCTACTAATCCTCATCCGCCGTTGCTGCAGTGATGCTAAGTTAAGCGTCATATATGCTATTCGTGGTGGTTCTGGATGACTGTCGTAAATATTGACAATTGCATTCAATATAGTTGCCGTGTAATGGTAAATATGTATACGACGATTACATGATCGTCATATATACTCATTATATTAATGGCAACCTTATTACTCGTCATATATATAAGTGACTTGTTATATGTGGCAGTCGCTCTGACCACAGTATATGAAGGGACTATAAAAAATGCAGTAGTTGCTAGCAGCAGCTTGATAAATCTCCATTTCATCACCTTTTTTCTTTAATTTGTCTTAAATTTCTAGTTAAATGCATGTAAATAGTATTAAATTGTACAAAATAACATTCATTATTTACCCGATAAATATTATGTAAATATATATATATATATATTTAAAATCAAAATACAATAATAAAGAGAAGAGAAGAAAAAGAAATGAGGTGTCAAAGACAATGAATGACCCTAAACTATGAGACTAGATTAATATTGACTTGGTTAACATGGAATAAAGTAGGGAGAGAAAGGGCAATTAAATTGTATAGAAAATGCATCAATACACAAGTATGTGTACCCTATTTTATCTTACATTATACATACCTCAAATAATAAAACCCTCAACATGAAATTTGTACATAAAAATACAAAAAAAAATAAAAATTAATTGCACATAAAAATAAGATACAATGTGGCTAGGACATCTAGAAGAAAAGGTTGTAAATAAAACTTCACAGACTTCTATCTATTTCACTTGAACTCAAAATTCATCAAAACCTTTATTGTTTATAATATTAAATTATCTATAAAATGAAGATGATTATATTTAATTTAGAGTTATGGTTTAAAAGTTGGTGAGCCCACATTGTACTATGTACTTGTATATAAAATTCAAATAAGTTATCCCTTACATTTAATCTTATATCTTATTTATAATCACTCGTATATATCATGCAAAATGATGAGCACACGAATCTATGCGGGGTTTTTAATATATGAACTAGTGGAGAAGGTGTCGTTGTAACCCATGAAATCCTACTACAATCTGATGAATCTCCATTTCATCGCATTTATTCTATCATTTTGACCTTAAAAATCCTAACTAAATGCATGTAGACATAATTATTTTGTACAAATTATCATTCATTATTTATTCCATTTATTGTATAAAAATAATTAGGTTTAATGCCAGAATTATAGAATATAGAAAAGAAAAGAACAAAATGCCAAAGGTACTTTATGATCCTAAACCCTGAGGCCTAGGCATCTTGATGACTGGGTCGACAAGGAATAAAGTAGGGGAGATAAGGACCAAATATACAATAAAAATTCTATTCTTTTATTCATCAATATTGTATTTTTGGGACCCGTTTTATTCTTTATCATTTATTCCTCAAATAAAGTTACTTTGTACATGAAAGTTGTAGATAAAAATAAAAAAAATTAATTTACATAAAAATAATATACAATGTACATTTTATATTCTAAATAAAAAGCCAAACTCCAAACTTCCCAAACCCATATATTCTCCATATAAACTCAAAATGTATCAAAATCATCTTTAATTATATATAACTTTTAATAAGTTATTTAATGAAGGTGGTTTCATTTAATATGGAGTTAAGATGTGAAAGTTAGGTTTCAGATCCTTATTGTATAGTATACATGAATAAAATATTCATTTTATTTATTCCTTATCATTATTGTTATTTAGAATTTAGTAAATATTATTTATAGTATATGTAAATATTTAGAATAGAATAAAATACTAAATAAAACATAAAAATAAAATACTCTATATAAATACATAGATAAAATACATATACTTATACCTATATATTATATACCCCTATTTATTTAAATGTACAAATTACATCATAAAAATATAATGAAAATATTTATGTATATAAAATAAGTTACAAATACATAAATTAAGTGTATAAAATAATAAAATACAAAATAAACATAAAATAAAATATCAAAACAAAGATAAATGTACCTATAAATAAAACCCTAAAACCAACTTGTAAGAATAAGCCCATAAAACTAAATAAAAATAATATTAAAATACTACAAAAAATAGTAAACATTTCATATTATAACTTAAAGTTAATTAAGTATTTAGTAGTTATTATTGAATTTATAATAATTATCGGGTTGCCTTTTTCTTGTTGGTCCACGTGGACCAACCATGGGGAGTCAAGATTTTACATTGGTCAACTCTTTTCCCTAGGCGTATAGCCCTGTCAGACCTCATTTGACCATTCACTTCTTAGATTTTTGCAGCTCAAGACTTCCAATTTTTGGAAGATTCCTTCATGACTTTTGCTCCTCGATCCTCCACCTCTCACACTCCATCGAATTCTTGGAGCAAAAGGCCTTGTAGTGAGTTGTTTGCCTCGATCAAGCCACCTATATATATATATATATATATATATATAACCAAACTTTGCACCATTTTTTGAACGTTGAATCCCTTCCATCTGGGTTCTCCCTTCCTATCGTGGGTCTGGGATCGAGTGAAGTGATAGATAACTCGCCTCCCATTTGCAGTGTAGAGATCAAGTGGAGAGGTTGATTCCACCATCTTCGGTGCTGCGCTACTGTCGAGGTACCTTCTCCTCGTCTCTGGTCAAGTGAGGTTCCTTTTTCTTTGCCTTTCGATAGATTTTAGCTTTCATTTTTATTCTCTTCCATTAGATTAACCTTTAATCCATTGCTTTAGTGTATATTAGATTCTTTGTAGTTCGTCGGAGCTTAACTCTAGTGAACACTCCACCATGCCTCTGCTTGTGCTCCGACCTGCCACACACCCTCACTTCTTCCCATTTTTCTTCTTGTATGCCCAACGCACCTCCAGCTCACCAGATCCTTCGTGTATCTAATTTTGAGTGCTCCATTTCCTTCGCCTCGTTAGAGCACCTCCGCCACGCTCCACCTTTCACCCATCTCCATTAAAAACTTCACAGGAAACCCATTTTGATTGTGTAAAATTTTCATGTAGAATTTGGAGGCTAAGGACCCATTGGGGCCGATTTTGAGTAAAACAAAGGTATCTGGAGCTTTGAACTTCACTGAGCAGCTGTGGCTTAACTGTTGGGTTCCAGCTATTTCCAAAGATCAGGCAACTGCAGACACCTTCGATTGTCATTTCGAGCCTTGGAGGAGGACCAGAGACCGCCAGAGTCACGAGTGGGAGGCGATTGAAGGAGACTCAGTCGGCAGGTCTTCCCTCTTTTCAGGAAGAGCAATAGTCATTGGATCCTTCACTTGCTCTAGTTTTGATCACGAGCAACTGATCATGAGGAGCTGTAGCCGTTAGATCTGGCCCAGGATCAAGCCACAGTCATTCATCACTAAACCATCATTGTGCGTCCGGAGACTGCCGTGTGGATAAGTGACTTGCCCACAATTGTCGGATATGGTGCCTTAGGGGGGTAATTTTCATCATATACTCATGAATTTTGTAGCTTTATTATTTTGTCCAGTAACTTATTTTCATCCTATACAACAAATTTGAGGGATAATGACATTATTCCTCTGCCTATGTATCAAAAGAACACCCTCCACAAAGTGATTCCACGTAAAAAAATCAATAAAGGTAGACTAAATTATTAGAGATTTAGAATTTAGAAGTAAATACTTTGTAACAAGCAATTTGAATTATTGTCCTTGAATTTAGTTAGATTTTAATCCAACAAGTTGCTCATTGCTACTTTTTTTCCAAAAAAACAGAGTAAATAAAGAACATTATATTTGCTACTTTTTTACCACTATCTAATGACTACGGTTAAAAAATTTAAAAAAAAACACAAAAACATAGATCTTATGTAACGTCCTGGACATAGGCTCGTGATTCGTAATGGAGGAAAAATGACTTTGACAACTTGTTTGGCTTAAGTCCAATTGAATCCGTTGACAACCTCCCAAAATGCTTAATCTCAATTATCAAATAGTTGTCCCTACTCTTATAACCCACTCTGAATCTATGTAAGTTTCGGATGTAGGACTATGTTCGGGGATTGGGTTATAACCCACTCTGAAGCTTAATCGGAATGAATTTCTTTATAGTTTTAGTGAGTCGAGCATGATCACATGATTGTTGGTAGGTTATTTGACAGTCGGGTTCTAGGGACCTGCAAGAAAGCATTCCAAAGCCAAGAGGGATAATAAACACGCATGGAGGCCGGTAGCAAAGCATGTTTTTACTGCATTAACAAAGCCAAGAGGGATAATAAACACTCATCATCTTGCGTCTGAGTAGGTCCTTATATGCTCACGGGTGATTTCACCGCAAGCGAGGTCTGGAGTAGTGGTTTCATCTATCGGTTTCCTCTCTCTCTCTCATTCTGTGGTTGAGTAGGGATCCAGGAAGGGTTATAAGGACCTCAAAAAGTGCAGATTACATGTTACGAAGGAGGAGGATAAGTACGTGATACTTATAGTACTCTCGCTCCTATAGGATTAGTGCATTAAGGACTCGTGCAAAGATAAGTGCATGAAAATAAATCTAAAACTTACAAAGATAATTGTCGAACCTTCATGCTTCACGGGTCGAGTTGGTGAATCCATTGTATTGTGGTTTGATTGATTAATTTTTATTAAGATCAAGATAAAAAACATCACGGCTTTGCGCCATTTTGTCACATTTTCTCTTTTGCATATTTCTTTTGAATACTCACTTGATTTGAGCCATCTACTATTTTAAACTCCTTTTATTTCTTCTTCATCTGTGTATCTTTCATCCCTCATCTATCTCCTTTTGACCCTCTCACATGTCATCCCACATATGGTTTAGTCGAGATTCTGCCGACACCCACATTGATTCCGTGTCACCAACATCTTCAATAATGAGGGGTGATCTCCAAGTGATCGGTTCAGACCTTGCAAACTTCTTCTTGGGCTCCCTGATCATTTCTTCTTTCAATACATGCCTTTCTCCAATAAATCTGTTGTTTGGGATGGACTCACATCTCGAACTAGCGCTTCCTCTTCAAATAAACCGGGATTACTCTTATCCCAGAATCAACCCCTTATGGATGGAGATCGATTTGAGCCAATATCATATGCTCCATTCACATCCATCTGGGATTGACCCTAATCCCAAATTCTTCTCAGCAGTTGGTGTACAACAAAGTATGATCAAGGTTTGTTCAATCATGCAGATCAAGACCTGATCAAGAGCCAGAAGTTCAAGCAGATTCGGAAATTGGCTCCCACAGGAAGAGGAAAGGGACCGTTGCCCCAACCAGCGAGCAACCTGATCAAGGGGAAGGGCAGCACACAATGCATAATGATGTCAAGAGCCAGCTCCGTGCTTCCATTCAAGCAATTCATCAGCAGTTGACCAATCAAGGATTGGCCCAAGTCGCTTTCCAAGAAATGCTAATGATCTGAGGAGGAGTGATGAGAGGGATGCTAGATGAGAGGATGAGCAGAACAGAGAAGATGAGATGAACATGGAGGATGTTGAAGACAACTATTCTGTAGGTGGACTCCATCATGGAGGAGGAGAGGCAAGACCACAGCAGCCCAAGCTCACACTGAAACAGACTTACAACCCTAGGGATGACCATGTCACCGAGTGGATTCAGATTCCACCCATCCATGCCCACTTTGATCTAAAGCCACAGTTCTTGTCTATACTACATTCCTTCCACGGGAACATAATTGAAGAGTCGTACATCTACTTACAACCATTTGGCTACATCTTTGCAATAACCCACTACCCCAATATTCCTCTATGGATGGTCAAGATGATTTCCTTCCCTTTCAGTCTCCACAACAAGGTCTTTTATTGGGTGAACCATTTGGGGAAGGTAGTGACGACATGGGAGGAGATGAAATTTGCATTTCTTCATAAGTTCTATCCACTCGGTTACTTGAACTAGATGCACGCCTACATTTCTAGCCTCATCTAGAAGACCCATGAGACCATTCACGATGTTGGGAAAGATTCAGAGACCTGCAAGAGAAGTGTCTTCACCATAAAATTCCACAAACTAGTCTGGTTCGTCACTTCTTCGGTGGGCTAACACTTGAGAGTCAAATATTGGTGGATGTCGCATGTGGTGGTTCTCACTTTAACAAATACAAGGACGTTCTTTGGGAAATCTTTAAGGAAATGGTCGAAGGAGAGGCCTCCCAATCCTCGTCGCGTGCATACATGAAGTTACCATCAGCCAGCCACAAGCCTGTCAATATGGCAGCTCCTTTCAAAGACAAGGACGAGGGCTTCAACCTAGCATCATCGGTGCCACTTGTCCAAGGTAGACATCATTGAGAAGACATAACAGGACCTCGAAAAGCTTGTAGTGATTGAGAAGAAAACCCATGGTTTAGACAAGCTCGATCAGATCACCATGCATTTGGAGATGCTTATCAGAGCCATCAACATCTGTAACTCGATGACTGCTACAACAGAGACTCCTGTTGAGTAGAGGAACACACACCGACACAACCTCCTAAGTCGAGTCCTCCACCATCTCAGCGCGTCTAGCATGTATATTATGTACAGGCCCTTGAGCAACAACCAACAGTCGCAGACCTAGATGGTGCTATAGTATCCCGAGCTTCTGCTTGTGTACCAGGAGCAGTTCTGTCCAACCCCACCACTAATTCAGAAAATCATTTATTTGTGGGATAATGAACAATAGCTAACCCATCTTCAAGGACAATTCCAGGGTCAGAACTCGAGCAACTGACCCTACCAGCAGCAATAGTAGGGGGAGGAACTTCCATACCTATCAATACTAGTACCAGCAACATCCCTAGCATGGAAACAATGCAGAGCCCTACCTTCCAGAACTGATTGTGACTGTACGCCACACTTCATCCTTAACCGTCGATCAAAGCATGCATCAGATCTGCACCGCACGTCCTTGCTTTTTCCTGAGCTGACAGATCTGCACTATAGAAGAAGATATGCACCGCACATCCCTGGCATTCCCTCCACCATCAGATATTTGCGTAGAGGACGATCAGGACCGTCAGAGTCGGTATGCACCCCTCACGTGCTTTGGGGTATTATGCATACTTTATTCCACTCTTTTATGCTTTGCTAGTTAGTCCATAGAATAAAGTTTTAGCACATACTTTTTACAGTTTAGACCTTAATGTTTTCATTATTTGCATTTTAGTCCTTCCGAATTGAGACACGTGCATGTTTACGTGAATTTGTGGGTTATTTGCATGCTTGTCCTTGAACTTTATGAATGTTATCTTTTGAGTAGAAGTTATCAAATAATTGTGAATATACCCTTATGCATAAATTTTAGAGCATGTGCGTGAATATCTTGGATATTTTTCAATATTGACCCTGATCTTTTTATCCATGTTATCCTTTGGTCTGGAAACTTTAGTATAATTGCATATAGGTCTATGTTTGTTGCGTACCTTATTTTTAGTCCAATAATTATCAAATCAACTCCAAAAATTCCACAAAATACTGTTAGCTCATGCTAACGCGTACTATTGATGGTAATTTTTTGTGAATTAATTTGGTTTCATTTGGCATTTTCTAAAAATAAAACCCCCAAAAACGTGTTCTGTCTATTTTATAAAATATCAAAAAAATATAAAAATTGTCTCAAAAAAATTCTAAAAAAAATTGTGTACTTGTCTTTGTATGCATGTCTTTAGTACATGTTTTGTTTATCCCTTATAAAAACCCTAAAATCACAAAACTCTTTAAACTTATAAAAATCATTAAAAAATCTTAAAAAATAAAAAAAATAGGATTTCAGTTTCTGTTGTCAGATTTTTTAATTATTTTCTCATAAAAATCACAACTAGGACATTAAGGCACTTTTAACATTTTAAATTTGCCTTTTAGTCTAGGCTGCACATTGTTTTCCCTATTTGTTTTTTATTTTTATAAAATCGTATAAAAAATTGGAAAAATATCATAAAATCACCAAAAACTTCTATCTATTTGAAAAACATAAAAAAATATTGGTTCTGATTTGTGAGCACTTTTTACCTTAATAAAAAGTATGAAGGCTTGCGTGTGTGTTTGATTTCCTTATTCTCTTGTTTGTCTTTTCCTTAATTTTAAAAACATAAAAATTTGCAAAATTAAAAATTACAAAAATATTTTTAATTGTCTGATTTTGACTACTTCGTACATTTCTGTTCTCCTTGAGTTCGTCCCACTTCATGGTTTGACAGCTGGGGTAGGAGTTGGAAGAATGTGGATGAACATGAGCTTCGTCCTCGGATATCTCCATCATCCGGCAATGCCTTTGAGATCCGATAGTGGTTGCACAGTGATGGGGGTTGTCCACAGGTGTTGGGCCACTCCGATGAAGCTGAGGTCGCCCGAGGATAGATATGAAGGTTTGGTCATCTCCAGGGTGACCTGGAGCTCTTCTAGGTCTAGTCTTTGGCTCTAGAAAGGTCCTTTGGTATCGGGACCGGCACCAAAATATTCTACAGCCCGAGACAATGCTCCCCGACCGTTAAATGAAGCTGGAAGAAAATGGATCAGAATGGGGGTGTAGCTTCAGCGAGTGGCTACAAATGGAGCTAAAATCCCATATCCATGATGGATATGGGTTGATCAGATGGCTCGATTAGCAAAGAACGCGATGGGGGACATAGTAGGATGACGAAAAGACGAAGACAATCAGGAATGGTCGAATTTGGCCTGGAGCTCAAGCTCCAGGTCAAATTAGAGTTTCTAATTACAACTAATACTAATGATTGACAACAAAAATCAATGCGTAAATAGAAACTAGGGACTAAATGTTACATAAAATGAGAAGAGAAATGGCCTCTACGTAGCCCGAAGACCACGAAGGCTAGGCATGCTGAAGGTGGCTCTGATGGTGGATGGATCAGGATCTTCCGCAGCTCCTCCTCATCGCAGAGCCTGACCTCCTATTGTTCTCACTAGGGGAGGATGATGGGGGGTCTAAGGGGATCAGAACATGTGTAGGAGTGATCAAACCTAAAAATATGGAGGAGGATTGAATTTTATAGGATGGTGGAGTAATGACTTCGAGGCTCGACTGTGTGAGATTGAATGGGAGTTGGTGAGGAAGAGATAGTAGGTGAGGAGGACAAACATGGGGTTAGGCAAAGATGAAGAATTCGATGCAGCAATTTGCATTAGGATGGCAGGGAAAATGGGCAAAAGATGGGCACCTCGTGAGTCTGACATGGACGGCTGGGCGGGGCAGGACAATTGATCGGAGGTCAATGGTTACTCTGCTTGGATGGTCCACATGGACAAATCAGAAAAAAGGGGGCTGGAAATTATTTTGTAAATTCACTTAAAAATATAAATCGAATTAATTTATTTTTGTTTATTAAATTAAAATGTTTAAAATTTGTGTAGTATTTTTCACATATTTTTATTTATTTTTTTGAGGTCATTAATTACAAGTTAATATTTACGTGTATAAGCATAACTAAATATACCTATATTTTGATTATTTGATTTTTAATTTGTATTATATATAAGTATTTTATGTATTCTAAATTTATTTAATTACATTTTTAGGTATTTTATTTTATTTTTATGAGTTTAGTTATGTACTTAATTAATTAAGTACATTATTTTATATGTATAAAAAGTATTTGATATATTTTATTTTATTTTAACGACTTATTTCATTTCATTATGGACATGTGTTTCAAATAATATTTATAATTTTATAAAATATAAACAATTTAAAAAAATAAAGAAAAATATATTGAATATAATATACAAGTATATTGCACATTGGGGGCCTGAAACTTAATTATTGCATATTAACTTCAAATTGAATGAAACCACATTCATTGAATAGCTTATTAGAAGTTATATAGAATTAAAGGTGAGTTTGGTCAATTTAGATACATGATGGAGAAGATAACGTGTCTGCAAAGATTCTTGTGAGGCTTTTATTTTGTGTGTCTTGAGCATACTATGCATTATTTTCTGTGAAATCAATTTTGTATTTTTTTGTACTTTTATCTACAATGTTCATATGGAGGACTTAAAAATTTGATGTATAAAAATAACTAAATAAATAGTTCCCAAAATAAAAATATTGGGTAATTAATATTAGGATTTTTCTGTGTGGTTTTTTTGTGAATTTTGTACATTTCTTCTGCCTTATCTCTCCCTACTTTATTATTTATCGATCAAGTCATCATGATGACTAGGTCTCAGGAGGTCTAGGGCCACTTTGTGTCTTTGACACGTGATGAATCTCATATTCATCATGCTTAAATTGGTCAAATAGGCTCTATTCCCCAAAATCCATATGCATCTATTTATTAATATTGCATCATTAGCATTCATACATGTGTAAATAAAATTTTTATTTCAGCATGCATACTTGCATAATGTTTAAATTGACCCAAAAAGATGCTAACTTCCCATATTTTTAGTTAGTTCATCCTAACTCCAATTGACCCCAAACTATCTCTATTGTGTAGATATTACTAACAAGAATAAATAAAAAATACAAAAAATTGCTAACCCAAATAAGTGTCAAATAAACCCAAGTCCTAATCCTCAAACAGTGTCTGATTTTGGTCTACTCACTTTTAAAGTACTCCATTTTCAAATACCTTCAAAACAAGATCACTTTCTTAAAATTCGGAGCTCATATGTGAAAGTTGGGTTTTGGACCTCTTTTGCGCATTTTGTCTTTTTACTATTTTTGAACTGAGTTTTTATGTAAATAACTAACCATTTTAATTTTATTTCTTCTTCATTTGTATTCTTTGACGAAAGTTTTATCAAACGTCATAAAAAATCAAATCTAGATCAAGACTGAAATCAAAGAAACTAACTGAGTCTGAGTGTCCTGTGTGAGTTTGTACAAAAATATCATGTTTCGTACTTTTATTTTTATTTCCTTATTTATAAAAATCCAAAAAAATAGTTTAGTGTGTAATTAATTTTCTTGTATTTTATCGTATTTTTTATATAATTCTTATCCCCTTGCAAAACTACCAAAAAATTACAAAACTCCAAAAAGCTGGTTTTCTGTACACATGGAGACCATAAAAAATACCACTCCGTACAGATGACCCCTTTTGCTATCGATCCATTATAAAAGTCATATATCTCATTGTGACGAACAACTTTCATCAAGGAAATTTTTCGATCCGAGGTCTTTTTCTATTTCTTTTCTATTTTTCTTTCTCTTTTAAATTTTAAAATTTTTAGGGTGACACGTGGCACCTCTCTCGTCCCCCTTCTCTCTCTTGTTGCCCCTCTAGTCACATGCCTCGCATGTGACTTCAACTTCTCCCCAGGTCACGTGCGAGGCACGTGACCCACCCCCTATACTTCCTCTCCACGTCACCCCCTCCCCCCCCCCTCACCCCCACCCGTGTGTAACCGTCATCGATATTGCTCCGTGCGTAACCACAACCCCCATCACTCCTTCCCTCGCATGTAACCGTCGCTCCCGACCATCTCTCCACCCCTCGTTGTTACCCATCTCGCCCTCCTATGAAACTCCTCCCATCACCTGCATTTTTCCCCACCCGCCAATTCACGCAACGCAAGGGTAGCGCCTTTCTGGTGGTGACAACATCTAAAAGACCCCCCTTCCGCGACGATCCGAGGTCAAGCACCTCATAGCAACTCAACCTCGAGGGTTGTTGCTTTGCTCCAGCTTTGTCCATCGAGCCAACCATTCCCGCATCACCACCTTCCCTTGCTTCACCAACCACAATTCCACTACTTCACATCGAGGAGTTGCACCTCCAGACGTAGGGGGTTGTTCTGCTCCGCTCAGCCACGCCTCCAACCGACCTCTGACCGCATCTCCCCCGCACACTCCTCCGCTAGGAGCTGCAACCTCCCTCTCTACCTCTGCTCAATTTCACACCCCTTCGCCCCTCTGCGTGCAGCTGCATATATCACCCTCTAGAACCTCCGTACTGCACGCCCTCGAGCTTCTCAACATCCTGCTCATCCCTAGGTTGTTGGTTAATACTTTGTCATCTCCTTGCTCTACCTCATGTCCTCCAATGTCGCTCCAGCAGATCTCTGCCTCAAGCTACCGCAGCTCTGCCTCGGGCGTGTTTCTCCTGAGGCTGAGCCTAGCCACCCTGCACAACTCTAGCCACCATCTTCGGATCAAAGGCACATCTTGATCCCATGGTCACGAAACATCCACGTTGCCATCCCCCGAGCCTTGGCCCTAGCCACGACGCTCGAGCCTTCCAAATCTATGCAACCCTATCACAACGGCTCAGCCATCCGAGCCTCAGCCTCATCCTCTCGAGCCTGCCACGTCCCCCAGGCATGGCAAAGCACGTGAGAATCACGTGTTTTCAAGGTAAATTGCATATCAGCCCCCTCGTTCTTGTTATTCACGTGCACCTCCCCGCCTCCTTCATCACGTGCAACGTGTGTGCATAAAGGACAATTTGCATCAGAGCCTTGAAAGTTTCAACATTTGCAAAAGAGCCCCCGCTTGCGAACATCATGAGATGTACACATGGCCACCAAGGGAAACATTGCATTTACACCAGGCGACTTCTACTTATTGCATATAAGTCCCCCAGGGACCTGTTTGAGAAGAAAATACTTACATTTATTGCATTTTAGCCCTTGCAACTTCATTTGAGCATAACTCTCATGCGAACTCAGTTTTTAGCGCACAATATATCGTTTCAAAGCTTATTATGTACTCTTTAATATTATATATTTCATGGATACATCTAGGGTTGGTTATTGATCATTATTATTATTTGATATTTTTAATCTTTGCAGGCTTGATTTTTGACAAATTTGCACTCTTTTATTGAGAAAATAATGATCTTCTTTAGGAACTCAATTGAAGATATTTTGCAATATAGATATTCTTTCATTGACTAAAATCATTATTTGAAGAATTCAATCTATGTAGGGGGCTCATCCAATGAAAAGAAAATTACTGATCATATTTTTTGAGGAGTCAACTTTTACAGGAGTACAAATTGATCTATTAATCCTTTTTTCCTGAATCTGGATTCCAATTAATTTGAGATGTGATTAATATTGTGGATTTATTGATTATATCATTAAGGATGTAAATTGTATAAAATTACAGATCCTGCACTCATATGCTTTATTTAGTTTTCTTTGCATTGCATCATCAGCATATTTTGTCTTTATTTTCCGACATAGAAATTAATTGAACCTTTAATTAATTATTTAATTTAATTTAAAATTATACAACTAAAAATCATCATTATCTGTGTTCGACCTTGGTAGAATTAGCAAGAAAAATTCTCCACAAAATTCAACGATTGTGGTTTTTTTATTGATCGAAGATCATCTCCTATACTACAATTCTCTATAATTAAAGAGACGATTTTAGCGTTCATCAAATGGCATTGTTGCCCGGGAATGACTCATTTTTAGTGTTTTAAATAAATTTTTTAATTAATTTTTGTGAAAATAATTTTTGTATCTTTTTTGCATTTTATTTTATGCATTTCCTTGTGCATTTCTCTCTTACTTTTGATACTAACCGCAATTTCTCTCTTTGTAGATTACTCGGAGCGAATTTTTGGGATATAAATCAAGGATCTACAAGGACTAAGATTGATTTTTAATTTTATGAGAGAGAGCTTAGTCTAGATTTAATTTTTTACATCATTGACAGGGTCTTTCTTTCTAAACCATCTAATTTGTAATCATTTAGGACTGAACTTTTCTGTGATGTGTTGGGTCTGTTTCAACCCCTTATATGTGGTTGGGACCTGACTTGATTGGCATAGTTAGGCACATATACATTAGCTTATTAATCTTTCTGTGCTCATAATTCTTAGGCCACACTTTCACTAATTGTACGCACTATAGATCGTTCAACATTAGCTAAATTGAAATCAATTCTTCTCACTAATAGAACTATCTGTTTAGAGTGTTTTTCCTTGTGCATATCATTTAGTGTAAAGTTAAATTCCTTATATTGCATCCGCCATGAAGAACACGAGGAATCACTATAAGTCTTCTCCTTAAGCAAGCATCATTGATTTACGCTTGCATTGGCTTTTTCGGTTCTCCCTCCTCAATTTTACAACTTAGGAATTAAAGGAATTGGGATTGCTCATTAGGCGTGAATTTCTATACTCACCTAAATTTTAGTGATCACCTTAATCTAAAACTAGGACTGCTAATCAAAGTGACTGTAAATAAAATTGACATAAAACTAACCCTTGTGTCCGGTGGAGAGAAACCCACTAATTGTTTGTAAGGATGATATCGCACACTTGGGTAGAGCCAAAAATCGAAAATTTTCATTCAGACTACTATTTTTAGAAACAATTAACTACTTCTCAGTGAGGGTTTCGGGTAGTCATTTTACGGTCTGACTTCCCCTAGCATAGTGGATAGTTTAGAGGACACCGTGAAAGGCTCCGTCCTCAAGTAACATGGGTAGCCATCTAACGATCCATACTTACACCCATACTGGCTGAAAGTATATTCAACTAGTTGTATGAACTTGGGATAGTCTTTGTGAAATATTTCGGCACCTAATAGCTCCGCTTAATTTTCAAGATTGCTTTATCAATAAATTAAAATTGAAAAGGTAAGCGGACGAACCCTGACGTATGTTCATAAGTGTCTAGTGGGTGAATCTACGTATTTGTTTTGTATTTGACTTGAGTGCATCAAAGACCTTGCAATGACAAGCAAATTGTAGTTCATGAATCACTCCATCCCTCCCTTGATAAGATGTCGGCACACTAGTCTTCCTACCTGGTCTCCACGACCATGTCCCGATATCCTTCTTCTTACTCATTTTAGGGGAACCTTCTCTGCGAATCAGGTCCCCCTCAGCCATCATTCTCTTCCCTCCTGTGCATCCCACCCTATGACCACACGTCTTCATGGAATAAACCTCTCTCACATTCTAATAATCTTATGGACACGAGAGACCAAGCAGAATTGTGGATGGAAAATAAAGTAACCAATATTGATAGTGAAACACGATTTGCGATTACTATAGACTCTCAGCATCTTGAACCATCCCTTACTCAGGTTGACTCTCTTCCTATGTATGACCAATCTCAAAGAACCTATCAGGAATAACATTGTCGGAAATTCAACCCCAACTCAATCTCCGCTAAGAAAATTAGTAGTGGGCATGATACTTAAGTAGCCCTACGGAAGCGGGTAGAGGTTCTCCTTCGACAATTCATGAGAAAATCAGACCAGACCGTAACGACTATAATAATGAATACTCTACTCGAGGCTACATGCCAGAATCATGACATATGGAGAATGATTATTCAATCACAAGTCATGAGATGTTTGAGGATGAGATTGCTCGGATCAATCATAGAGCAAACATTTTGACTGAGTAAATATATGATCTCATCCAGTCTATGCAAAATCCATAAGAAGTGAGGCCACAATCTTGTGAACCACAAAATCATCATGTGACTCACAACCAAGAACAACCACCACTAACCTCTAACCCCTCTACTGACCATATCATAGAAAATAATAAAAAATGAAAAAAAAATAGAAAACTCAAAAAAAAATTTAGACAATTCTGAAATGGAAGTATTTTGCAAGAGACTGATCTTAGAGCTTCCATTGATCAAGGTCATAGAATATATTCCCGATCTTAAGCGATTTGTGAAGAGTCACCTAAACCCTAAAAAGATGGACAAGAAACGATCACAAGAATGAATATGATGTCATATCTATGGCCAGTTCTTTGGTGATGAATCAGAAAACCAAAAGCCACAAAGTCAAGCGATTGACTTGGATCACATGTGAAATTGAGGATACCTTATTTACTCATGTTCGGTTAGATGATGATTCTACATTAAACATCCTCCCTAAGTCTGTCTTTGACCAACTCAAACTCGGACAACTCAAAAACACTAGGGTGATCGTTCAATTGCCTGATCAATCAACCAAAAGACCAATGGGGATTGTTTCGCTCATCGTAAACTTCCGAGGTGACAAATACAAAGTGCACTTTATTTTCCTTGACATAGAGCATCGCAGAGGATTCTTTGAGTCTCCTATCATTTTAGGAAAGACATTCTTATCCTCCTCTAAGGCAATTGTCAATTGTGAGACTTAGGAAATCAAGTTCCAGAACTCTCACCGCAATGCACAAAGCCTCAATGACACGACCTACTCTAAGGAAAATCGACTTGAAATCGAAAATTGTGATCAGGAGACAATTAGTTCACATGATGAGACATCTCCTCACGGCACATAGATACAAATCCTAGGAGAGACACCTGAAAGACTAACTGTTGGACAAACCCTTCATTCTCACCCTAATAGAGATCCGTTGAGAATTCAAAATTTTGGAGCTTATGATGAGTTGGACCATATTTATGAGGAATGTCACGATTATTAAAGTGGTCCAATCTTTGAGTCAGCAGTAATTCACGAGATGCTTGAACCATACAAAGAACCGACTTAGGAAACCTCAGATGTCACCAAAATTAACGATTATTGGGAAGTAACATCAACATCCTCAATCATAACTCACAAAACCCCCAAGAAAAATCTCCCTTGCCTGAAGCAATGTATGGCCCAACAAGAATTGGTCAACTTTTATGGGGATTCATCTGATGAAGAACTCATAAATGCCACACCGGTTACTAAGAAAGGGAGAAGAACTCTATCCATCCTGCTCCAAATACTTCTCAAGGAAACAAACCTACCAAGAAAGTCACCTTTGATCTTAGACACCAAGTGATTTTTGAAAAGTCCTCGTCCAGTCCTGAAGTGGTTCATCAGGTAACTGGAATATATACAACTCTAATCCAAGAGCACTTACCTTTGATTGACAATAGTTGGAGATCCTTTACGTACAACTATTACTCTCCTGAGGATGAATCTGATGATGGTTGGTCTTCTCCATCCACCCCCTCTTCACTGCCCTCCACATCTTCATACTATCTCCTGCTACACTCCCGCAAGAAGGTCCATCACAAACCTCCTTGTCCTTGTATATATGTAAATCTACTCTATTCCCCATCTGTACTTAGGCTGACCCAAGCCTAAGTATAGGGAGACCGACATCATTGTCTATGCATCACTTCTATTTTTTTCTTCACCCTCGATTACCTCATTTCTAGCTTTTCTGCTATGCTAAGCCTCTCAAAAGTCTAAGTATAGGGGGGCAAGTCGACTTCTCTTTTACTCATATATACTTAGTATGAGCTATGTCTACATTTCTCTTTGTCCCATGAGGACATAGCACAAGCTAAGTATAGGGGGTGTGTTGTATATAGTATGCTTTATTTATAGCTCGTACTATAATTATTTTCATCTAACATCATTAATGGGTATAAGTAGTGCATATTATGTATTTATAATACTAACTCTTTATGTAAATAATGCAAATTTTCCAAAAAAAATAAAAATCTTTTTGCATAAAAAAATCATTACTCATTTAGCATCTCATGCATCCATACATTCCTTGGTTGGTATAATCCTGACACTTTCACTTTTATTCATGGCTTAAGGATTTGTAGACACTGAAATTCTGAGATCTTGAGAGTTTGAGTAAAAGTTCAGGTGTGGCTCTAGCCTAGTGTGCGGGTCACTGTCTCGCTCAAGCAAACCAAACAATGAGGGGGTGACTCCCCCCAAAATAAGTATTTTTAGATGAAGTGTATTTTAGAGTTGAGTTTGAATTAGTAGTCCAAAATTTTATTGCTTTCTCTTTTTAAGGTATTTTTCAAGAAAATAACACCTAACGAATTTTTCTATTTAATGGTATTATTTTTAGTCCAAAAATAGGGGGAGGAAGTCAAAAAAGTTGATGCGCGATCAAACACTATGATGCATGCAAAGTGAGAGATGCGTACAAGTCGCCGATATTCTACACGCAAGGTGATCCACGCAAAAATTTAAAGACAGAATTAAAGCTAATCTATATGATGCATGAAGAAAACAGCCTTAGACGAGAAACTTCTAATGATCGTGAAGAATAATAGCTAGTTAATCAGATCAAGTCTGAAGTCCGATCTTGGGAATCACTCGATGCCCGCCACAATGGGTCCTGCTAGTGATGTGTGTGGTTCCTCACGGCATGTTGACTCGGATCTAATTAAACTAACTTTTTATTAGGAATTATTAATAAGGTCCAATTACAATATATAGGTGCAAGCAGTTTCTTAGGGATTGTGCCTTAATTATATACGTTGCAATCAAGAAAAATCCTAAGTCTAGGGGCCTAATTTCTTCATGAATCAAATAGAAGAAATACGATAAAACAAAAACGACGAAAAATGCGGTGAGGTCCCCCGAGCATAGTAGTAATTGGCGAAACAGACCCTGATAAGTCTAATAGAGTCCAAGAGTCCAAGTGTCCTGTATTATTACAACAATAATAATAAAGCCGAAAATAAGGTAACTAACTACTCTATCTAATCTCTAAAGGCTATAACCGTCTCCTGCTCTTCACCTTCTCCTCCTTGGGCATGCATCTCCTCTAAAGTGTCCTCAGGAAGTTTCGCATGAAAAGAGAAATAAAAATAGGTCAGAAAGCAGTTATAGCAAATAGAGATAAAAATATACAAAAAGGATGAAAAGACAACCAAGTCATGCTCTTCGGCAACACGCCATTCTGATGAGCGACCCGCCAACTAGGGTTAAGTATCAGTGTAGATTAAGGTCGTTACGACCCCAATCGATGGATCGGACTTAATAAGAAAAATAGAAACCGCACAATCAAATAGATAAGGCAATTGAAGTAATGTTAGCGGTCTTCACTATTGATTTTAACCTGGAATAGTGACTAGGGTTGAACTCAAGGAGCACGAGAAATCCTACGAAGTAGTCGAGATCAGACAAAAAATGCATATTTTTTGTTACTTTTAAATTTTGCAATTTTGTGGTTTCTAATTAAGGAAGGCAAACAAGAAAATGAGGGAACTAAACACACAAGCAAGCTTTTGTCATTTTTATTTAAGGCAGAAAATATTCAAAAATCAGAGATAAAAATATTTTTGTGTTTTTCAAATCATAAAGTCATTTTTGGTGATTTTATGGGATTTTTCAAATTTTTATATGATTTTATAAAAATCTAAAAATAACTAAACAAGGAAATAGTGAACAACCAGGATAAAATTACAAATTAAAAATCCTTAAAGTGTCCTAATTTCCTGATTATGAATTTTATGGGAAAGTGAATAAAAAGAGCTAACAACAGAAACTAGAATTTATTTTCTGATTTTCTTAGATTTTTTAATAATTTTTATGGGTTTTTAAGAATTTTGAGATTTTTAGGGTTTTTATGATGATTTTCAAAACTACGAGGTTTTGACTACAAAGTGTCTACACTTACAACTTTATTTACTAGACTAAATAGCAACAAGATAATAAAATGAGGATAAAAGAGCAATATACACTTTGGGGCACGTGTGTGGCGTGTGGGACTCCTAGCGGTTCTAATCATTCCCTAGAAAGCATCTGACGGTGCAGATCTGGTCAGGGACGTGCGTGTCAGATGACGCCTGCAAAAGCTGATCCAACGGTTTTTAGGGTTGCTGTCAGGTGGCTCAGATGATGGGCCAAGCTCTGATTCAAGCGTCAGGAATGGACGCTAAAGGATGGCTCAGATTAAAATCGGGGCTCCTGTCCAGATCGTATGGTGAAGGCCATCGCTGGAAGGACAAGGTCTAGTCGAACTTCGTCTGGGCATGAGAGGTGATCCACGCTCCTGATGAGGCTCTCGAGAGGTCCAGGACAGTCGCTTCGCATCAAAAGGGTGGTTCTGATGGAGAATCGAGCTATCAGATAGGATGGTCGAGGTCCTCCACCTGGAGCTACTCCGCCGGGGCAGCGATCCTCTCACAAGGGCCCCTTGTGCACACGGGTACCTGCGAAAGTAAGATAGGGTTCGGGGCTATGCTCCGACCCAGGTTATTGCTGCAAAAGATAAAGGAAGAAGCGGTGACACGGGTGGGTGATCTCTGACGTACGGGGAGGATGGAGATCAAGGCTCAATCACACTCTGGTGAGCACGATTTAGGATGGATCGGTCATGGAAGAAGATGAGGTGTTGGTCGTAGTGTCGATCAGTATGGATGTGTTAGTGGAACGGAGTTCCGACTAGATGGTTGGAGCCAAGAACTCAGTGGCGGAGATGGAATGAAAGATTCAAATGAAATGATGAAGGGAGTGGAAATGATATGTACCAAAAGGTGCTGACGAGCTCAGCAAATTCAAGCATTGATGAAGGTCGGTGTCATAGCCTCAACCGTGCTGCGACAGGTGGGGAGGCTGGATGCGATGGAGAACTTCGACCGCGTAGGGGAGCTGCGGCTACAAGCCACCAAGTTTCGATCCAAGGGCACCCACAGGTTATTGTCACTCTACTGAAGACACCTAAGGATGAAAGAAGGGGAGAGGCACGAGCTGCCGCACCAGGAGAGGGAAAGGAGATGATTTATAAGTCACTCCCGGGTCCAGAAAGATCGACAAAAAGCGTGGAACCCTAGAGGGATTGGGATTGGCCAAGGGACCCGTGAGGATGTTGGGTGAACAAAGATTATCGGGTCCAAATTTTGAGGCAAATGGAGCTCGGAGGCGGTCTATAGAAAATTTAGAATACGCTACGACGAACACTATTCGAGTCCGACCAGGGAAGGGGGAGGTGTTGACCGGGGGTCAACAACCGATCTCGACCAATCAGAAAATTCAAATATACAAAATATTTATAAATTCAATAAAAAGTATTAAATGATTTTAAATTTAAAAGTGTTCAAAATAAAAAAATTTATTTTTTTTCAAACTATTTTTCTATGATTTTTAATTAATTTTATGAAAAAATAAAATTAGTGTATATAAAGTATATAGTGTTATATACAAGTATAATATACCTATGTATTATGTAATTATTTATATTTTGTTCTTTTTACACAAATAATCCTATTTTATATTTTATTTATTTTCAACATACTTTTAGGAGTACAAAATAATTTTTATTTTATTTTTATGAGTTATTTACAGGTATATATAATAAATAGTGAATGTTATGTACATACATGTTTTTTGTACAATGAAAGGGGAATTTTATTTTTATTTAATTTTTCTGATTTTTTATTTCTTTTATATTATTTTTAGAAATATATACACAAGTTAGAAATAATTACTAAATTTTATTTTGTCAAAATAAGCATTTATACATATAGGTAATGTGTACAACACAAAATAGGCCCTATCTCTCTCTCTCTCTACATATTTTATTTGGCGATCAGGGCAAGACTTGACCTTCTCTTGGGGCTCGGGTCACTCTGTATTTATTCTAAATACATCCTTACTTTTTCTTTTCCTTTATTCTTTTATTTTTGCACAAATACATGCTAAATATGCATATTTAACAAATACATGCAGAATATTATGTTATTGTATTTACACCTATTTACATGTAGTTTTATCAAGATAAATAGCTAAAATAAAAGAAAAAAGAGTGAGAATCAGGGATTTATCAACTGCCCTCGATCTGCCCGCCACTCCTTCATCTTTTTGGTCAAAATCCATGGCTATAAATATACATCACAGGCCTTCCTTCCCTGTTTGATATTCCTTTAGCCATTGTAACCCCAGGGACCTCTCCACTATGCTCCTAGTGATAGTGGGATTTGCTCTGGACCCCTGCGGCGTAGATACGTGGTGGAGGTCCTGATCCAGGTCCATTGGTCATCATCTACAGTGAGCCTTTCCTGCTCCGAGCTCCAAAGATCGTAAAGCTGCTAGGTATGTTTCCTTAACTTTTTTTTAGTTCCAATAGCACATAATTATGTTTAATTTATGCTTTTAATCGCACCTTTAGTGTAATTTGAGAAATAAAAAATCACCGGGGCTTCACCTCCAGCACAAAATTCATTGTCCCCTAATCGAGTTCCGACCCCACTCCATGTACATTACCTTACTCATCGCCTTCTCCACAATACTCCTATGCTTCTCCTGTGAATCCTATAAGGAAGCATATCATCGGACTCCATTTCCACCGCCTTTGTCGGAGTCCCACCATCTCGTCGCCCCATTACTGCTGCAATTACATAAGAGGGCTGTGGAGATATCTCTCAACGCCCCAAACATTTTTGGCAGGTCCGCAACATCGAATATCACCAGGAGCCACGCCTTAAGCTTTGAACATGGCTCCATGCCAGACGACTTCCAAGGCTCTCTCAACGATCGCTAGACCTTGTAAAAGCACCTGTCGCACACATAAAGCACCTAGGAAGCCAAGGAACTAATCTGATCGGGGAGATGAGGTCGGACAAAGGAGATAGAGAAGATAAAAGCTCGACGGAGCCTTGTTATTGAGGCGTTCTTCGTAAGCCCTCAAGGATCGTCAGATGCGAGCCTCAACTTAGATCTAATATGGGTTGTTGAATCAAAGGGGGAACAGTCGTCCACAACAATTATCCAAATCGCCACGTGGTCGTGCCTCAACCCTCCGATTACAGGCATTTAAGGGATAATTTATGCATACTCCCCTCTAGCTTTCTATATTGTATAAGTAGTGTTTAAATATTTTATGACATATAAAATTTAGTGGAACAATTGTACTCGAACCCTTTTGCAAGTTTTGTATATTGCAAAAAGAGCCCCTACCAGCTCATCTCACGTGGCTCCCCATGTGAGATTAGTATTTTATGATTGGACCCCTGTGGGTTTGATTATAGTGACTTAATATATAAAAGTCGAGTTCTCACTCAAACTTTCTGGTGTTCTTGCACTATGCCCCATGAATTTTAACTATTATGCATAAATACCTCTTTTAGTTCAGTGTATTTATTTTTGTGCCTTTTATTTTGGATTAAATAGCCCCTTTTATGGAAAATAGAAAGAAATGTGAGAAATTATGCTTGTTCATGCTTTGTATTTTATTTGGCATTTACCTTGCATTTTTCATCTATTAATATTCATTTAGAAGTTGTTTAATCCTTGTTTAGAGATAAAAATAAAAAAATTATAAAACCTTCCTCAAAAATTCCAAAAAAGACGGTTCCTATTTATTAGCCTATTTTATAATGAGAATACAAAAATCACAAAAAGAATTAGAAAGAACCCCAAAAAATAACAAATCCTTGCTAACACTAAAAAAATTGCAAAATATTTTTGAAAAAGCCTAAAAATGTTAATTTATGTCCTATATTTTTTCATATATCATTATCTACATATTAAAATTAGTTTTGAGAAATATTGACCTTATTTATTATTTTTAAATCACAAAATAATCTTACCTATTTTAAAAGCCCTAGATTTTGTATATTTTAGAATTTAAAATTACCTATAAATTAGAAAAAAAATTCCTGAAAAACATAAAAAAATTAGAAAAATATGAAAAACATTAAAAAAATTATTTTTGTAAATTTTGATTATATATTGTTATAGTTATAATTATATTTTCAAGATTAAACGTTCAAAGATCAATATGAAAACAGACGTTCCAGTTTGCCTTTAATCCTATCAACTTCTTCCTCGAGTTTAATTACCTCTTCATGGAGTTCCCTTTCCAAACAGTGAATCTCAGCAATTTTCTTCCACTAGATTATTAGAGGGTGTTCTAATCCGACAGGTCTCCTTCTTGAAACAAATTTTGTCTATAACATTCAAGAATCAGAGGGTTATGATATTTAAAGGTCGTTGGGTTAGAATTTTTTTCGTGGATTTTTTTACTGCACAGGGCACTATCTAAAATGTCCCCGGCTACTTGGTCTGAACTTTCCCAACACGTGAAAGAAATCCCACTATTTCGGATTTCAATCAAGAATGCCTATTTACTTAATTAACCGTGAAGTTCTGCATTAGAAATTTTTTTTTTAAAAAAAGCTTCTTCTAAATCTGTATACAGGTGAGCATGAAGGAGAAGATCAATCGACGACTCCTGTAAACATGAATGGTGATTTAGGAAGAAAAACTGGACAACATCTCAACAGCCTCCAAATGGATCAGCGATCAGCACACGACGTCGAGCAGAGGACTGAAGTCGATCTCTCTCGGCCGCGTCCAGCCGTAGTACGCAGCCTCCAGCCACGCCACCCCGACCACATTCTTCCCATGGTCCAGCGCCCACTCCACGTCCTTCTCCTCCGTCTCCTCCCCGATCACCACGTGCGTCACCCCGCCTCCCGCCATGTGATCCTTCCACGTGGCGCCCATCCCCTCCGCTACCTCCTCCCACGTCCCCTGCCCCTCCGCCTTTAAAGCCTTCGGGAACTCGAACCTCCCCGCGAAGGCTATGCAGCAGCCTCGCAACACCTCCATCCTCATCGCCTTCAAGGTCAACCTCACGTCCCTGCCGTCCTCGTAGTAGTAACTGTTGTAGATCCTCTCCAGCACGCCGTAGTAAATCCTCTCGAGATCGTCGTCTCTCTCCTGACTGTCGACGTCGTGAAATCCCGAGAAGTAGTACTTCCTCGTGTGGACGACGTTGTCTCTGTGAGCGGCGTCCCAGACAAGCAGGGTGTCGTCGAGGACGACGATGTTGGAGGGGTGACCTGCGATTGCGTCCAGGCTCTTCTTGCCCGCAACGGTCGAGTCCTCCCTGCTGATGATCCTGTTCCTGATGTAGACGCTTTCAGGGTCGAGGAGCTTCGCCATCTGCCTGGCGTAGATTCCGTTCCCGTTGGTGTAGACGCAGAGGTCGTACATCTCGCTCACCTTGCTGATAAACTCCCGCGCAAAAGGGCGAAGCTTCGTGACCACTCCCACGGAGTCCCAGTTGAAGACGAGATCATGTTTCTCCTGGACGTATAGCTCTGGATCTGCATTGCAGCTCGAGTGCAGGAGGGTGTGGTCGAGATCGAGGACGAGGATCAGACTCCTGTTAATCGGCATTGCACGGGGGACGCAAGGGGAGAGGGCTGAGCCCTCGTCCATGTAGATGCCTTTGCTCCTCTTGGTGGGTCTCGTACCGAGCTGGGGGTCATCGTCACAAAGTTCCAGAGGATGCTTGGCGTCGATGGGGCGGTGGAGAAGGGAGGCCATTGTGTGTGCGGGATTCCTGCACTGTTGCTGTTTAAATGTAGAAGACGGGGCAATCTTAGTTGCCCAATCCAATCTCCCTTAGGAATAGGAGTCCACGAGCAGATATTTGGGGTCACAGGCCGTCGGATCGGGCGGAGATTTCAGGTCCTGATTGTTCAGATTGCAATCAAACGGCTGTCAGCAATCCTATAACAAACATCGCGGTGACTTGGTCGTCGTTGAAAGAAACAAGTGGCTTCAGTCGGCCTTAATTAGCACAATCACGATCTGTAGAAATGATTCGAATTGTTTTCTGTTTGGAATCCAATCTCATGTCAGTAAATATGAAGTATATAATCTTCGCGGTTATCTTTTTTAGTGTACATAATCGGACGGTTGGAGAGAGAGGCTTTTTCGAGATCGGTCGACATAAGAAACAAACCAAGCTATATAAGATGCCATAAAATTGTGGAATAGAGACCTTCTCTTCTTTCAGGAAATGTCTACTAGGATTATCTATGATCAAGATATCCGCTACGAAATTTGTTTATAATAACAAATTATTAAAAAAAAAGGAAAAAATGGGGCTGCCCCCGTCTTATTTTTCGTCAAATTTTTTTATTTTTTTTGAAAAATATCACCATGTATATTCATCGATATATCCCTCCTAAATGCTATTCAAATTTCGTCAGAAACAGAGACTCCTACGGATTCCATCGAGATGATGTCGATTTAAAAAATCATGATACCGTTAAAAAATGACTGTCTGGATGGAGGCTATAGGAGTCTCTGTTTCTGATGAAATTTGAATGGCATATAGGAGGGATATAGGGATGAATATACATGGCGGCATTTTTCGAAAAAAATAAAAAAATGTTGAAATAAGAGCGGGGGCATCCACCTTGGGACAGCCCCATTGAACTCATTACAAAAAGATGCCACTATATCTTTTGATGTATTGGGTGTATGTCTTTACGATGTGGCATCCTTTTTTCCTTTAAAAAAATATCTTTTGATGTAGATATGAATAACGAACGACGTGTATTTCAAAAGTGAATGATATATTTTGAAATTGGCAACAAATAGTATACCATTATGAAAGAGTCCTGTAACAACAATTATCAGTGGTATTTCTTATGCTTCTTCTTGGAATCGCACAATAAAAAATTATTGTAATATTAACGAATTGTGACAATAGAAAATGTTAGTTATAATTTGTTCTTTTTGCAACAAGCATATGGTTGTTAAATCAAGAGATAGTTTAGCTACATATTCATTAGGTATTATAAGAAACAAATATTCCGTTGCGTGAGTAGTAGCAAGGAAGAGATTGTTACTGTAATTCTTTGACTGCAATACCCTGACAATGTATTTTGTATGACAGGTAAAACACCACAAGTTTATTCTTTTATCTCTCTTAAAGAATTTGATGACAAATATAATAAAGCAACATTTTTTTATTTCTATAAATCATATTTAATTCTTTTTTTACTTTCTATATTCGATTCGTTAATAATATTATCTTGCATAAAATTAGCTATACCTCATATTTTAACCTAATCCAATCTATATTCAACATATTTTAAAAAAGAATTTGAAGTTTTCTTTGCCATAACATTTGTCCAGCTTGTGCCAACAGAAATTATATCGTCAAGACATTTCAGAGCAAGTGAGTATTAAATTCATTATGAGTGTTCAAAATTTAATGATAATTTACCATAATCAAATTTTCATTATTATTAGTTTAAATAGGAATATATATCCCTATTGGAATCTAGCTTAATTACGATGGTCAAAAGCTGTCGCTACTAATCCTCATCCATCGCTGCTGCAGTAATGCTAAGTTAAGCGTCATATATGCTATTCGTGGTGGTTCTGGATGATTGTCGTAAATATTGACCATTGCATTCAATATAGTTGCCGTGAAATGGTAAATATGTATACGGCGATTACTTGATCGTCATATATATTCATTATATTAATGGCAACCTTATTACTCGTCGTATATATAAGTGACTTATTATATGTGGCAGTCGCTCTGACCACAGTATATGAAGGGACTATAAAAAATGCAGTAGTTGCTAGCAGCAGCTTGATAAATCTCCATTTCATCACCTTTATTCTTTAATTTGTCTTAAATTTCTAGTTAAATGCATGTAAATAGTATTAAATTGTACAAAATAACATTCATTATTTACCCGATAAATATTATGTAAATATATATTTATTTAACATCAACATACAATAATAAAGAGAAGAGAAGAAAAAGAAATGAGGTGTCAAAGACAATGAATGACCCTAAACTATGAGACCAAATTAATATTGACTTGGTCGACATGGAATAAAGTAGGGAGAGAAAGGGCAATTAAATTGTATAGAAAATGCATCAATACACAAATATGTGTACCTTATTTTATCTTACATTATACATACCTCAAATAATAAAACCCTCAATATGAAATTTGTACATAAAAATACAAAGAAAAATACAAATTAATTGCACATAAAAATAAGACACAATGTGGCTAGGACATCTAGAAGAAAAGGCTGTAAATAAAACTTCACAGACTTCTATCTACTTCACTTGAACTCAAAATTCATCAAAACCTTTATTGTTTATAATATTAAATTATCTATAAAATGAAGATGATTTTATTTAATTTAGAGTTATGATGTAAAAGTTGGCGAGCCCACATTGTACTATGTACTTGTATATAAAATTCAAATAAGTTATCCCTTACATTTAATCTTATATCTTATTTATAATCACTCGTATATATCATACAAAATGATGAGCACACGAATCTATGCGGGGTTTTTAATATATGAACTAGTGGAGGAGGTGTCGTTGTAACCCACGAAATCCTACTACAATATGATGAATCTCCATTTCATCGCATTTATTCTATCATTTTGACCTTAAAACCCCTAGCTAAATGCATGTAGACATAATTATTTTGTACATATTATCATTCATTATTTATTCCATTTATTGTATATAAAATGTTATGTTTAATGCCAGAATTATAATATAGAAAAGAAAAGAACAAAATGCCAAAGGTATTTTATGATCCTAAACCCTGAGGCCTAGGCATCTTGATGACTGGGTCGACA
This sequence comes from Ottelia alismoides, assembly GCA_037367405.1. Lineage (NCBI taxonomy): Eukaryota > Viridiplantae > Streptophyta > Magnoliopsida > Alismatales > Hydrocharitaceae > Ottelia > Ottelia alismoides. The sequence continues at coordinate 201,462 of JAZKJV010006919.1, read as the reverse complement.
AGGAATAAAGTAGGGGAAGATAAGGACCAAATATACAATAAAAATTCTATTCTTTTATTCATCAATATTGTATTTTTGGGACCCGTTTTATTCTTTATCATTTATTCCTCAAATAAAGTTACTTTGTACATGAAAGTTGTAGATAAAAATAAAAAAAATTAATTTTACATAAAAATATTATACAATGTACATTTTATATTCTAAATAAAAAGCCAAACCCCAAACTTCCCAGACCCATATATTCTCCATATGAACTCAAAATGTATCAAAATCATATTTAATTATATATAACTTTTAATAAGTTAGTTAATGAAGGTGGTTTTATTTAGATGGAGTTAAGATGTGAAAGTTAGGTTTCAGATCCCTATTGTATAGTATACATATATAAAATATTCATTTTATTTATTCTTTATCATTATTGTTATTTGTAATTTAGTAAATATTATTTATAGTATATGTAAATATTTAGAATAGAATAAAATATTAAATAAAACATAAAAATAAAACAGTCTATATAAATACATAGATAAAATACATATACTTATACCTATATATTATATACCCCTATTCATTTAAATGTACAAATTACATCATAAAAACATAATGAAAATATTTATGTATATAAAATAAGTTATAAATACATAAATTAAGTGTATAAAATAATAAAATACAAAATAAACATAAAATAAAATATCAAAACAAAGATAAATATACCTATAAATAAAACCCTAAAACCAACTTGTAATAAATAAGCCCATAAAATAAATAAAATCATATTAAAATACTACAGAAAATAGTAAACATTTTATATTATAACTTAAAGTTAATTAAGTATTTAGTAGTTATTATTGAATTTACAATAATTATCGGGTTGCCTTTTTCTTGTTGGTCCACGTGGACCAACCATGGGGAGTCAAGAGTTTACATTGGTCAACTCTTTTCCCTAGGCATGTAGCCCTGTCATACCTCATTTGACCCTTCACTTCTTAGATTTTTGCAGCTCAAGACTTGCATTTTTTGGAAGATTCCTTCATGACTTTTGCTCCTCGATTTTAGCTTTCATTTTTATTCTCTTCCATTAGATTAACCTTTAATCCATTGCTTTAGTGTATATTAGATTCTTTGTAGTTCGCTGGAGCTTAACTCTAGTGAACACTCCGCCATGCCTCTACTTGTGCTCCGACCTGCCACACACCCTCACTTCTTCCCATTTTTCTTCTTGTATGCCCAACGCACCTCCAACTCACCAGATCCTTCGTGTATCTAATTTTGAGTGCTCCATTTCCTTCGCCTCGCTAGAGCACCTACGCCACACTCCGCCTTTCACCCATCTCCATTAAAAACTTCACAGGAAACCCATTTTGATTGTGTAAGCTTTTCATGAAGAATATAGAGGCTAAGGACCCATTGGGGTCAATTTTGAGTAAAACGAAGGTATCTGGAGCTTTGAACTTCACTGAGCAGCTGGGGCTTAACTGTTGGGTTCCTGTTATTTCCAAAGATCAGACAGCTACAGAAACCTTCAATTCTCATTTCGAGCCTTGGAGGAGGACCAGAGACCGCCAGAGTCACGAGTGGGAGGCGATTGAAGGAGACTCAGTCAGCAGGTCTTCCCTCTTTTCAGGAAGAGCAATAGTCATTGGATCCTTCACTTGCTCTAGTTTTGATCACGAGCAGCTGATCATGAGGAGTTGTAGCCATTAGATCTGGCCCAGGATCAAGCCACAGTCGTTCATCACTAAACCATCATTGTGCGTCCGGAGACTGCCATGTGGATAAGTGACTCGACCACAACTGTCATATATGGTGCCTTAGGGGGTAATTTTCATCCTATACTCCCGAATTTTGTAGCTTTATTATTTTGCCCAGTAACTTATTTTTGTAGTTTAAAAATTTTGGTAAAATTGCTTGGGAGATCTTGTCTTTATTTAATATTATGTTTGGGTCCATTCTACGTCACCTCATGTGTGGCAATTTTTCATTGAATCTCCAAAGGCTTTTATAATTTCTATTTAATTTAGGAAGTGTTAGTATTATTGAATATTTTGGGTAATTTGCAAAATCAACCTGTGCTTATTTTAAATTGTAAATATGCCTCTACTAATTCAATAATTTTTGTGCATATTTAATATTTATTAAAATAATTATCTATGCTCTAGAAATTCGCAAAAAAAGGATTAAGTGCATGCTAGCATCTACATTCACGTTATATTTTTGTTTTTTGCATTTTAAGAAATTTAAATATTTATTAGAAATCAAAAGAGCATGTTTTTTTCCTAGATTGAATTATAAAATATCGAAAAATATAAAAATTTTGAAATATTACAAAAATGTATATTTTATTTATTATTTTATGTTCTATCTCCAGACCCAAAATCCGTAAAAATAGAAAAAGAAAAAGACGAAAAATTTAAGATCTTCAAAATCCTTTATAAAAATATAAAAATCCCTAAAAAGTCTAGAAATACTCATTTCTATTGTGTAATTTTCTTTTTATTATATATCATTAAGGAAAAGTTGTTTTGGAAAAATTATGCTTTATTTCCTATTTTTAATTTCCAAAAAAAACGATTGTTTTGTTTAATCTATGTTTTGGGATATATTTTTATTTTAAAAATCCATAAAAATTAGGCAAAATATATAAAAATACATAAAATTGTAAAAAATACATAAATCCCAAAACAATATTATGTAATTTCTGAGTATTTTTACTTGTATTTATAAATATATCTCTATATTGTATATAGACTTATATAAAAAATAAATTAAAAATCAGAAAAAACATAAAAATAAAATAAAATTTTAAAATTTTAAAACAATTAAAAATTATAATATTAGAAGCCAAAAAATATAAAATAAAAAATCCTCACAAAAACACATAGACAAGATTAACACAAATTTTGAACTTCATTTTCCCGATCTATCCAATTATCTCCTTGTGTTCGATACTTTACACATACTTACACTACACATATTTGTAGAGTTATAATAAATTTTAACTCAACATCACATCTAATTTTTTAGCATGGATTTAAGTAAACATACAGATGCGTTGCATCGCCCGAATGCAATGAAAATTGGCAAGGACCGCTACATCGCATCCTAGATGTAGTTCAAAATTTGTAAGGGATCTCGCATGAGGAACTCATGCAGGTAATTAAGCTAGTTTTGCCGCATCAACGCCCGGATGCAGCTTTAAATTTACAAGGGTTCTCACATAATGGTCGCATGCGAGTAAAGAAGCCAATCTAAAAGAAATTGCAACGGAAGTTGCGGATTGGTAGTTGGAATATTGAGTGCAGGCACTCTAACTGGAAAATTGATGGAGATAGTGGATATGATGGAAAGAAGAAATATTCATATAGTATGTCTTCAAGAGACTAAATGGGTTGGAGAGAAAGCAAGGGAGATCGAGAAGACATGCTTTAAACTTTGGTATTCAGGTAAAGATAAGGGCAGAAACAATGTTGAAGTAGCTATTCATAAGGATTTCAAGGATTATGTAGTTGAGATGCAAAGATTCGGGGATCGGATTATTTTACCAAAATTGGCAATTGAAGAATAAATTATGAATATAGTTCCAGTTTATGCACCATAAAGACTAAACAAACTTTTTGGGAGGATCTAGATAAGATTTTACAAGGAATCCCACAAAGAGAGATTATTTGCATATGTGGATATCTTAATGGACATGTGGGAAAAGATGCTTTAGGGTATGCAAGTGTTCATGGAGGACATGATTTTGGGGATAGAAATTAAGAGCGAAAAGTTATCTTGGATTTTGTAACGACTTATGATCTTTTCATAACAAACACTCTCTTCAAGAAGAGGGAGCAACATTTAATTACTTATAAGAGTGGGCCAGTTAGAACACAGATAGATTACTTTGCACTGAGGAGAAGAGATCGGTTGTTTTGTAAAGACTGCATAGTAACCCTAGGAGAGACTTTGACAACCCAACATCGCTTGTTAGTCTTGGATGTACAAATAAAAGGGCTAGTAAAGAAAAGTAGGGTTCCTAAGATTACTATAACTAGATGGAGGAATCTTCCACTTAAGCAATTGAGCTTCAGGGAGAAGGTTTTAGAAGACCTATCTTGGGATTGTAGCGGAAGTGCAAACGAGATGTAGAAGGTTGTAGCATCTTGTATCCGAAAGGCAGCAAAAGAGTTCTTAGGGGGGTCAAAGGGAGGAGCCCCAGGGTAAAAGGAGGATTGGTGGTAGAGTGAAGGGGTGCAAGAGAAGCTAAAAATTAAAGAGCATGCTTTAAATATAGAACAAAGAAAACTGTCACAAACTACAAAATAGCGAAGAAGGAAGAAAAAAAGCTATAAGAGAAGCTAAGTCAAAAGCTTATAAATTTTTGTATAAAAATCTTGACTCTAAGGAGGTCCAAAAGGATATATTCAGGTTGGTCAAAGCAAGAGAAAGAAAGACCAAAGACATTTCTCAAGTGAGATGCATTAAGGACGAGAAAGGTCACATGCTTATTACTCAGAAGGATATAGAAACTACATGGGAGCAGTACTTCCATAAACGTTTCATTGGGGAAGGAAATAGATAGATCACTTTAGGTAATCTAGCTAGTAGTTGAAGTTACTTGAATCGTGCAAGCTATAGATGGATACAAAGAAAGGAAGTAGAGGAGGCTTTGAAGGTTATGAGACATGGAAAAGGTGTAGGATTGGATGAAATCCTTGTAGAAGTATGGAGAGTTTTAGGTGAGCGTGGTTTGTCTTGGCTTACGAATCTATTCAATGTTATTTGGCGAAGCAAGAAAAGCCTGAAGGTTGGAGGAGGAGTATCGTGGTGCCTCTTTATAAGAATAAAGGAGACATTCAAAATTGTTCAAATTACATAGGTATCAAGCTGATGAGTCACACTATGAAAATTTGGGAATGTGTGATCGAAAGAAGATTGAGGGTATTCCAACGTAAAAGAAAACCAATTCAGATTCATGCTAGGTCGCTCAACTATTGAAGCCATCCATTTGCTGAGGAGAACAATGGAGATTTATAGAGCTAAAAGGAAGAACCTCGATATGATATTTATTGAGTTGGAGAAGGCTTATGATTCTTTCCTACGAGAGATATTATGGCGAGTTTTGGAGAAGAGACAAGTACTTGTCCTATACATTAAACCTCGTAAAGGGTATGTTTAATAGGGCTTTATCTTGTGTAAGGACCCCGTCTGGGAAGACTAGCTATTTTTACATAAACATTGGTTTACATCAAGGTTCAACTTTGAGTCCATTTCTTTTTACATTGATTATGGACGAGTCGACAAGTTACATTCAGGATGAGTTACCTTGATGTATGTTATTTGCTGATGATATTGTGTTGATTGACGAGAATAGAGATTGAGTAAATGAGAAGCTTGAGGTCTGGAGACATGAGTTGGAGAGTAAAGGATTTTATTTAAGTGGGGCTAAGACAGAACACATGGAGTGCACCATTGATGGAAGCAATGTTGAAGGAATCGAGGTGAAGATTGGTGATGATAACATTTGGAAGAGAGATTCTTTTAGATATCTGGAATCTATTTTGCAACATGATGGGGAAATTGATGGAGGTGTTACTAATAGAATAAATACAGGCTGACTAAAGTGGAGAGGAGCCTCTGATGTTCTATGTGATAGGAAAATTCCTTTAAAAATTAAAGGAAAGTTTTACAAAGCAGTTGTGAGACTTGCTATGCTCCATGGATCTGAATGTTTGCCTGCCAACCATAGACATGTGCAGAGAATGGTTGTAGCAAAAATGATAATGCTAAGGTGGATGTGTGGACACACACGTAATGATCAGATTCGAAATGATGCAATCAGAAAGAAAGTTGGTATAGCTTCGATCAAGGATAAGATGCGAGAAAACCGCTTAAGATGGTTTGTTCATTTGTAAATAAGAACAATTGATGCACCAGTTAGGAGATGCGAGTGTTGGGATGTTGAGCCGGCTAAGAGAAGGCGAGGATGGCCCAAGAAGTGTCGGAAAGAGATCATACGAAGGGATCTTAGTTTTGTGGATATAAGCCCAGGATTAACCCAAGATAGATCTTAATGGAGGTGAAGAATCCATGTAGCCGACCCTACTCAATTGCGGGAAAAGCTTTGTTGTTGTTGTTGTTGTATCACATCTTATATTTCATTGCTTAATTTATATTATGGGTTAAATGTTGATTGACACTAGACTTCATAAGCGGTTGCCTCAGTGACACTTTTGTATTCGCTTCTCAGTGAGGATAATTCTTAGACCCTTGCAAAATCTGAGTTATCAAATGGCATCATTGTCGGGGAACAACTGTGCATAGATTATATCTTTATTTGTGCATTTTTCCCCTATATTTTCCCTTTATTTATTTTCTATTTTATTTGATATTATTTATGAATTGTCTAATCACCCTCTTTGTTTGACTTTGTTGTGATGGACCGCGGATCGACGGAGGTCCTCCTAGGAGTGCATGTGCATCCACGTGAAACGGAGTCACTTTTATGACCTAATTGATAGGAGACAGTAGAAAGTGAGGACTTGGAGGAATTTAATTAATAACAATTGTCATTTTCTTGTATTTATTGCATTTGTAATTTAAAGTGAGAGGAGAAACTTGTAATTGAATAACTTGGACTCTCCAGGACTTTCACATTTCACGAGGGCCAGTACCCGAGTGATTGTTCACTTGCGGACCTTGATGGTTTTGTCGTGTTTTCCTCGATTTCCTTTTTCTTTGTTTCATGCTTTTATTTTTCTTTATTTTGTGTGATTGACCCTTAGTTCTAGAATTTTCTTAATGATAGACTAATGTCCAAAGCCCTAAATATATTTTCTAGTACCTATAAAATCATGCTTGGACTTAGTCAAATATAATTTTTTGACTATTTAGACTTGAGACAACATGTCGAGAGAAGCTCTATATAGCAGTTGCAAGACCCATTGTAGCGGGCACCGATGAACTTCCAAGAGCGAAACCTAGGTTTCATATCTAGATAGTTAGCATCTGGTGCTTCACGTAAATAAGATATTTTATTCTAGGGTGATTTCATTAGATTGCATATGTGAATAGAAAGATTTCATTTCTCCTTAACATCTTTGCATGAAGATAACTAGAGCCAAGGTGAGCATTTCTACTTAGCATTCATAATTAATTTCACCTTGCATTGATTTTCTAACTCTCTCTCCCTCTGATTTTGTTACTTAGGATCTAAAAATAATTGAGTCTTCGTCATGTTCATGCATTTTTATTTAAAATCCAAAAAAAGTGAGAACCAATAAAATGGGGGATGCTAAGAGTACTCGACCCTAAAATCAAAAATAAATATTTGTCTTGGGGACAGTAACCCCCTCATTGTATGTTCATTTTATTCATGCGTACACACTAAGGATTAGTGTATCCATCCCAGGCCTTCCTACGTGCGTGTATAACTTTTTATTGCTCACCTAACTATAAAACCGAAAAAATAAAAAGACCGAACTTTCACGCTCCTCATTGAGTTGAGTAGGCGAATTGAGGGATTTGTTTTGTGAATACTCATTTGTGTTTGTGCATATTCGATCTCTCTGCACATATGTGCCTTTCTTACATATCTTGATTTGACCTTCATGTTCTCCCGATCCCTTCCTTTTGTTTCGGAGATGTCCAACTGGAGCGATTTTTATCCGCACTTCGTGGATCCCTCGTACCCTCCATCTTGTCCACCTACATTTTACCAGGAGGACTTTGCTCCTGATTTTTATTTTTGTACATATCCGCCTCATATTATCAGATCTCAAACATTTACCCACACCACCACCCTCACATTCTCCACCATTCCACTCATTCGAGACTAACCGGTAGGAGTCATCTCTGATGGAATCCACTCTTGAGCACTTGGCCCAGATGATGGAGCAAATGAAGAAGAGGATCGATTACCTCACTAGTATAAATAAGAGCCATAATGTCGCTTCACCATTTAATGATATGGGTTCATTTGAGGCCTATGAGAGCTTGCAGTCACCCAAAGTACAAAAAAGGAGAAAAATCTAAAAACAAAAACGAATTCGGGAGACACCTACTCGAGTCAACTTGTGAGAAGTGGTCACATCTGCAAGATCCTACACACACACTAGTTCCTACCATTGACCTTGATGAAGGCAAAAATCGAGGTCTCTAAAATGAGCCTCACAAGGCGAGGACTCAGTCGTTGTGACGAGTCATCTACAACTGTGTTCCATTAACCCACACAAAGAATAAATCAAGCAAGCAAGTGTGAATCAAAATTTATTATATCCTACTAAAGATGTATAGTGACAAGCAAGTTGGGGTCAAATATGTGAAACAAAGGTGTGGAGAAAGAAGATACAATAATCAATCTCAAGAATTTTTCTTCTCAAAAACTTAGCCAAAATTATGGTTTTTTTGGGTTTTTAATTTTTATATTTTTCCTATATTTTTATATTTTGTTTTCAATCTTCTTATTTTTATATTTTTAGTTTATTTTTCTTTTTATAAAAGATATTATAATAATATAATGGAATATATACAATGTAAGTTAATATAATTATAAAAACTAATAAAAATGCTTAAAATGTAAGAAATGGAATCCTTTTTGGTTTTAAATAGATTTTTACTATTTTTGTCGTTTTTAGATATTTTTTCTATTTTTTATTGATTTTTAAAGTCAAAAATATCCCAAATCAGTTATTAAATAATTAGTTAAAATTAAAATGAATAAAATAGAAAAATAAATACATAATTATTCAAATCAATATTTATATATAGATATTTATGTAAAGAAAATTATAAAATAGAAAACAAAATGCTTTGAATTTTTGCAGATTTTTTTGGATTTTTATGGACTTTGGGATTTTTAAAATTTTCAAAGTTTTCTTTATCTTTTTTTATATGGATTTTTGGTGTGAATTCTATAGATAATTAAATAGACAACATAGATTTTTTGGGGATTTTCAAAATGTTTTTATATTTTTATGGGTTTTATGAGTCAAACACGGAATAAATATACTGTAAAGGATTTTTAATAAATAAAAAAGTCCTAAATTACAAAAAATAAAATTATAGCAAGAAAGTGTGTGCAATCAAAAACCTAAACCTTATTTTTTGGTGACTTTTGGAGCACAATAGCTATTCTAAATAATTAAAACAAACACACACAAATTCAATGGCCTTGTAAGACCAAAGATGCAAAAAAATAAATATACTGGGCCTTTCTGTAATTTTCCAATATTATAAAATGGGGATAAAAAGTTCCTAGACCCAAACAAAATACAAAAAAATTTAAGGGTACAAGCGTAAAATGTCCACCTCATGTGGGACCCCACATGAGCTAGCTAGCATGGACTAGATTGCAAATAAAATTAGATCGGTGGTCTTTTTGCAAATATGACAAAAATTATATAGCGGTGCAATATACTCAACCCATGCGCGGGAACGGATGGTGATGCGTGATCCACTTGCCTCGTAGTGCCGCCACGTGTGGTGATGACGATTCACCACGGAAGACTGAGATTAGACTCCAAGACCTGATTTGAGAGCTGAGGCGATGCGCATCCAATAGTGGAGATCTAAACTGCGGGCTGCTGCAGATCGAACGGTTGGCGAGCAAGATCGAAGAACAGATGAAGAACTCGCCTAAGGTGAGCTTAGATCCGATGAAGCGCACAACTCTGGGCACCCGCACGCTCGCCGACTGTCGCTCCTCATTCCTGATATACTCTCACTGCTAGTTGACCTTCTCAAAATGGTCAGAGTCCTCGAGGGATGCTCTGACGAAGCCAGGGGTCTGGGGGGTCTATTTGAGCTTCAAAAGGCCCTACAAAGTTGATTTCTCGCTTTGTAAACTGCAGGAAGTGGGCAGTGACAAAATACAGAGCCCTGGTGGGCTCCTAGGGGTGAGATGAAGTGGAAGGGGACTCATGTGGTATCCTCTGGTGAAAGGTGGCGAGGGAGGATCATATCTCTTGATCTGAACAAGTCCATTTGGTTGGAGGTGTGTGGGGCGTAAGGGATATGAAGAGAAATGTGGTAACTTCGGAGTGGTTGGGAGTGGTTGGAATGGTCAATATCAAGTGACGGAGCTGGAGCTCCACCAATCGATGATCTTGATTTGCAATGGAATAAATGAGATCAAGCAAAATAAAAAGTGAATGTAAACTACTTGCAATGCTACGGAAAAAGATTTTGCAATGGAATAAATGAGATCAAGCAAAATAAAAAGTGAATCCAAACTACTTGCAATGCTACGGAACAAGAAAAACCAAATAGGAGGAAGCTTACCAAACCTGGGACACCTAGAGTAGAGCTTCATGCGGAGGGACTGGCTGAGTTTCAGATCACCTCAATTCGTTACCAAATTGAGCCGCCGAATGACTGGAGGGAAAGCTGTTGTCACTAGGATCCGATCTAGGGGTTTGGTTAGGGTTTCAATCAGCAGAAGAGGGATCAAAGTCCCAAGGTTAGACAAACGTGAATTTAAGTAGGGATGATGAAAGTGGGGTGAAGATTGAGATGCAACAGGCGCAACAGTGATACACTCCTCGAGGTGACGCTTGCGCATGAATCACCAAGGAACGAGGTAACAAAGTCAAGAAGAACACAACCCAATCGATGAGTGCATCGATTGAGGAAAAAGGTAGAATCATGGGTCAAACCTAGGGCTGTTAGATCTACAAGACGAGGGGCAGATAGTTGACCAAAGTTAACTAGTGTCTAAACTGGTTGGTCCACGTAGACCAACTAGGAAAATCATCCTAAAATGATTTATAAAATCGATAATAATTAATACATGATTTTACTAAATTAAATTTTAAAATAAAATATTTCTTATTTCATATATTATTTTATTATGATTTTTATTTATTTTTAATATTATTAATTACAAGTTAATTTTTAAGGTTTTATTTATAAGTTTTCTTACCTATGTTTCAGTTATTTTATTTTTCTTTTATATTTTTGATTTTATTATTTAATTTTCTTATTTTATATATTTATAACTTATTTGAGATACATAAATATACTTTTTACTATATTTTTTGTATAATATATACTTAGCTAAATAGGTATATTAAATATATGGATATAGGTATAGGTATTTCATTTATGTATTTTATATACATATTTTATTTTATTATTTTATTTATAGTTTTATTCTAGCTTTAATATGTACATATATAATAAATAATATTTATAAAAATATAAAATTATAAAATTAATAGATAATAAATAAAATGAATATTTTATTCATGTATATTATATAATAGGGGTCAAAACCCTAACTTTTACACCTTAACTCCAAAAATATAAAATCACCTTCATTAAAGAGCTCAATAAAAGTTATATACAATTAAAGGTGATTTTGATAGATTTTGCATTTTATTTGAGAGATACGGGTTTGTAAAGTTGGGATTCTGGAATCTTATTTTGTGTGTAAAATGTACTCTGCATATTATCTCGGTGTAAACTCAATTTTGTATTGTTCTATACATTATTATCTACAATTGTTATGTACAAAGTTTCTTTATTTTAGGTATAAAAGTGGAAAATAAAATAGAACTCAAAAATGAACAAATAATGAATGAATAAATAAATGGGATTTATTGACGATTTTCGGCCCTTCTCTGCCCCTGCTTTATTCCTTATTGATCTAGTCATCAAGATGCCTAGGACTCGAGGTTTAGGATCATAATATACCTATGGTAATTTTTTCCTTTTCTTTTCTTTATTCTACAATTTTGGCATTAAAATGATATTTTATACACAAAAAATGGAATAAGGAATAAATGTTAATTTATACAAATAAGGGTTATTAACATGCATTAGCTAGCGTTTTTACAGCCAAAATGATAGAATAAATGTAATGAAATGGATATCCATTAGACCTGTAGGATGACACTGTACAGATTGCTCGTAGTCATCCTTGTGTAGATGATGATTTCGATCTTCTCCCTTGTATGGAGGAGATCCAAAATCTCAAAAAATGTTGATTGAATCAGAAATGGTGGCAGCTATTCATGAGATTATTGAGGCTCCACTTCATTGGTCCATGACCTAATTATCTGCTCCTAAACCCAAGAAGAGAAAGAAAATGAGCAGATATGAGCGACACATTTTGACCATGGCCATTAACTATGCGATGTCTCACCGTCCATACACTAGGAAAGGGAATACCATCACACCTCTTGTGAGTTGTACCATCTTTGACCATACATGAGATAACACTCTCCTTGATGCCGGTGATTTGATCAATATAATACCATTCTCGTTGGTACAATCTATTCATCTAGTGCCTCTCAGGAAAACAAGGATGATTTGTCAATTTGTTGATAGATAAATAAAGAAGCCGAAGGGTATTATAGAAAACATTGTCATTCAGACTCAGGGCATGAGCTTCACCGCTGACTTCGTTGCATTGCCCATGGAGAACCCCCCCCCCTAGTGGAGCATCCTCCAATCATCTTGGGACAACATATCCTCACCTCTACGAGAGCCATTATTGATTATGGATCTGGAGAGTTCAGCTTCCGTTCTGATGTTGGAACGATGTGTTGATCACTACGCCCATTTTTGACCAGAGACTCGCATCCCACGAGAATATGCGCGTGTTATCCGACCCCGAGGACTATAACCTTGATGATGATATCAGAGAGATTTGTTGTATATTGGACGATATTGAGACCAGATAATTCTTCTCCAAGGAGGAAGACTCACAAGAAATATACCTTGGAGTTCCCCCTTCTGGTGGGTGGAGATGCATTCATGACATTCGCGGTATTTATGCCATAGACACTTTAGAGCAGAGGGTAGATTTAGTAGAGACTATCGAGGACGAATTTGACCTTATTTCTTTAATCAAGGAATTCGAACCTTTTGATTGTGACCTAGCGGAGACTTCCCAGGCCGGAATTGACCACACTACTTCCACTGACAATTTCGTGCTTTTCTGTTTTTAGATTGTTGAGGATCTTCACCATGTCAATCTTGATCGGCTTGTATCAGTTGATGACCTCGATATCGACCTACACCTTGTTAGATATATTTCTTATAGATTATGCAAGAAGGTATGCTTTCTACCTTCTTGATCCTATACATCCACCTGTTTGTATATCCTCTTTCATTTCATTTCCTTCCATCTCCCATTTTTGCTCATTCACTTCATTCCGTATGTTTGTCATGCATAAGACGTACTTTGTCCCAACTATAGGGGAGGAGGATAAGTTGAATGTTCTTTTCCTCTTTTCTTCTTTTCACTTTCATTTTCTTCCAAAAAGTGTCACTCCTTCATTGCTATTCTTATAACGTACTTAATCAAAAGTGTAGGGGGTGTATACCTCGAGTTGTACATTCTTTTCATAGTTTGTCTTTTCAGTTTATTGATTTCATTATTTGATCCTCCACATTTTCTCCTCTTCTTGTCTATACATATAGATATCTTACCAAAAGTATCGAGGGAGATAGTCTGAGTGTAATATGTTCATTCCCACCCTTGACCCTCCCTACCTTGTGTACAGTCTGTTATACAAAGGATTAGTTGATCCTAGCTATAGAGGGGTGATCGACTTCTTATTCGTTCCTTATTTGTTATTCTTTAGGATTTTCTATAATCAGTACGAGTTATATCTTCTCTTTTTCTCTCTGATCAATGAGGACATAGCTTAAGCTAAGTATAAGGGGGACATATATACTTCATATATACTTTAGACATAACATGTACTTTTGTATTTTTCATAATATGACTAATTAATAAAACTTAATAAATACATACCCAATTCTTAGTATATAATGATTAATAAATCATGTCTAAAATGTTTTTTGAAAATTGTTTCAAAAATAGTTTGAAAAAAACTTTTGAAAAATCTTTTGGAAATTATTTGGAAAATGTTTTTTTAAATATTTTCAACCTTTGTAAAAATATTTTGTTTGTAAAAATTTCTTTTCTTTACTTTAAATAAAAATATTTGAAAATATATTTGCAAAAAATTTCGAAAAATGGTTGCAAAAATAGTTTGAAAAATCTATCTATACACTTTGAAAAATTACTGCAAAATAATTATCAAATTTTGTCAGATGTTTGTAAAAATTATTTGTCTAATTTGTTTGTAAAATAAAGTTTTCAAATATTTGTGAAAATATTTTCAAATTATTTTGAGAATTGGGTAGATGATAAAAATGCTTTATAAAACTTGTATAAACCAATAAATTCTTAAAAACTCAACTCCTATAAATATAAGATGCATCCTCGTGTAAAATATATGGACCTATTTATTTTCCTAAAAATACTATGTTTCGAAAAATTCCTAAAATTTTACAAAATTAAAAATCCCAAAAACATTTGAAAACACTTTTTGAAAGTTGCATAAAAATTTGCAAAACCTTTTCAAAATTCCACAAAAACGATCAAAAATAAAAAAATTGCATCAAAAAAATTTATAGATTATGCATGGTATTTGCATTTTTCAGATTGAGTTTCATAATTGAACTATTCTAAGTAAAATGCGAAGATTATAGCTCGGTTGTGGAATTGAGGTACCTCAGCTCTAGTTGACTTAATTCTTTGAGTTCACGAGACTTAGTTCAATGTCATCATGACTCTTGTTGATAATGACCTAGCTTGCACACGTGCACTTTTCACTTTTCTCACCTCGGTTCAAGTGGCAGAGGGCTAGATTTGCCAGCATGATACACAAGCCAATGAAAACATCGGAAGTCGCGCATTTGTGATCATTGTACCCAAACTGATCCAATGGCGATGAGGTCTAAAGAAAGAAGTTGTGGGTTCCAATAAAACTTCAAAAGAGGGATAGTATACGGGCTCAAGAAGAAAAAGCACTATGTAAATGCTACTGTAAATAGTATTCAAAAAATAGAAAAATCAAAAACTCCAAAAAAGTGGGGCAGGTCTGATTGAAAATAAAATGTTTGTCGGAGTGTATATACTTGTATAGTCAATAAGAAAGCATGATATTCAAATTCATGTGTACTGACGAATCCACGATTCATCACCTTTATTCTTTTATTTTAGCTTCATTTTCTTAGTCTAATACATGTAAATACCCACTAATTCCATAATCTTACCATTTTGCAGCCATTTGTTAAAATTGCATTTTTTTTAACACTTTTTTATACAAAAATAAAAGAATAAAGAAGAAAATAAAAAGAAAGGAGGTATTTATGCAATAAATACATACTGACCCGAACCCCGAGAGAAGGTCAAGACTTAGGGGAGATAGGGTCTTCTGTCAAAAATCCAAAAAAATATTTTGTAAATAAATTCCTTGCATATTTGTATAAAACTTATACTATTTTATTCGTACATAATTTAATCCCAAATTAATTATTTTTGTAAATAAAAGTTGTAAATAAAAATGTGTTATAAATAATAAAAATAATTGTAAAATAAAATAATGTATATATTGCAAATAATCATCCTTAGAAAAAGCTGCAATGTGATCATTGAAATACCAATTCCGGCTCCATATGAACTTAAATTGAACCAAAGTCACTTCCGTTATACTCAAAATTAAATTATCTTTCAAATGACTGTGATTTCATAATATTTGAAGTTACGGTTAAAAAGTCAGTTTTCTGGGGTGTTTTATGCAGTTTCACCATTATTTATTGTACATATTTATCCATATTTATTTTCTCATATATAATGTATATATTTGTAACTATTATTCTCATTAAAAATAAAAACAAAAAATATAAATAATAAAATTAAAAAAATGTGTTTTAAAAATTATTTCCTTATTTGTACCTATGTATATTGTACTATATGTGTATAATATGTGTATACAACTAATTTCATTAAATAAAAATCACCAAAAAATTAATTATCTAACATTACTTAATTAATTTAATTTAATTCCGAAATTTGTATTTAATTATTTGATTTTATAGCATACCATGTATATTATATTTGATTTTATACCTTTAATGGCCACCATTAAGGTGGCTAATTGATTTTCATTAATTATTGAATTTATTTAATTAATTTAATTCCGAATTTCGTAATTAATTAATTAAATTATTTTATTAATTTCACCAATACAAACTTTCCTCAATTGTAGATACATTCCATTTTTATTTTTGTCATCTTTTTAATGGGCTCCTCCTCCCTCATTTCCTCTTGATCAATCTTTGGTGGAGAGGAGCCCAATCTTCGAGTGTCGTCTTGTTGAAGAAGGGTGCCTAGCCTCCGATCCGTTCGGTGACAGCGTGTCGGCCTTCGTCGAGGTCATCATGGCATTTCCGAACCCCGAGATGAGATCCAACTTTATTTCCCGTCATTTTTATTCCTAGGTAGATCGTAGATTAGATTTTTGTTTCGTGATTACTCTTTAGGTCTTAAAACCACAAAATTTCATCACACATAATTCATGTCGATACCGATTTTCAACTCATTTTTTGGTCTTGGCATTTCACATTCTACCTCGCACAACCTCTCACATCCGACCACGCACGGTGGTCGGATCTCCGGATACATTCCACCATGACCGCAAGATCCGAACATTCACACTACCCATTTTTGTGCATAAATAAATAAATAAATAAATCATATAATTCTTTTTCCCGTTCACCTCACACTTGTTTTTGCGGGAAAAATAAAAAATAGTAATAGTTGTTGTTGTCTCTAACCTTTGTTTCGCAAAAAAATAAAAAAATATAAAAAAAATATTTCTTTTGATTCTAACATTTGTTTTGCAGGAAATTTTTTTAAAAAAATAAAAAAACGTTTCTCTTTTTAATTCTGTTTATTGTTTTAGAAAATAATAATAATAATCTTTTTATTGTTTCTGATTACAGTAAAATAAGAACAAACAAATTTAAAAATAAACGGACGGTCGCCCACCGCCAAGCACGGTGCCCTCGTGCCCTCCTACCTCCGCACGACGTGTAAAGCCTTGAACTTGTCTATCTCGGATTCTACATAATAAGATCCGGCTCATCAAGAGGAAACCAACGGAATTTGTTTCGTGTGAATCGAACTTCATTTCGATTTTGTTATGAATTTCGGAAGAAAGAGAAGTAAGGAGGGTTAAGACGTCATTAACCCATAATGACTGTAATTAAGATTAATTAAATATGATTAAAGAAACTAATGATGGATTGAAAACTGCTAATGATCATTAGCAAACACTAATCAATAGTTAGCAAAAGATAAGCGTAAGCCGCGAAAGTTAAATCGCGATTAGTGAAATTTAATCATGATTATTGTTAATTAAGCGTCATTAACGAATCTAGAATCCTCTAGAATGTTCTAACTTAAACCCCAAGTTTGGGATAAGTTTTGGCCAAAACCATGGGCCACTAAACCATGGTTAAGGTATAAACCATGGTTTTCTAACCATGGTTAGTGGTTTTCTGGGGCCTATAAATAGACACCCCCTACCCATTCATTCTCTACGATTTCCACGACCACCACCACCCAAAGGGCTAGGGTCGAGAGGTCGGGAGTAGGAGTGGGAGGCGAGGGAGGAGCGCTAGCGAAGCGTTGTCGGAAGAACGAGGAGGAGAAAGGTATGATCCTCTCTTAGTTTGCTTCGTAAGCTAGGCTTTCAATTCATCCTCTTGTTCTTTCAAGTTTTGTTCTTGATTCATCTTTCTTTCCGAGTCGTTTTCCTGTTGTGGTTCGAGGACAAATCTGTGTAACACCCTACTAAGGTGCGGGCGGCTATGCACGTCAGTGAACCCTGTGATTCGTCACACGATCACTCATCTAAGATGTGTGGTGTCTACCGATTCTCCGTCGTTTATGTTTCTATTATGCTTTTATAGTTATTTTGATGGAGAAATCTGTGTAATACCCTGTTTAGGTGCGGGCGGCTATGCACATCAGTGAACCCTATGATTCGTCAAACGTTCACTCACCTAAGATGTGTGGTGTCTACCGATTCTTCATCTCTTGTTGTTTGAGTATATTCTTTCAGTTTTGTCGTTATTTTCCTCTCGATTGATTATATAGAGGAAACTCTTTTCATTTTTATTTTGAAATATGTCCCGATATAAGGGGAAACTCTGCCGGAATTTTCTGAGAAATATGTCCCGATATAAGGGAAACTCTGCCGAATATAACGGGAAGCTCTGCCGAAATTTTCCTAGAAATATCGCCCCGCATAAGGGGAAGCTCTGCTGAAATTTCAAGAGAAAATGTGTTCTTGGCGTTTTTCGTGTTCTTAGTGTTCTTCGCGTTCTTCGTTTGTTCTTCGCGTTCTTGACACGTTCTTAGCATTTTTGATACGAAAATAAAATTCGATCTTTTCAGGAGCCTTAAAATAGCCTTTCTAAAAACTAAACACGATAAAACCTTGTATACACGAGAGAGAGCTCGATTAGGTAACGAAATCCTTCCTTTTGTTGTTGGGTTTTTATACGAGATTATTGAAATTCTTGATTTTATGTTCTTTGCTATGAAGAATCCTAATTTTTGGCTATTTTTGAAAAATCTGAAGAGTTGCTTTGTGATTTCCACTGAAATAAGATTTAAGCATCAAATTGATGCAGTAGTTTTGAAAGTTAGGGTTTGGGAGTTAAAATAGGCATAAACATGTGTATATATGCATATGAATAATATATATGTGAGTCTATACTAAGTATTGCTGATTATGCAAATCGAAGACTTAACGAAAGAATTACATCATGAGAATTGATGTGGCTTGAGTTGGATCCTGAAAAGGATCGTGTGTCACATTAAGGATGACTAGGAGTAGAACTACAGGTCGGGCATGCAACCTGTAGGTTTATCGGAAGGAACCCATATTGGTGTTTCCCTACCTATGTGGTACACAGTTTCCCTGTTATGTTAAGTACATACGAAATGAATGTTTTGCAACGTGTGGTACCGGGATCCAATATCTTCGGGTTGAATGATGGAAGATGTGGTCGTGCCATGTGGAGGCACAGGTGGTTCAATAGCGGTTGGGTCACGATAATATGTATTTAAAGCCGTTAGGTTATATGATTAAATGTTAGCCTGAGGTTTTAAGCAACCGAGTCCTCGAGGACGGTGTGCTCATTTGTTTTACAGGCTGAGGGTTTGAGACCCTGTTTAATAAAAGAAAAGAAAAATTGTCAGGGTAGTATTGGAGGATTGGTTGAGGCGACGTGCAACGGCATAAGCTTACCAAGATCAACGCAATCTCCAATCCCGAAGTGTCCACAGCTTCGGAGTCCTTATAGTGGTGAGGTAATTCCCCTGAACTAATCTCTTACGTGGAATAGAAAGGAATAGGACTTAAATTAACAAGAAGGAATGAAATCTTTAATGATAACAAATTTTGCAAAATTAGACAATTTGTTTGTTTTTCTCTTCTTCGTTACTTAGCATTCACTAATTTTTATCCTATGATTTATGGAAAACCAACAGGTGTCGGTGAGCCATCGCAAGGACTTTAAAACATCCATCTTACATACTAGACATCCAGCTAGTCACAGTAGCTTTACTTTGTAAGGTAGTTAGTAACCTTTTGTGGATTTTCCTTTCAAGCTGATGTACATGTAAATGGTTATAGTGGGACAATGTATAATCTGAACTTTATTTTGTGAATGGTAAAGTGTTGAACTGTTAGTTGTGATTGCTGAATCACAATTATTGTCAAGTTACCAGATCTGGTTATGGGAGGATCCGACGGCTCAGAATTGGGTCGTGACACGAGGCGTCGTGCGTGGCCTGCGCGCTGCTTCGCCATCCCGCGAGCGGCCCGCACTAGCCAAACTTCCACCCGCGACAGCCGCCCGCACTGCCCCTCCGTCCTCCTCCGCCTGGGCGGAGCACCGCCCGTGCACGCCCCTCCCGTCGCCCTCTCAGCCACCCCGTACACCATCGATTGGAGGCGGCCGCCTCCGCGCTCCAGGCCCGTTCTCTTCATGCCCCGCGTCTGCGCGGCTCTCCTCCCACGCGCACTGCCTGTGCGCGCCGCCACCGCGCCTCTGCCATCCACCCGCCGAAGCCGCGTGACCGCCATCTTCTCCCTTGGCGGCGTTCCTCCTTCGTGTTTTGTTTGAAGAGAAGGAAGGACAACAGGAACCCTAGGGGGCAATAAAAAAGAATTTGGAAAATTTACAGATGCGCCATTGAGAGTTTTTAAATTTGCAGAAGAGCCTCCGTCTCAAGAACTGCACGTGCTTAGATTCTTATATTTGGGTAATTTATAGTTTTTTCACTGTATTTAATTTCTCTTTATCTTTTGGCACAAAAACTTTCAAATATTTGCAGATACGTCCTTGCACATCTAGACTTTAACTTGCATGATCTCCTTGAATGAAAAAAATGTATTTATTGTTCGAAAAATTCTCAAAAACATTGTGTGTGCCCCAGCTATAGTTCTTGTCATTGTATAAATTTTTCATTTGATATATTTAAAAAATTAAAACTATGTATTTTTCTCTGCCCGAAATTTAAAAATTCATAAAAACTCGAAAATTGCTTAAAAATTCCAAAAAATAGTGTAGGTGTATTTTGTTGTGCTTTAATTTCTGACCAATTTTTGTGCATTAACTCTTTACAAAAACCAAAAAAATGCAAAAAATGAAAAATCTTAAAACATTTGTAATAAGTTATAGAAAAATTAAAAAATAGGGATTTCAGTTTCAGATTGTAGATACTGCTTTGTAGTTTGTACTAAAAATAATTCACAGGAGTATTGGGCACTTAAAGTATTTTTAAGTTGCAAAATACTCTCGGTTGTACACTGTTTGTCTTGTTTTACACGATTTGATTTTTAGAATATCACAAAAACATCAGAAAAATCGAAAAAATTACCAAAAATATTTTAAAATATATAAAACACAAAAACATTTTCTTTCTAATTTTTTGAGTATTTTTTAAAAGTTTGAAAAATACAAAAAGAGTGGTGTTGTGTGTTGTTTATCTTTTGTGCTTATCTGAAAATAAAAAGTAAAAAAATAAAAACATTAAAAAATCATTTCTGAAATCTGACTACTTAGTTTTTAAATCGTGCTCCTTGTGTTCGACCCTGGTCGCTATACCAGGTAAAAAGAATAGCGAAAACCGCTTACATTCGCTTTGATTGTTTGATCTTTTATTAAGTGGTTTAAAAATTATTTTTCTCATTAGCCGATTCGCACAGTTGAGAACAACGACAACATTGTGATTATTTTTTACATCTTAACTGCGTCGGATTTCGTGTCATCAGAATGACGCCGTTGTCGGAGAGCACGGCTTTGTAGTCATTTTTCTATTTTGTCTCTCTTTATCATAATTATTTTCTGATCTTCTCTCTTTGATTTTTGTGCGAGGTATTGCCTGGATGACTTGAAGTTTACTTTTTGAGGACCCGCACAGGAGGAAGAGCAGGGAGGAGAAGAAGATTTTTATTATAGGTGAGAGAACAATAATTGTTGTAATAATTTAGAACTTGGACACTTGTGGACTTGGATATTATTTGGAGTCTGTTTTGCCAAGTGCCGGTGCACTTGGGGGACCTCACCACTGTTTTCCATATTTTTTATTTCACGCCATAACTTGCTACTTGATTCTCGCGGTTTTAGCCCCTAAACGTAGGAATTTTGATTGATTGTGACGTAAAATTTCTAAGGCCCAATACCTAATAGAATATCTGTTTCTATAGAACGTAATTGGACCTTACTAAAATTAATTGAAAAAGTTAGTCTAATTGGATTTGAGACCGCGTGCCATGAGGAGTCACTTACAGCGCTGGCATGATCCGTTGTGGCGGGCACCGAGTGACTCCCAAGATCGGACTCCGGAGTCGATTCGGTTAGCTAACTATTGTTCTTCACGATCAATAAAAGCTACTCGTCTTAAGGTCGATTTCCTCGTGCATTATTTAGTTAGTTTACTTTCAGTATTTAATTTATGCGTGGATCATATTGCATGTAGAGTGCTAGAGCAAGGTACGTATTTTTTTATCTTTGCATGTATCATTGTGTTTAACCGTGCATTAGCTTTTTCGACTTCCTCCTCCCGTTTTTGGACTCAAATCAATCAAAGAGGAAATCAAAAAGCTCGTTAGGTGTTATTTCTAAAAAAATCCAAAAAATAGAAAATCCAAAATTAAAAATTGGAACTGGTAATTGAACTTGACTTATAAAAACAAACGTAAATGATTCACCATTGTAGTGGGAGAGCAATCCCCTCATTGTTTGCGCTTTTAATTGCTCGCGTACACACTAATGAGTAGTGCCCAAATCCTATTAAAAGCCTCCTAAGTATTTTTACAACTTTTGTTGATCACCTAACTCTTAAAATTGAAAAGATAAAGACTGAATTCTTACAGTCAGATTTATGTTGAGTTGGTGAACTGGGGGTTTGCATTCTGTTTGTATATCTTTGGCATGAGTCAATTACATACATCTTTTATAGATCATTAGCAGTCACCTTTGATGAATCTGTGATTCATCACTTCAAAAGTCAAAAATAGAGCCTTGTTCCCGAGCAAATAGAGGCATATTTTCCTTTATATTGCATAAATAACATTCATGCATACATCCATAATTCATACATTTTAGTAGTCCATTTACATTTAAATAAGAAGCCAAAAATCCCTTGTAAAATACCCATTCACTAAAATAACCTCTTCTCTATAATATGTATTCCTTAGTTAATAATATAGGGAAGAATGCCAAAAATCCCCCTTGTAAAATAGTCAATAAAGCCCTAGAACCCCTGTACACTAAAATGCACATAAAGCCCTCATACAAACTCCGAATCAGGTCTACTTACTCTTAGAATACTACACATTAAAAGACCTTTAAAATGAGACTAATTTCATTGAATTTGGAGCTCATATGAGAAAGTTGGGTTTTTGGGCCACTTTGTATACTACATAGGTGTATAATTGTATCTTTATATTTATATATCATATTTGACCTCATCTCCGTCTTTGGTCAACATGAAACTTGTATATCTCATCGAGATCTACAACTTTCATGTTTTGAGTTTTTCCAAATTCGGCCCCCTCTTCTCTCTACAAGTGTATTTTCCTCCAGCCACTCATAGCAGGCCACGTGGCGCCCTCTGGTTGCGCCACGCGGCCCGCTTCCCCTCGCCTCATCTGCCTCATCTTCCAACCGTTGGATCCTCTTCCAGATCCAACGGCCCAGCTCTGCCCACGTGCGCCTAAAGCCTGGACCATCAGATCGTCTCCGGCCTTAATCCACACCGCACGTTCGCGCTCTCACCAGAACACGCCACGTGGCGCTTTAAGGACCGCTCGATCGCATCCACGATCCTCTGATCTCAGCCGCCTCTCCTTCCAGCGAGTCTCGGCCCTTCGATCGGCTCCATCTCCTCATCCAGGCCGCCCGCTCGCGCTTCGTCCGTAGCTCGCCACGTGGCTCCACCGCAGCCCATCATCTACGTGCCCCGATCTAATCCTATCCGCCCGCCACGCTTCGATCACCACCGTTGGATCACAAGATCCAACAGTGAAGACCTCGTCTCCTACTCTGGGCGCCCTTCTCTCCCACGTCCCTTGCCTTACGGGAGGGGCGCCCCCTTTCTATTTCCGGGTGCATGTCAGCCACCATATACGTCAGCCAACACTCCCACGATGAGCCCCACTCATCCCTCACCCTCGCCAGCTCCCTCACGCTCCACCACCTCCACCAGAGTCGCCCCACGTCGACCACCTACCTCGCCTCGTCACCAGCCAACCCACCACCTTCAACCTATAAATACGCCACCACCGGCAACCTTCACCCCCATCCGCCACTCCAAAGAGCTTCCTTGAGCTCAGACCTTCCCATTGGTGACAGCAATTCGACGCGTCTTCGAGCGACGAAGGGTATCAGCTCCGGCGAGATCCACGGCAGCTTCGCCGTGTCGCAGCGACTCCCACGAGCAGCTGCACGAGCTCGGGTGATCACCGGCCCTCGAGCGACGACCTGGACCTCAAGCAGGAGGCCCAATCCCCAGGTGAAACTCCTTCATTTCCCCTCCGATCGTTTCTTATTTTTATCTTTGTTTTCTCCGACTATATTCGCCGTCACCGGTCACTCTCTCGCCTCCCTTTCATCCCGCTGAGCTTCGCGTCGAAGCTCCCATCCTCGCTATACCTTTCACGACCTCCAACGATGCCTCTCGCAATATTCCGATCACCAGCTCCGCCATTTGGCCGGAGCTCATCTCCAGACGTCCCCCCTTCGCCTTAGGCCTCGCCGACTACCTTCACCTCTCCACACAAGCACGCACGAGCTTCGGCTAGTCTCTGACCCTTGCAGGTACTTCATTTGTCACTGATCGGAGCTTCATCGGAGACGACTTCGAGCTTAGTCGTCAGCAACTCCCGACGGCCCTCTCTCACTTCTGAGGCCACCAGAGCCTTCATCGACCATCCGCGCAGCTTCTGGGATAACTCCGACAAGTCGGAGAGCGTCAGCGCCTCGAGGAAGGATGGGCGGAGCTACAGCACCTTCGCCGGAGCCCCGCCTTCTCCTCCGCAGGCGGCGGAGGATCGTCGGAGCAGAAGAGAAGCTGCCGTTCAATCGCATCGATCGAACGGCCCCCACATCGCCACGCATCACCTCACCGCAGCAGCTTCCAACCGTCGATCGTGCCTCTGATCCAGCGGTCCTCAGCGAGCCACGTCGCCGTCTTCTTCGAGCCCAGAGACCGTTGGATCATCATCGATCCAAAGGCCTGAGGTTAGGCCACGTGTCCGCACCGACACCCCTTGGATCAATCTCGATCCGAGGGCCTTCATTACACCACGTAGTCCAGTCGCCCGAATCTCTTCTCCGAGCCTAGGTTCGGGTCGCACGAACCTCACTCCAGACCTCCAGAGCGCCCGAGCCTAGATCCGAGCCTAGTCCGCCCACGTGAGGAGCACGTGCGGCCTAGGAAATTTGCACAGAGGCCCCTGGCGCTTCCCATATTTGCAAAGAGGTCCCTGTGAAGCAGACCCCACGTGTGGAGCACGTGCACTGTGGAGAATTTGCACAAGAGTCCCCCGCATTATAGGTAATTGCATTTTAGTCCCTGTCTGCATCTTTGCTTATTGTATTTTTAATTGTTTTTGTATTGCATGTACACCCTTGTGTTTGCACGCATCCCTAGGTTGCATTTTACATCATTTTGCAAATCTAAAAATTGCATTTTGTTGAGAATTTTGTCCTCTGTCTATTGGGCCACGTGTCATATTTTTGTAATTTCAGTTGAATTATTAATGAATTGATTGGTGAATTTTTGACATATTTTGCCCAGTGACCCCTTGTGATTTATAGTTAATTCTCTGTGCTTCCAAAAATCATCAAAATTCCACAGTAGTTTAAGGACAAGATTCTTGACATACCATAAAAATTTCATGTCATTTGTACGCATATCGAGGCCTAAATAAATTGTTGAGTGATTTTCTTAATTTAATTTTAGTTAATTCATTTCACAGTGAAATTAAGATCTGTCAATTTTCCTAGGTCTCTCATCATTAAGGCTATCTAGGATAATTTTAGATCTTGGAAAAGTTGTGGTTTGATATTTATTAAAAATCAAATATTGAAAATCACCCTGTCTGCTCATTTAATTCACAGTAAATTTATTCAGTGTTGAAAAATTCCAAAAAAAAATAGTGTAGGTCATTTCATCAACATTAACCATCTGACCAACTTTCATAATTTTTGGACTTCATTTGATATATTAATTAAATTGAAACGTTAAATTGGCTTGCATTTTCCGCATGAGTCTGCATAAAAAGTAACAAAAAAGACCAAAAAAATTACTCCTCGAAAATCAACACTTGGACACTTGCTAAAATTCACCTAAGGAGACAGATGCCTCCCTGAGATCGACCTTGGACTCCACCAAGTAAAAAAATTATTTGCCGCTTAAAATTAACTTAACATTAATTGATAAGTGGTTTTTGATTAACCCCTCGTATCCGACTACAACGAAACATATTAATTAATTTGGACATTAATTTGACCGAGTTAACTAAGGGTGCGGGACGCTTATCAAAATGGCGCCGTTGCCGGGGAGGCACGGCTTAGGTTAAGTTTTGGTGAAATTTTGAGTGCTTGGTTTTCTTTCCCCGGGTAGTCTGACCCCCGGTTTTTCTTGTGAATATTTCTCTGTCTTTAAAAATTTTTGCATTTTTTGTGTCGTTCTTTATCTGACCTCAACTTGCTTTTGTGCGAGGGACACCGGAGTCGAAGACGCTTCGAGGAACCAGCATTCAAATTGATTTAAGTGATTTGAGAGAACCTGTAATTCATTTATTTCCACATTTTTCGCATTTTTTCCAGCGGTTCCCGTTCGGGTTCTCGCGTGTGTAAAAATAGTGAAATCGTGTCCCCGTGTGATGTGTGGTTGAATTGTAACTTAGATTGCACTAGCGGCTCCTCGAGCCAATCTAGGAATTGTTTGTGCTCGTAATCATTAGGACCACACAAATCACTTAAAAGACGCACTTAGACCGCAGTACTTAGCCAAATTAAACCGTTCTTCACGCTAATAGAACTGCCTGTCTAGGAGCGGCTTTCATCGTCTGCATTTGCATTTAGATAAAATTTCAATTCTGTTCTGCATCCTGCATAAAAGCGAAGGGATCACTGTAAGTCTTCTGAACTCAGCATAACATCATTGTTTTATCGTGCATCGGCATTTCTCGATTTCTCCCTCTGATTTTCACATTTAATTAAACGGAAATTGGGACTGTCCGATAGGCGTGCAGTGTGGTGGACTTAATCAGTGATAACTTAACTTAAAATCAGGACTGCTAAACAGTATTGACCAAAAAAAAAGAGAATAAAATTTGAAAATTGTTTGCGGAAGATTAATCCCCGACCCTGTTTTCAGGCTGAGTGAGGGTACTTGAGTGTGTGTGAACACCTTAAGGCAGAGCCCAAATCCCCGCCTTCCATATCACGAGCCAACTGATCTTAGCAAATATCACGAGTGGGATACTTTTAAGCTCATTGACAAGTACCAAGTAGCCTCTGCCTTCGCGGGTAGATAGGGGCGAACCAGCGGTACTCTGCGACAAGGCCTAGCTTTGTCAGCCTCCGCCTGCTTGCAGGTAGATAGGGGCACGTCATTGAGTCCCCACTCCGGATAGGAGCGTAGAAAGGGAGGATCGGTGGTATCTTAGGCGACAGGATAAACAGGGAAGACGCATCCGGCTCTAAGCCGACTTCACTCTAGGCTGCGTAATCCTTGCTATCTTGTTTGAAAAATCACACTTAAAAATTACAAGATTAATCGGACTCGATTTCGAGTCCTTCATTGTGTTGAGTGTGAACTCATGGTCTTGGATTGATTTTTGCTTGCTTCAGGTAGGGGTAAAACCCTATCTTCTTCTCGTCACATCAAGATGAGTAATTGGGGAGATCTCGACGCATTATTCACCGATCTCTCTATGAGTCCCCCAAGTGACTCGTCTTTATCGGTCCAAGCGCACCATGGACCACCCAGGACTCATGACCCTCTTGAGTCTTGGTTCCCTCATACTCAGGGTGGTCACTCTCCAACCAACCCTTTCATCTCCTCCGAGATTATCGAGGAAGATCATCGCCTCGGTAATCCTTTCCTTGAGTTATCCTCTGACATCGACCTTACTTTCCCCCCAGGACTGGAGGACGAGATGCCGCCAAAAGTACCACCAGATGAGGAACAAATAAAATAGATTCTTGCTCGCCTCGATGAAGCCGAACAGAAAAATGCAGATCTCACAGCGCGGATGGGACAGATCATAGTAGCAGAAGGAATCGACCGACCAATGGTTGATACCTATAACCCGGCGGAGAACGAGATTCAGAACTGGTTGGCACCTGCAGTTCCCGCCCAGGCATTTGAGCTGAAGCCCCACTTCCTTAGTCTGCTTCCGAAGTTCAACGGAAACCTTAGTGAAGAACCATACACCTTCCTCCGTGACTCGAGTTGGTGTGCAACAATCTTAGCCATCCCAATGTTGGCCAAGATTATATTCGGTTGAAGGCCACCCCTTTTGCCTTAAGTGATAAGGCGGCTCATTGGTTGAAAAACTTAGGGGTGGTATGCAATACCTGGATGCAGTTCAAGGACCTATTCTTGAAAAAGTTCAACCCTCTCAGTAAGACAAACCAGATGAGAACAAAGATCGCTAGCTTCGCCCAAGGACCTAGTGAACCTTTCCATGATGCTTGGGATAGGTTCAATGATTTAGTACAGAAATGCCCCTGCCACGGCATTTCAAAGGCGATCTTAGTCCAGACCTTGATCTGTGGTCTAACCCCAGAAATGCAGGGGTTAGTCAGTGCCGCCTGTGGAGGAAGCTATCTGAACAAAAATGAGCATGCCGTATGGAAGATCCTAGAGCAGATGGCGGAAACCGGCAGGTCTCAGGCCACAAGGGTCTATCAATTGTCTCCCTTAATCCTATCCAATGAGACAACTCGAAGGACTGTAGCAGATCTGACTGAAGACCTCATCCCCAGCATGGGGATGATTGCCGACAAGCTTACCATGGTCGAGCAGATCCACAAGAGAGTCGCGGAGATGGAGTCTCTTTCGAGCCTTCCAAAGAAAGTGGAGGAACTCTCCGAAAAGGTAGCTAAGATCAAGCTACCTGCCCCTTCTGCACCACATGTACCTGTACATCGAGTCCATCTTGTACAGGAACAGGCACCGGGGTCTCAGAGCAGCTGGGATCAGACTTATACCCAGCAAGACCATCATGCACCCCCACAAGTGGAAACGGAATACGAGGAGCCTCCGCCAGTATACGAGATCAACGGGCTTTGGTATAGCCGTGACCCGATAGTCCGGCAAATCGAGATGGGGAAGGATCAGCCACACCGCCCATCCCCAGTCTACCAAGAAACCAGGCCCGTCGCTGTCCCGCGCTTCCAGTTCAGGCCAGAACAGGGGCACCAGCCGCAGCAGCGCACCTACCAGCAGGGGCCAGCACCGTCCCATCAGCAACAGTATCGGCATGGCCAGCAGAGCCAATACAGGACGGCATCAACACAGCAGCAAGCCCAGCCCACCGAATTGGAGTCCCTCACCTTGGCGATCCAGACCCTATCTGATAGGGTCCAACAGATGCAGAATGACTACCTGGACATGAGGATCGACATCAATCGGGTCTCTCGTAACCAGGACCAACAAATGGCGCCAAGGACCCCAATTCCCGCACAGGTTCAGGCCAACCCAAACAGCGTACACCAGGGCCAGAACCGACCTCGAGATCAGGTATATTATTCAGATAATTACTTATCTGAACATGAGATCCTTTCGTACGATAATGTAAATCATATGTCCCTCAGGAGCGGAAGGACCGTGACCATACCCGATCGGGCACGGGCGCAGAAGGAAGGAACCTCCGAGACTCTACCTGAGGAGAACTCGGAGGAAGAGGAGGAGGAGCATCACCACCACCAACACCGGCAGAAGAAGAGGACATCTGAGTCCTCGAAGCAGCAGTCTCGCATTTGCATAGAGTCAGACGACACCGATGAAGAGCCCGCACCTCCATCTGAGGAGGATCGTCCGAAAGAAGCGGAAGAAGCATCACCGGTTTCGCCTCAGCATTTTCTTTTTAGTCAGAGTCAGAGTCCGAGTCTGTATCAGAGTCAGAGTCATGTTAAGAACTCAGTTCCCGAAATTAACGAGAAGATTTCAGTTTCCGAACCTGAGTCAATAATCCCTTTCCCCCGAGCTCTCAAAGGTGGAAAGAAGAAAAAGAAGAAAATCCAAAAAGATGACCCTGAGATGGCCGAATTCTGCAATAAACACATCAAGGTCACAATCCCTTTTGACAAGTTCGTGGAGATGACTCCTGCATTCCAAAAATACCTTAAGGTGAGATGCACACCTACTAGGGTTAGCAGGAAGACCAAAAGCCATGTTGAGAAACACGTTCTGTCAGTAGCCACGACTTGTGCAATAAAGAACTCGTTTCCTCGGAAACGAAGAGACTTGGGTGCACATTATGTGGTGAGTCATGTTGATGACATCGCGTTTGCACGCACTCTCCTGGACAATGGTTCCTCAATCAATTTGATGCCCACAGCCCTCTATGAGCGGCTTAATCTCGGACCTCTTAGGAAATCTAGAGCTCTTCTACAGTTCGCTGACAAATCAACTAAGAGGTCCCAAGGTGAGTTGAGGAACATTGTAATCAAAGTCGAGGGGCAAGAATACATGGTGGACTTCACTGTCCTGGATATGGAAACCCCTCGTAATTGGAGAGATTCCCAGATCATTCTAGGTAGGCCCTTCCTTAGAACAGTAGGGGCCTTATTTGATTATAAGAATGGGAAGATTCAGTTCCAAACTCTAGATGGAGATGAGGAACTTGAAATGAAGCAGACAAGATGGCAGAGACCGGATTCCGAATCCAGCACCGAGTACTCTTCTACCGGAACAGACTGTGAGCATGTAGACTTAGTTGGGCCATGGAGACAGAACCCAGCCAGCACCGAGGTGTCCATCTCCTGCGAAGATGATCCAGTGCATGAGTCAGTCTGCGAGATCCTCAGGAACGAGTACAGCTCTGAGCCTGCATCGCCCTACATCTTCGATGATGTAGAGGCCCAGTTGGGCCTGTCAGTCCTTACATCTTTAGGATAATCGGAAGATGAGGATGACAAGTCGGACGAGGCGTTTGCCGATTGTATGGAAACTTTTGACGATCCGACTCCAGAGCCGCACTTGGTGGCAGCTATCACAGAACACGATCCAGCCACTTCCAACACTGAACCAGAGCAGATTGAGCCAGATTTCTTAGACGATCACACTATTCCTGAGCTCAAACCCCTACCCACAACCTTGAAATATGCCTTCCTTGCGGGCCAAGACAAGAAATTTCCGGTCATTATCAGTTCGCAATTGACCAAGGAGCAGGAATCTCGCTTGCTAGAGATCCTGGAGAAAAACCGCAAGGCGATAGGCTGGAGCATTTCCGATCTCCACGGGATAAATCCCGCTCTGTGTTCGCACCATATTTACTTGGAGAACGAAGCCAAACCCTCTCGCGAATTCCAACGCCGGTTGAATCCAAATTTACGAGAGGTCGTGAAAAAAGAGATAGAAAAATGGTGCGACGCGGGTTTTATTTACCCAATCTCCGACTCCAAGTGGGTGGCCCCAATCCATGTTGTCCCGAAGAAGTCGGGAATTCAGACGACCACCAACAAGGACGGAGAGGAGATCGTGACGAGAGTGCCCACGTCGTGGCGCGTCTGTGTGGATTACAGACGCCTGAATGCCACAACGAAGAAGGATCATTTCCCCCTACCGTTCATTGATCAGATTTTAGAAAGATTAGCGGGGAAAGAATTCTTCTGCTTCCTAGATGGGTTCTCGGGCTACAATCAAGTAGCCATAGCTCCGGAGGACCAGGAAAAGACCACGTTTACATGCCCCTTTGGTACCTATGCTTTCAGGCGCATGCCTTTTGGGCTATGCAATACTCCAGGTACTTTTCAAAGGTGCATGATTGCTGTATTCGCCGAAATGGTCGACGAATTCCTGGAAGTCTTCATGGATGACTTCTCGGTCCATGGCGATTCTTTCGATTCCTGTCTTAGGAATCTGTACCGAGTCCTCAAGAGATGTTGTGAGGTTAATCTGGTGCTCTCCTGGGAGAAAAGTCACTTCATGGTGACGGAGGGCATAGTGTTGGGGCATGTCATCTCCAAGAGAGGAATGGAGGTTGACCCTGCCAAGGTGGATGTGATCAGACGACTCCAGCCACCCACCAACGTAAAGCAGTTGCGGTCGTTCCTCGGGCATGTTGGATTTTATCGAAGATTCATTAAGGATTTTTCTAAGATTGCCCGACCGCTAACTGAGCTTCTAGGCAAAGACATGGAGTTTATTGTAGATCACAAATGTCTTGAGGCCTTTAAGCTGTTACAAGGAATGATCATGGACGCACCCATACTACAAGCCCCAGATTGGTCCCTACCCTTTGAGATCATGATGGACGCCTCTGATTATGTTGTTGGGACTGTATTGGGACAAAGAAGAGATGGCGTCCCGTTTGCAATTCACTACGCAAGCAAAGTGCTTGATACTGCTCAGCGTAAATCTCACCTAATTGGATGCAAGGTAACTGTGTTCACGGACCACTCGACACTACAGTATTTGATGGAGAAGAAGGACGCGAAGGCGCGTCTTCTTCGCTAGATTTTACTTATCCAAGAGTTTGATTTGGATATCCGTGATAAACCTGGTAAGAAGAATGTAGTGGCCGATCATCTTTCTCGTCTCGAAGATCTTAATACTTCCAAGGTTTCACCAATTCGAGACTCCTTCCCTGACGAGTCGATTCTTGTTATCGATTCACTCCCATGGTACGCCAATATCGTGAATTATCTTGTCTCCAAGAAAGTTCCCGAGATTGGCCCAAGAACCAAATCGACCGACTCAAGTCGGACGCTAGACACTACCATTGGGAGGATCCGATCCTTTTCTTTGAAGGACCGGATTGTGTCTGGAGACGGTGTATTCCTCAGGAGGAATACCAGAGTGTCCTTTCTTTATGCCACAGTTTGGAGGCAGGAGGACACCACTCCGGGAAGAGGACCGCATGGAAGGTACTTCAGTGTGGCTTCTATTGTCCGACTCTGTTTCGCGATGCCACCGCCTTCGCGAAGTCGTGCCCAGTTTGCCAGAAAATGGGAGGAACCGTTGGTTCCAAGGATGAGATGCCAATGCAGCCGGTCATCATTTGTGATGTCTTTGACGCCTGGGGTATCGATTTCATGGGCCCATTCCCTGTCAGCCACGGGTTCGAATACATCCTCCTTGCGGTAGATTATCTGTCCAGATGGGTGGAGGCTATCCCGACCCGAGCCGCAGACAGCAGGACTGTCTGTAAATTAATCAGAGAGCACATAATCTCTAGGTTCGGGATCCCCAAAATGATGATATCAGACGGGGGTAGCCACTTTGTGAATCGGGAGGTGAAGAAACTCTTGAAGGACTACGGCATCGAACACCGTGTCGCGAGTCCTTACCACCTACAAACCAATGGTATGGCTGAGGTGTCGAATAGGGAGGTGAAAACCATATTGCAAAAGCTTGTCTGCCCGGACAGGAAGGACTGGTCTCAGATCTTGGATCAAGTCCTCTGGGCGTATAGGACGGCTTACAAGACGCCGTTAGGCACCTCCCCATTCCGAATGGTATTCGGAAAGCCGTGTCATTTGCCCGCAGAGTTAGTGCACAAATCAGAATGGGCAATAAAAAAGGTCAACTGGAACACACACCTGGGTCAGAAACAGAGAGACATGGATCTGAATGAGCTTGTGGAAGTCAGAAACCGAGCATACGACAACAGTTTGGTGTACAAGGACAAGGTGAAGCGTTGGCATGATAGATATATCAGACGAAAGACCTTTGTTCCTGGACAGAAGGTATGGTTGTTCAATGCTAGGCTGAAGATTTTCCAAGGCAAGTTAAAGTCTAAGTGGACGGGACCATTTGTCGTCCGTACGGTGCATGATAGTGGATGTGTCGAGATCTCAGATCTCGCAGATGACGCACCGACATTCCTAGTGAATGGGCAGCTGTTGAAGCACTTCGCCGAATCCAATGAAAAGTTAGTCCATGTGGAGGAGATTGTATTCATATGCGAGACAGATACAGCAGATACACCTCAAGCCGCGTATGAGACCTTGCAGCAGTGAACTTCAGCCATCAGCAGCATCTTGAAAGATTCACACCAACTCATCTGTGTATACCATCATTCTTGTACATCCTATCCTTTACCCCCGCGATTCTAGTAACCCATCCCCACATCATCGAACCATTATTTTGGACTATACTTAGGATGACCAGATCCTAAGTATAGGGGGGAGGGGTCACCGAGTCGGTTCTCTGTACATTCTCCAGATCACATTGGTCCTCATACTAATTTCCTACCGATACTTAGGTTGACCTGAGCCTAAGTATAGGGGGGACCGATGCCCGCCTTGTATATACTCGTCCATTTCCCCTCTTCTCCTCATTCGCCCCATTTTTGATCTTCTTCTACACTTAGGCTGTCAGAGCCTAAGTATAGGGGGGCGGAGCGACTTCTATATATATTTTTTTTGTAATTTTAGCTCTCCTATGCTTAGCCCGAGCTATGTCTTTTTAGTCGCTTTTCGTGCTCTGAGGACATAGCACACGCTAAGTATAGGGGGGCGTGTATATATTACATATATACTTTACCCATAGCTCGTACTTTCGCGTATGTTTCACGTATTTTTGTATATTTTACAATAATTATGGGTGGGTAAAAAATTTTGAAAAAAAATGTGTGTACTTTATGTATAGTACTTGTATAAAAAAGTTGTAAAACATGATGTATACCAGAAAAATAAAACAAAAAGGCTTCTTATTTACTCATCATCTCTGCATCCAAAAAGAGTCTTGCATTTTCATAGCATGACATCTCATCGGCATACTTTGCATATGCAAAGTGAAAAGCTAGTGGGTTCTGGACCAAGTTATGAGCAGATATTGAGGATGGAAATGATTTGACCTTAATCCACCTAATTTCAGAGGAACCTTATAGGAACTGGAGTTAAGATTTTTCAGGTCAGGTGACTTAAGTCTTTAAGTCTGCAAATCTATGTTCATATGTCATCTTGACAAGCCTGAGTAGAGCACTTAACAACACACACATGACTCTTAGAGACAATGGCTTGACATGCACCAGCACTTTACACATGGCTCTCTACGGATGAGGTGATGAGGAGGCAGTTTCCTTTAGCTTGGGGTAGCATATGAGGGTAGTACTTCTAGGCGTAACCTCTCTTCTTCTTCTAGTGAAGGAAGTGCGTCTCAACTTGGCCTAGTGGTGATGAAGGCTAAAGACAGAAGTCGTGGGTTGCAATAAAGCTTCAAAAGAGGGATAGTTTACTGGCTCAAGAGGAAATTTCTTGTATATATGCTGCACCATGTAGATATGTTGTACAGAGGCATTTTGAAAAAAAATGCCAAAAAGAACTCCAAAAAAGTGGTGGGTCGGATTGAAAATTTAATAACCCCACCGGAGTGTACGTAGTCAAGAAAAGCAAAAGCTTATGGTCACCATGTTACATCTCATGAAGCTTGCAGCGGGAGACTTAGCTACATTGGCTGAGCTCCCAAAAGTCTATACTTCTTCCCCCTCTTCTTGAGCCGGTTGCACTTGAACTTAGAAGGGAATACCCCGCTTCTCGAGGAAAGAGTTGCTAGACCGAGGCATTAGAGTTACCAGGTTGGGGGAGATTGTTTCTTTGTTACTTCTGAGGTGGGGAGTCATATAGCACTTACATTGCATGAAAAGATTCATGGTCATTAGAGTTTGTGTATGTAGACTTGTTCTGATCAGGTGAGTTGAGGAGTCTTGAATAGAAAACTTGTGGAACTTGAAGTCTGTTAAGTCTTAAACTCAGATCCCAATAAGGTTCCGACACATAATTAATCCAAAGGTCGAGTCAAGCTCTATTTTTAACTTTTGTTCGTGACCTTGGTATGGAACCCAAAATCATTTCACTCTTGCATTTCATTTAGTTGCTCGGGGACGAGCAAGGTTTAAGTATAGGGGGTTGATGAATCTGTGATTCATCACTTCAAAAGTCAAAAATAGAGCCTTGTTCTCGAGCAAATAGAGGCATATTTCCCTTTATATTGCATAAATAACATTCATGCATACATCCATAATTCATACATTTTAGTAGTCCATTTACATTTAAATAAGAAGCCAAAAATCTCTTGTAAAATACCCATTCACTAAAATAACCTCTTCTCTATAATATGTATTCCTTAGTAAATAATATAGGGAAGAATGCCAAAAATCCCCCTTGTAAAATAGTCAATAAAGCCCTAGAACCCCTGTACACTAAAATGCACATAAAGCCCTCATACAAACTCCGAATTAGGTCTACTTACTCTTAGAATACTACACATTAAAAGACCTTTAAAATGAGACTAATTTCATTGAATTTGGAGCTCATATGAGAAAGTTGGGTTTTTGGGCCACTTTGTATACTACATAGGTGTATAATTGTATCTTTGTATTTATATATCATATTTGACCTCATCTCCGTCTTTGGTCAACATGAAACTTGTAGATCTCATCGAGATCTACAACTTTCATGTTTTGAGTTTTTCCAAATTCGGCCCCCTCTTCTCTCTACACGTGTATTTTCCTCCAGCCACTCATAGCAGGCCACGTGGCGCCCTCTGCTTGCGCCACGCGGCCCGCTTCCCCTCGCCTCATCCGCCTCATCTTCCAACCGTTGGATCCTCTTCTAGATCCAACGGCCCAGCTCTGCCCACACGCGCCTAAATCCTGGACCATCAGATCGTCTCCGGCCTTAATCCACGCCGCACGTTCGCGCTCTCACCAGAACACGCCATGTGGCGCTTTAAGGACCGCTCGATCGCATCCACGATCCTCTGATCTCAGCCGCCTCTCCTTCCAGCGAGTCTCGGCCCTTCGATCAGCTCCATCTCCTCATCCAGGCCGCCCGCTCGCGCTTCATCCGCAGCTCGCCACGTGGCTCCACCGCAGCCCATCATCTACGCGCCCCGATCTAATCCTATCCGCCCGCCACGCTTCGATCACCACCGTTGGATCACAAGATCCAACGGTGAAGACCTCGTCTCCTACCTCTGGGCGCCCTTCTCTCCCACGTCCCTTGCCTTGCGGGAGGGGCGCCCCCTTTCTATTTCCGGCTGCACGTCAGCCACCATATACGTCAGCCAACACTCCCACGATGAGCCCCACTCATCCCTCACCCTCGCCAGCTCCCTCACGCTCCACCACCTCCACCAGAGTCTCCCCACATCGACCACCTACCTCGCCTCGTCACCAGCCAACCCACCACCTTCAACCTATAAATACGCCACCACCGGCAACCTTCACCCCCATCCGCCACTCCAGAGAGCTTCCTTGAGCTCAGACCTTCCCATTGGTGACAGCAATCCGACGCGTCTTCGAGCGACAAAGGGTATCAGCTCCGGCGAGATCCACGGCAGCTCCGCCGTGTCGCAGCGACTCCCACGAGCAGCTGCACGAGCTCGGGCGATCACCGGCCCTCGAGCGACGACCTGGACCTCAAGCAGGAGGCCCAATCCCCAGGTGAAACTCCTCCATTTCCCCTCCGATCGTTTCTTATTTTTATCTTTGTTTTCTCCGACTTTATTCGCCGTCACCGGTCACTCTCTCGCCTCCCTTTCATCCCGCTGAGCTTCGCGTCGAAGCTCCCATCCTCGCTACACCTTTCACGACCTCCGACGACGCCTCTTGCAATATTCCGATCACCAGCTCCGCCATTTGGCCGGAGCTCATCTCCAGACGTCCCCTTCGCCTTAGGCCTCGCCGACTACCTTCACCTCTCCACACAAGCACGCACGAGCTTCGGCTAGTCTCTGACCCTTGCAGGTACTTCATTTGTCACTGATCGGAGCTTCATCGGAGACGACTTCGAGCTTAGTCGTCAGCAACTCCCGACGGCCCTCTCTCACTTCTGAGGCCACCAGAGCCTTCATCGACCATCCGCGCAGCTTCTGGGATATCTCCGACAAGTCGGAGAGCGTCAGCGCCTCGAGGAAGGACAGGCGGAGCTACAGCACCTTCGCCGGAGTCCCGCCTTCTCCTCCGCAGGCGGCGGAGGATCGTCGGAGCAGAAGAGCAGCTGCTGTTCAATCGCATCGATCGAACGGCCCCTACATCGCCACGCGTCACCTCACCGCAGCAGCTTCCAACCGTCGATCGTGCCTCTGATCCAGCGGTCCTCAGCGAGCCACGTCGCCGTCTTCTTCGAGCCCAGAGACCGTTGGATCATCATCGATCCAAAGGCCCGAGGTTAGGCCACGTGTCCGCACCGACACCCCTTGGATCAATCTCGATCCGAGGGCCTTCATTACGCTACGTAGTCCAGTCGCCCGAACCTCTTCTCCGAGCCTAGGTTCGGGTCGCACGAACCTCACTCCAGACCTCCAGAGCGCCCGAGCCTAGATCCGAGCCTCCGCAGCCATCCGAGCCTAGACCGCCCACGTGAGGAGCACGTGCGGCCTGGGTAATTTGCACAGAGGCCCCTGGCGCTTCCCATATTTGCAAAGAGGTCCCTGTGAAGCAGACCCCGCGTGTGGAGCACGTGCACTGTGGAGAATTTGCACAAGAGTCCCCCGCATTATAGGTAATTGCATTTTAGTCCCTGTCTGCATCTTTGCTTATTGTATTTTTAATTGTTTTTGTATTGCATGTACACCCCTGTGTTTGCACGCATCCCTAGGTTGTATTTTACATCATTTTGCAAATCTAAAAATTGCATTTTGTTGAGAATTTTGTCCTCTGTCTATTGGGTCGCGTGTCATATTTTTGTAATTTCAGTTGAATTATTAATGAATTGATTGGTGAATTTTTGACATATTTTGCCCAGTGACCCCTTGTGATTTATAGTTAATTCTCTGTGCTTCCAAAAATCATCAAAAATTCATAGTAGTTTAAGGACAAGATTCTTGACATACCATAAACATTTCATGTCATTTGCACGCATATCGAGGCCTAAATAATATGTTGAGTGATTTTCTTAATTTAATTTTAGTTAATTCATTTCACAGTGAAATTAAGATCTGTCAATTTTCCTAGGTCCCTCATCATTAGAGCTATATAGGATAATTTTAGATCTTGGAAAAATTGTGGTTTGATATTTATTAAAAAACAAATATTGAAAATCACCATGTCTGCTCATTTAATTCGCAGTAAATTTATTCAGTGTCGAAAAATTCCAAAAAAAATTAATGTAGGTCATTTTCATCGTCATTAACCATCTGGCCAATTTTCATAATTTTTGGACTTCATTTGATATATTAATTAAATTGAAACGTTAAAT
The DNA here is from genome assembly GCA_037367405.1 of Ottelia alismoides. Classification (NCBI taxonomy): domain Eukaryota; kingdom Viridiplantae; phylum Streptophyta; class Magnoliopsida; order Alismatales; family Hydrocharitaceae; genus Ottelia; species Ottelia alismoides. Next base: position 162,705 of record JAZKJV010006919.1, on the reverse strand, counting down.
TGGCTTGCATTTTCCGCATGAGTCTGCATAAAAAGTAAGAAAAAAGACCAAAAAAATTACTCCTCGAAAATCAACACTTGGACACTTGCTAAAATTCACCTAAGGAGACAGATGCCTCCCTGAAATCGACCTTGGACTCCACTAAGTAAAAAAATTATTTACCGCTTAAAATTAACTTAACATTAATTGATAAGTGGTTTTTGATTAACCCCTCGTATCCGACTGCAACGAAACATATTAATTAATTTGGACATTAATTTCACCGAGTTAACTAAGGGTGTGGGGCGCTTATCAACCTTCTGTCTATATCCCACCCTCCCTCCCTTCTATCTCTCTTTCTATTACCCTAGCCATAACTCGTACTTTCATATTTTTAATATGGCTAACATACTGTGTAAATATTGGTAAAAAATGTAAAAAAACAACTAATAAAAAGATGCAGAAAGTTCCTCAAAATTTTTTCTTGTACATACTGATTAATAAGTCAGGTCAAAATATTTTGAAAAATATTTTGAAAGTAGTTTGAAAATCTATTTTAAAAATCTTTTGAAAACTATTTGAAAAATCTTTTGAAAAATATTTGTAACCTTTGTAAAAAGATTGTGGCTTGTAAAAACTTTATCTTTGTGTAAAGAAAAGAAGAAGATTTTGTAAAACTATTTGCAAATGTTTGGAAAAATGGTTGAAAAATTTATTTTGAAAATCTATATATAATGTTTGAAAAATGTTTGCAAAATGTTTTGAAATAATTCTAAATGATTGTAAAATTGTGTGAAAATATATTTTGGACTATAGTTTTCAAAATTATTTGTATAATTATTTTCAAATGAATTTGAGGAATATATGCATCACAAAAATAAAAAAAATCAACCGTGTATATACCTATATAAATCACTCAAGTTGTAAATTCTTTCTCATGACTCTTGTAAATAATGGACTCATTTCTTTGTAAATATGTGTATATAATCCCTAACCTTTACATATATACTTGTATATATTCTTAACAGATTGCATTAAAAAACTTTTGCATATGCATCATTTTTCAAAAATCCATAAAAATTTCAAAATTTTGAAAATTGTTTCACAAAAAGATTTTGCTTTCTTTTCTTTGCATTGTACATATTTTCTTGCATTGGCATGTGCATTTTTCAGGATAGTATTGACAATTAAACTAAGTCTGGAATAAATTTGAAGAATGGAGCTTAGTTGGACATTAATCCACTTAATTTTAGAGGAACCTTATAAGATTTGGAGTTACGACTTTTCAGGTCCTAATGACTTAATTCTTTGAGTCCATAAGACTATGTTCACATGTCATCTTGACGAGTCTAAGTAGAATATTTAACAACACACGCATGATTCTTTCAGACCGTGTCTTACCTTGGACAAAGCACTCTACACGTAGCTCTTCATGGAGGAGGTAGTGAGGGGGCAGATTCTTTTGTCTTCGGGTAGCATACGAGGGTAGTACATCTAGGTAGAACCTCTGGTCCTCGTCTAAGGAGGGAAGTGCGTCTCAACCTGGTTTGGTGATGCTGAGGTCTAAAGATAGGAGTCGTGGGGTTGCAATAATGCTTCAAAAGAGGGATAGTCTACTGGCTCAAGAGCAAAAACTCCTTATGTACATGCTGCACCTTGTATATATTTTCAAAAAAAGAAAAAATGCAAAATCTCCAAAAGTGACATGCCTGATTGAAAAGTAAAATGTCTTCCGGAGTGTATACAAGTAAAAAAAGAAGAATAAGAGCTTCAAAGTCAAATATTTGTGAGCTTGCAGCGGGTGACATGGCTACACTGATCAAGCATCTAAGGATAGGTAACTACACTAGTTACCGTCCATTCTCTTCTCCATCCCCTCTTCTTGAGATGGTTATACTTGAACTTAGAAGGGAATATCCCCGCTCCTCGAGGAAGGAGTTGCTAGACCGGGGGATTAGAGTTACCTTATTGAGAGAGGTTGTTTCTTTGTTACTTCTGAGATGAGGAGCTATATTTCACTCACACAATACAAGTAAGAATTCATAGTCATAAGAATTTGTGTATGTAGACTTGTTCTGATCTGACTGTTGAGGAGACCTGAATAGGAGACGTGTGGAACTTAGAGGATATTGGGTTTTAAATCCATTTCCCAATAAGGTTCCGACACACTAATAATCCAAAGGTCCGACAGAGCTCCAAACTACATTTTTATGAAGATAAGTTTAAAAGTCAACATTATTCTAACAACTTTGAAAACTATAGTCCAAAATAACTTTTACAAACAGTTTTTACAAACATGTACACACATTTGAAAATCATTTTGCAAAGGTTTTCCAAACAGTATATATAAATTTTTCACATATTTTTACAACCATTTTCAAACCATTTGCAAATCATTTTTCAAACATTTTATTTCACACAAAGAAAATAATTTTTACAATCAAAATGTTTTTACAAAGGTTGAAAATATGTAACAAAATGTTTTCAAAATAGTTTTCAAAATATTTTTCACAAAGATTTTCAAACTATTTTTCAAACATTTTGCAAAAAAATATTTTCACTTGATTTATTAATTAGTAAGTACAAAAAGAATTTGAGGAATAATCACATTTTTTATTAATGTTTTTAATGAATTTTATAAGTATAATTAGCCATAGTTATTAGTAAAAATACAAAAGTACGAATTATAGCTAAAGTATATACGCAGTATATACGACCCCCCTATACTTAGCTTGAGCTATGTCCTCATAGATCAGAGAGAAAAGAGAAGACATAACTCGTACTGGGTATAATAAAGTCTAAGAATAAATGAATAAGAGATGAATAAACGAAATGAGAAGTTGACCGTCCCCCTATACTTAGGATCAAATAATCCTAAGTAAAGCAGACTGTACACAAAGCAGGGAGGGTCAAGGGTGGGAATGAACAAATCGTACTCAGACTGTCTCCCCCTATACTTAGGGTAAGATATCCCTAAGTATAGACAAGAAGTGGAGAGGATCAAAGAATAGAATCAACTCGAAGTGCACACCCCCGTATACTTAGGACAAAGTATGTCCTAAGTATAGAAGTCTGACAAAAAGTGGCGACACCTTTTCGGTAGATGAAGAAGATAGAAGAGGAAAAGAAGAAAAGAAGAAAAGATATCAACAGATGGAAGAAGATAGAGGAGAATGTACGCATCACTCCCCCTATACTTAGGGTAAAAGAATCCCTAAGTATAGGCAACAACAGGAGTGATGAGACGGAACGACGAATGAACACTTGGTTCATCGACCCCCCCTATACTTAGGACAAAGTATGTCCTAAGCCAGGAAAACACAAGAATGGGTGGACGAGCAATACGGAATAGACACGGAGGTACACAAAAGTGAATATACAACAAAGATGGATGTACAAATGGTCAAGAAGATTGAAAGTGAACCTTCTTACGGGACCGCTGATGAAAAGATCTAGTATGGTGCAACTCGACATCGGGGTCCTCAGATGACGCTAGCCGATCAGGGTTGACGGGGTGTAGGTCCTCAGTGTCCCTAGGGTGTGAACGCACAGACGGGGTAGTGGAAGAAGCACGACTAGGTCCGGCCTTGGGAGTCTCGCTGATATCAAAGTGGAATGGGACGAACTCATCCTCATCGGAAGAAGTGTAATCTGTATCGTCCTGCGAGGTTTCGTCCAGGTCAAAGCCAAAAGGACGAACTCATCAGTGGAAGTAGTCGAACTCTGTTCGTCCTCAATAATTTCAACCGAATCATTTTTCTCATCAAAAGGACCGAATTCCCGAATAAAAGCAATCAAATCAATTTCGGCCCTTGTCTCATTCGAATCTAAATGAACAGGAGCGCACTCATTGGTGGAAGTAGTCAAGTCATTTCCATCTTGTCTAGTCTCTTCATCTGCCCTCCGCTCAATGGTATCGATCGTGTAAATCCCGCGGGTGTCATCAACACATCACCACTCACAAGAAGCGAAAACACCAAGGTCTATGCTTTCCGAACCTTCCTCCTTGGAGAGGAATTCTCGGGTCTCATCATCGGTCATAAAGAAGGTCTCTCTGATATCCTCATATAGATCATAGTCCTCGGGGTCAGCCAAGATAGGTGAAGGTGCATCAGGTGCAGGTCTCTAGTCAGCAGTCTGTGTGGTGATCAACGCTTCGCCTTCGTCAACAGGACGGAAGCGAATATCTCCTGATCCATAGTCAATAACGAGCCTCGTAGAAGCAAGGAATGGTCGTCCCAGGACGATTGGAGAGTGCTCCCCTGTGGAGGTCTCCATGGGCAATACGACGAAGTCAACATGGTAGCTCGTGCCCTGAATTGAAATGACGGCGTTTTCAAGGATACCCTTCGGCCTCTTGATTGATCCATCAGCAAACTAAACGATCATCCTGGTTTTCTTGAGAGGCCCTAAGTAAAGAGACTGTACCAACGAGAAGAGTAATATGCTAATCGAAGCACCGTCGTCGAGGAGAGTGTGATCACATGTGAAGTCAAAGTGGTGCAGCTAATGAAAGGTGTGGCAGTGTTCTTTTTCCTCGGAATGGGATGGTGTGTGAAGGCGTGGGCAGTGGCCATGGTCAAAATATGACACTCAGATCTGCTCCTCCGCTTTCTCTTCTTGGGAAGAGGAGCAGATAAATCAGTCATGGCCTGCTGAAGTGGGGTACGGATGATCTCATGAATAGTGGCCACCACTTCGGGTTCGGTCAATATTTTTTAGAATTTTTGGACCTCCTCCATACAAGGGAGGAAGTGAGAATCAGCATCTACATGAGGAATGCCAAGAGCAGTCTGTACAGTGGCATCCTCGGGGTCAAAGGTGGGACTGGGTGTGAATGAATGTGTAGTCAAAAAGTCTGGCAGATGGGCACTCTCCTTACAGTCTGAATCGATCACGTGTCTCCCGAACTCTTTTTGGATTTTTAAATTTTTCTCATTTTTTTGTATTTTGGGTGATTGCAAACTCTCATGGAAATCCTAGAGTGAACCCATATCATCAAATGGTGGAATATCACAATCGCTCTTATTTGTACTAGTGAGGTGGTCAATCCTCTGTCTCATATCATCCATCATCTGGGTCAAGTGCTCAAAGGTGGATTCCATGAAAGGTGACTCCAACAGATCAGTCTTGGGTGAATGTGAAGGTGGAAAATACGGAGGTGATGGTGGATGTGGGTAGAATTTCGAGTCCTAATACTTCGGATGAGGCGGATATGTACAAATGTCAGGAGCAAAGTCCTCCTGGAAAAAAGGAGGTAGACCGGCTGGAGTGAACGAAGGATCCGTAAAGTCTGGATAAAAGATGCTCCAGGGGTCCATCTCGAACAAGAAAAAAATGATAGTCGGGAGAGCAGATGGTCAAATCAAAAGAAGCGAGAAAAGGCGCAAATACGCAGAGGTGATCGAGAAATGCACACAAACAATCACAAGCAAACTCACACAAGACAAACCCTCAATTCACCTACTCAACTCGGTAGAGACCGTGAAATGCGCTCTTTTTATCTTGTCTGTTTTAGAGTTAGGTGAGAAGTCCAAAATTTGCACACACACTTAGGGGCTGGATAGGATTTGGGCATTAGTCCTTAGGGTGTGCGCGAGCAATGTAAAACGAAGACAATAAGGGGATTAATCGCCCCAAAAAAATTTTTCTTTTTAGTTAATTTTAGGGTCAAATAATGTTAGCAGTCCAAATTTTATTTACTATCACTTTTTTTGGATTTTTAGTGAGAAATGCATGAGCCTAACGAGGATTCAATTTTACTTAGCACCTAGGTGATCAAAATCAGAGGGAGAGTCGGAAAAGCAATGCAAGCGGCAAATCAATGATGTATGCTAAAGGGAAATGCTCACCTTGCCTCCAGCACCCTACATGCAAAGATGCTCAGCAGAATTGAAACATATCTATATGCAATACAAGCCGATGAAATCGCCCTAATTTTCAGAAATTTCTATTATCGTGAAGAACCGATGCTAATGACTCAGAATGGAACCGAAGTGTTCGGTCTTGGAGTTTCCTCGGTGTCCACCAAGGTGGGTCCTGCACGCGTTGTATGGAGAACTCTCGCGGCACGGTAGTTCCGAGACTAAGTGAGAAGCAGTTTAAATTTGACTAAGTCCAAATGTCACTATAGGTACAGGCAATTATATTAGGTGTTTGGACCTAATGTTATTGACAAGCAACTCCTAAAACTAAGGGCTCAATCACACAAAATAAGGAAAACAAAACCGAGAAAACAAAGGAAAAAATGCGAAGAAAACACGAGAAAGCCGCGGTGAGCTCCCAAGTGAACAATCACTTGGAAATTGGGTCCAAAAGTCCAAAGTTCAAGTACATGTATTATTACAAATTAAAGGGTCTCTCTCTCACTTCAAATTACAAGAATAAATACAGGAAGTAAATGCTACAACTAAAGGTAGAGCTCAGTCTTCAAAAATCCTCTTTGCTTCCTTGGTGCTAGGCTAGCTAGAGCCGGCTTCACGTGGGTGCACATCAGCTTAGGGTGGAGCGCCTCCCTCGATCCGCGGTTCCTCGCACAAAGTCAACAAAAGAGGAAGTTAGACAGCTCATCAGATATATCACAAATAAGGAAAATAAAATGAGCGAAAATAAAAGCCGTAAAAATAGACAAACAATCAAAAGCACAAGTGAAAACCTGAACTACACGATGTTGCTCCCCGGCAACGGTGCCATTTGTTTAACCCAAAAATCAGTGATCTTAAGTTCCACATAAGGTGGGAACTCAGTCGATGAATCGACCACGCGAAATTCGAATTAAAACAACAATTAACCCACAACAAGTAATTCAAGCAATGAAAGTAAATGTGCGGAGTTAAAATTTATTAACTCTACAACAAGATGTGTATAAATGCAAGTATGTGTATAGGTCGAACACAGGGAGCAAACAGGTAGAACGGGGCAATAATGCTAAAAAAAATGTAAATGTGATCAATTTGTCTATTTAAGTTATGTTTTTGTGGGTTTTTTATTTATATTTTTTATTTGATTTTTTGGATTTTATATTTTATATTTTGATTTTTAATTTCTAATTTTTATTTTTTCTTTTTATATTTTATATTTTTGTATTTTCTTTTTCTTTTTAATAAAGATACAATATATATAAAAAATAAATACAAAAGAGATGAGAGAGGGATAAAAAGAGGTAAAAATAATCAAAATTAGGTAAATAAAATGCTTTTTGTGGTTTTTATATTTTTATAATGTTTTTGTGTTCTTTCTAGATTTTTCCTATTTTTATGGTATTTTTAAAGGCAAAAATACTAGTAAACAGTGAATAAAGTTGCTGGTCGAAATTAAAATGAGGATTAAATATCAAACAATGTCCAAAATTCCTCAAATTAATTTTAAACTAAAAACAATAAAGTAGGGAAAATACATACTGAAATTGTATTTTTAGGATTTTTGTGGAATTTTTAAGATGTTTATGAAGGTTTTTGGGGTTTTCTATTTTAGGAGTTTTCTTTTGTGTATTTTAGTGATTTTTGGATTGAAGTTAAAAGACACTAAAATAAGAAAATTGTATTTTTTGGGAATTTTTTGAGATGTTTTTATAATTTTTATGTATTTTATAATGCAAACAGTAGTGAAAATACGTGTTTTTGAATTTTTATAAATAATAAAATGCAATAAAAATGTAAATTGAAAATATGGCGTGATACTAGAATGCAACAGGAGCCTATGATAATTTTTTGGTGATTTTTGGAACTTTATAGATGCATGGAATAAATACTAGAAACATAAAGAAAATGCATACATGCAGGGGTATTTATGTAATTAGGCAGAAATCCAGGGGCCAAAAGATAAATTTCCCATAAAAATTACAACTGATTAAAAACCTTTCTGGACTAACAATGAATAGCTAAAGCCGCAAGGTTAATTTAGCAAAATTCCCAGACACACGTGTTTGCGCACGTGAACTGTCAAGGGCCAAACACTAATTCCTAAAACGCAAAGGGCTAACACGCAAAATGACTAGAAAGTTTATAACGTACTATAAAATTTGCAGGACCGGTCATAAATACCCAAAGCTGCAGGGATATTCCCGTAAAATTCCCAGAGTCACGTGCACGGGGCACATGGCTAGCAAGGACCAAAAAGGAATACCACAAAACCCGAGGGTGTACGGTGCAAATTGTACAAAACTATAAAGCTGCAAATGAATGTTTCAGAATTAATTATCAAATACACAAAATCGTGGGGGTTTGAGTGCAAAATACCCCCACAGGCGGATCGGACGGCTGAAGATTCTTCACTTAGGCCACGTGTCCTACTCTTATGGCGTGATACCCCTTCGACACCGGCGTTCAAGATTAGATCGTGAAAGTTCGATCGGACGGCGCTGGGGCTGCGAAATCCGACGGTGGTTGCTATGCTTGGGTTGGGCCTTCGATCTAACGGCTGGAAGATGACGACGAAGAACAGGAAGAACCCGCGGCTGAGCGAGCTTCCCCGGCCTCCTTCTCCCTCCTCTGGCACTCCTTTGAGCAGCAAAATGGCCGGGGCGGTTCCTAGACGGGTCCTCTAATGGCTGACGGCTCCAAAAAGCTCCCTCATCGACCGGAGAGCGCGCGCGAGGCTGGCGGAGCAGGTGGCTCCAATATCCTCGGCGTGCATGCAAAATGTGCGTTGGGGCTTCAGCATTCACGGACCTGCAATCAAGAATGGTTATGGGGGTCGCGGGCAAACTGTCGCGACCTCCCGTGGGCAAGAAAAGCAGAAGAACGGCGAGATGGGCGCTCGTCGGAGCAACCTCCGGCGAGGGGCGGATTAGGTGTTTTGTTGGGTGAAATCAGGAAACAAAATCGGGGATGGATCCTATCACTACAGAGAAGAAAAAAACGCAAAAGAAAAACGAAGGAAAGCAAGACCTCGAGGGTTAGAAACCCAAGGTTGAACCTCACGGCGGCTCGCCGTCGGAGATGGTGGAATCGGCCCTCAAGGCCTCGCCGCAGCACCTAACTTAGCTGGAGGAGAAGCTGTCACCTTCTCTGGTCCAAGGCACAAGGAAAAGGGTGCAAACGAGGTCAAAAATGGGGTTCGAAGAAGAAAGGGGGTCTTGGGCGATTTTTGAAAAGATGGTTGAGTGGGCTCACAAATCAATGGTGTCAGCTCGATGCAGCGATCCACAGCCCAAGGTGGACCTTGGGCGTGTATCACCACTGATCGAGGAAAAAAATCTCAAGAAGAACGTGTCGCAAGATGGTGAAAGGCGTGGTCCCCAAAAATGGGAGAAAACCGAGAAAAACCATGTCTGACAGCGAAACAGAGGGCGGGTCAGAGAGTTGACCGAGGTCAACTCTCAGACCCTCCCGGTTGGTCCACGTGGACCAACCAGGAAAATCCTTGTAAAAATCATTTTAAAATAGTAAATGAATTTATTAATTTTCGATTATTAAATAAAAATATTTATTATTTTATAAAGTATTTTATTATGATTTTTTAATTATTTTTATGAGGTATAACAATACAAGTTACCTTTTATACCCTTTATAGGTATCTTTATCTATATATTTTAGTATTTTATTTTTTTTATATTTAATTTATTTATTTTTGTTTATTATTTTATATATTTATAAAAAGTTTTTATACATTTAAATATATTTTTATTTTATTTTTCTGATATATTTTGTACACTTAATAAAATAGGAATAGTAATTGTATAGGTGTACTTATAGGTATTATACCTAGGTACTATCTACAAGTATTTTATTTTTGTCTTTTATTTAGGTTTTTATTCATGTTTTAATGTACATATGTATTATAAATATTATTTACAAAATTATAAAAATATAAAATTATAAAAATAATGAATATTAAATAAAATGAATATTTTAATCTGTACAAGTATATAATAGGGTTCCAAAACTCAACTTTCAAACCATAGCTCCGCAAAATGCGAAACCACCTTCATTAAATAGCTTATGAAAAATTATATACAATTAAAGTGAGTTTGACGCATTTTGAGTTTTTATTAGGGAGATACAAGTCTGGGATGTTGGGATTCTGGAATTTTATTAAGACCATATCTTTTTCTCTGTATATTATTTTTGTATGAAATCAATTTTGTATTTTTCTATATTTACTTATCTACAACTTTCATGTTCAAAGTTTCTTTATTTGAGGTATAAAAAGTGGAACCAAAATTAGGTCCCAAAATAAATAAAGAATGAATTAAATAAAAGGTATTTTTATTGTATTCTGGCCCTTATCTCCCCCTACTTTATTCCTTGTCAACCTAGTCATCGAGATGCCTAGGTCTCGGGGTTTTGGGCATAAAACATTTACAATATTTTATTCTTTTTTTTCTTTTCTTTTCTTTATTCTACAATTTTGGCTTTAAAAATCACATTTTATATAATATTTACACAAATATGAATGGATGATAAAATACATGAATTAACACTATTTACACGCATTTACTAAGGTTTTTAAGGACAAAATGATAGAATAAAGATGATGAAACGTAGCTTCATCAGCCCTCTAAGCCTCGAAGACTAAGAACAGATCATTGAGGATTTCTGCAACCATGAGGACATTATTGAAAAATTTTACAAATCATTGAATGAAGAATCTGAACAGACACATGTGGACATTGATCCGATGAAAGATCCAACACCTACTGTGATTGTCGAAGTCACCACTGAAGTAGCTCCCACTCCGCCATAGCTCAAACCTCTGCCCTCTAACATGAAGTGCACCTTCCTTGCAAGAGAGGCAAATATGTACCAAGTCATAATCAATGCTAATCTGATCGAAGACTAAGAATCTTGCCTGATGTAGGTTCTTGAACGAAACTGCAAAGCAATAGGCTGGAAGATATCGGATCTCCATGGAATCAATCCATCTATGTGCTCACATCACATCTACCTTGAAGATGGCAGCAAGCCCTCCTACAAATTCCAGAGGGGACTGAATCAAAACCTCCGGGAGGTTATCTTGAAGGAAATTCAGAAATGGTGTGATGTGGGGTTCATATATCTCCTCTGCATGTAGTGTCGAAGAAGTTTGGGATCACCATTGTTACTAATGACAAAGGAGAGGAGATTTCAACCAGAGTGCCACCCTCGTGGCAAGTCTGTGTGCATTACAGATGCCTGAACCTTGGCACAATGAAGGATCACTTATCATTTCCCTTCATCGAACGGATTCTCGAGAAACCAGCCATGAAGGAATATTTCTGCTTCTTGGATGGCTATTCTGGATCAATCAAGTCACCATCACTCTTGAAGATCAAGAGAAGACAATGTTCACCTATTCATTTGGGACGTATGCTTTCCTACATATGTTGTTTGGGATGTACAATGCTCCGCTACATTCCAAAGATATTTGTTATCTATATTTGCCAACATCGTAGGCGGTTTTTTGGAGGTATTAATGGATGATTTCTAGGTATATGGGGATTACTTTGATCAATGGTTAGACTATCTAGATCGAGTATTGCGGAGGTGCTATGAAATCAATCTCATGCTCTTGTGGGAGAAGAGCAATTTCATGGTGAGAGAGGGGATCGTGTTGGGTCATGTTGTATCAAAATGTGGCATGGAAGTTGACCTAGTCAAGGTGGAGGTGATTTCAAAACTCGAGACACCAACCAAACTCAAACATGTCCGATCATTCTTAGGGCACGTCGGGTTCTACCGACAATTCATCAAAAATTTCAGCAAGCTCACCTAACCGCTAACCGAATTCTTACGCAAGGAGACATAGTTTATTATTGATGATCATGTGCTCCAAGCCTTTTCACAGTTAAAAGACTTGATCACGCAGGCCCCTGTCCTACAGTCTCCGCAGTAGACACTACCATTTGAAATCATGATAGATGCATTAGATTATGCCATCGGTGTTGTGTTGGGATAGAGGAAGTACAATGTATCATGTGTTACTTGCTAGATAGCAGAACATTAGATGAAGCTCAAAAGAACTACACTGTCACCGAGAAAGAGCTGCTAGCGATAGTTTTTGACTTGGAAAAGTTCAGATCCCATCTCCTTGGATCCAAAGTTATAATTTACACAGATCATTTTTCCATCCCATACCTACAACAGAAGAAGGATGCAAAACCATGCCTTATAAGATGGATTCTTTTACTCCAGGTGTTTGACATCGACATCCGAGACAATCCTAGTATAAAAAATGTGGTGGGATAGCATCTCTCAAGACTATGGAAGCCTAATACATCTCAGCGACTTATTACATGATCATGGTATGGATTGAGTATCTTTCCCCTCACATGCTGAAAACAAACATGACTATTTACACACTTTTCTCTATGGTAGGATTACTACATAACTTAATCCCAAGGTTTGGTTAGATGCTTTCGACCAAAGAATTGCTAGGATTAGAGTCATATTAGGATTGAGAATCCTAATGGGATTGGACCCCTAATCCTAATAGTAGTTGAGTTGTGTTCTATTTATAGTCTTATTGGAATAGGACTATTGGGTTACATATGGGTTATATAAAGAGGGGGTAGAGGCATTGCCTCACCACCACCAGCAAGAACAATGTAACCCCTAAAGAGAAAGGAAGAGGGGGAGAGAAGAGAGGAAGAGAGCGAGGGAACGAAGAGAGTTGTACTCGTTCTTCTTTTAGTGATCTTCCTTCTCCGGTGGTTGCGAGAGGTGACCGACCACCCTTATACCCAGTTGTTTTTTTCTCCATATGCTTCTATGATGGTGATCGATTGTGCTTCCGCGTTCATATCTATATCCATTACCGTATCCATGGTCTAGTATCCGAGAGGAGACGATATCAACGGGCTGTGTTCTCGGTATCCAAGAGGAGACGATATCGGTGGGTCGTGTTCTCGTAAACTGGTATCAGAGCAGAGTTGGTACCGCTTCTGTGCCAACAAGAATATCATACATTCTTTGGTTGTCGTTGCATTGTAAAATCACTGTGCAAGATCTATTTAATAATTCTTAATTATGGTAAGCCGATGCTTTTTGAGCAGAAATGACTTTGATGGTTACAAAATTAAAAAAAACAACTGGTAGAACAAGTTGCGATCAAAGACTTGGTGCCATTAAAATGCTTTTTCGAGACCAAAAGAGCTATGTCCAAGGGAGGCCTGGTTATGTATGACCCAAGGGTAGTATGCTAATAATCTTGTCCAAGAGATAAGGATGATAGGATCTAAGCCAACACAAATAGGTATAGATCCTAAGGCATGTATCTATGAACTTGGAACTATCGTAGATACGAGTTAATATAGGAAACTAATGGGTAAAAGTTATTGTATATAACTATCACACAACTAGAAATATCTCTTGCAATCAACATGCTAAGTTAGTTCCATGGTCTCTCCTACTTCACTTCAATGCATGCGTGATGGTCTTAAAATACAAATAGTGTTGGTTGTAACTAAGTAAAAACTAATCTATATATTTCTAACCAACTTTCATCTTGCAGGGCACCATAAAAAAGTAAAAATTTTACGTAAAATCTAAAATCATTAAAATTCACTACAAATAATCTACCACAAATAATTTTGGCTAGAATTGTAATGGAATAGTAATGAAATAAGATATTAAAATCTATCAAAAATATACTCATCTAAAAATAATAATTTAAAAATATTGACTGAAATAAAAATTACAATTTAAAAAAAAAGATGACCAAAAATATATTGGATAAATAAGTATGAAACTTTAGATTTAGATCTAATGAGTTTTACTCAATTGCAGAAAGACCCACCTTATTTGAGGGTCCATTATATATAAATCATGGAGGGCCTCACCGCAATCATGGAGCCCCTCCCCCAACCCGCATTTGAAGACTGCACCTCAATCTTAGAAAGACTCCACATGTGTGTTTATGTTGCATGTCCATACATATATGCATGCATCCATCCATATGTGCATGCATGCATGCATGTATGCAATTATGCATACACTCATGCATGCATCCATACATGCATATCTACACATACATGCATGCATACATGGATGTATGAATGTGTGCATGTATGCATGTATGCATACATGCATGTATGTATGTGTGTATGTATGCATGAATGCATGTATGAATGGATATATGCATCCATCCATAGATACAAACATACATTCAAGCATGCATGCATGAATGGCGGTATGTATGCATGCATACATATACACGCACATGCATACACATACACACATGTACACACACGCATACACACAGACAAACATACAGACACATAACGCACATATACATACACACATACATACATGCAAACACTGACATACATAAATACATAGACTCAGATATCTACACACATGCACGAATACAAACATAAATACATGCATACATACACTAACATACATACATACATCCACTAAACATACATACCCATGCATGCATGTATGTCTACATGTGTGTATGTAGATAAGTATGTGTGCATATCTATCTATCTATATATGTGTGATATATAAGTGTGTTTGTCTGTGCATACACACATGTATGTTTGTACATTTACATATTTGTGTATATGTATGTGTGTGTATTATGTGTGTATGCAGTGTTGAGTGAATGAGAACATGTATACAAATACATGTGCATTTATAGATGAGTCTCTCTCTCTCTAGATTGTCCTTCTCTTGATTGTGGTATTTCAAAGGGATTTGTGTTATTGATAAGAAAAAGAAGGTAATCTTGAGGGTGGAGAATTCATTTAATTTTCAATAGATTATTATGACCTTAGTTTGTGGTAATTTAATGTTATGTTTAGAATAGATGATTGCGAATTAATCATGAATATGATGATCATTTCGAAGGATTTAAACTTATCTATTGCTCAATTTTTACATCTGTTACATTAATAAGTCGGAGATTCATCATGCGCATGTAGAAGGGAACCCATCCAACTGATAAATTCCAAATACAAATATCCGAAAGTTGTTGAAGATTTTATTTCAAAAGACCAACGAAAGGTTCCCCAGTTTTAAAAAGCCGATATAGAACAAGATGCTCTTACATTCTCTCACGAGAATCTCAACAAAAGTATTCGAAACCTCCAAAATTTGTTTCGAGGAGCTCAGTCACCTCACCAAGCAGTAAGCAGTGCTTTCTCCCCCATTCTTATTCCGGCATAATCATATTGTTTTCCTATGTACCATAGACACCACTTAACCACTATATTCTCCGATGCATCTATGCATGTCTAGCTCGCTGCCATAGCTCTCAGATTGCCCTTGGCAATGGGCGAAACGCGAAAACTCTAGAGGGCAATCGGGCGAGCTGACAGGCGAACTCTTAAGATGAAGATCCAGGTGCACTGCAGGAGGAGAAGACGACTTCTTTGCGTGCATCCGATATTTCTGCAAAAATAATCTAGTGATCATCTGCTATGAAAATGGAGTAAGGGAGTTTTTTAAAGACACAAGAGATGTGAAATTAAAGTTGGAAACTCCCACCTGCAAGTGGCTCTTCACTTCGTCGTTCGTGAGCCCATCCACTTTCATCACTTCTCTTATCTGTTTCGGTGTTGCCACTGCAATTACATAAACATAAAAGAAAACATCAGCAAAAGAGTTTTTAAGGAAAAGACCGGGCTTTCCTTTATATAGAGAGAGAGAAGTGATCCTATGAGAGCAAAAAAATGTGAGAGCATGCATTGCAGACCACATGAATCTGTTTTCTCTCTCCTAGTCTTCTCCTTCCAGGTTAGATCATGTGGTCCAGAATACATGCTCTCATGCTCTCACATTTTTTTACTCTCTTAAGATCACTCCTCTCTCTCTCTCTATCTATATATATATATATATATATATATAATAAACATAGCATTGGATATAAAGTCTGAGTGGTTCAAAAGCCGGTTAATGTGGGAATGGTGGCTCATTCTACTTAGAATGGCTGGAAGCACTCGCCTTTCTTCCATTAGGTTCTTCTATATTTTTAAATTGCAACTTGGGCGAGTGAGATTCTTTGCAAGAACTGATGTGTCTCTTGAAATATAAAATTCAATTATATGATAACAAAATTAGCATGTCTATGTCATCACCTGTTGGATCGCTGTCCTAAATGTTTAAGCTCAAGTTTTTATTCTGTTAGAACTACTACATAGGACTAATTTTGGGGTGTGATTACACGATCCCGTACTCGAATTTAACTTCTCACCTTCTGGACCTCCGAGCTCCTCAAGGGCTTTCTCGAACTTGCGATGAAGTTCTCTAGACCAACACCTCCTCGTCTTCCTGGGAGTTTGCTGCTGGTGTTGCTGGTCTAGCATATTCTGCTGTAGATTTGCCGATGACAGAGGACCGATCCTGCTGCTTGGATACATCCTGAAAGGTCTGTGTCCTTCCGAACTCTCCTGAATTGCTTCATATAGTGCTTGAGAGGTGTTAAAGTTCGAGGTTAAGGGAGGAATATCGTGTCGAAAATACGGTAGCATCGGCAGCTCAACTGATGCGCTCCTCAGCATCCCCTCCTCATGCATTCTTCCTGGCACAAAACACATCCCTCCACCCTTATCTATCAATCCACCAGAAGGTTTGCCTGCTTCCACACATTTCTGTACAATCATGAGAACATCACCAACCCATCAAAACTAAGCAAGAATAGAAGTGGAGAAAAGTCACTTTGAGGAGAAAAAAGATAGAAAAAGGTCACGAACAAAAAGAAGTCATCGAATTAATCCTTTCTTGGAAGTAAAGTCACCGGTGTCATTAATAGATACACACCTCTTTTTCGCGTGCACCAATACATAATGAAATGTCGCTCAACCACTCTTTCTTGTCTTCCTCCATCTCGACCTTGGCATCGTTCTTTTTGGCTTCACTCTTCATGGGAAGAAACTGTTTGGTAGTCGTTTCTTTCTTCCGACTCGATTCCCTCATCGCAAGGTATTCAAGAACTGCGGTGGAAACAAAAATTCAGGTAAGTCTTATCTGGAATCGAACTCTTTACCTATTTTCTGATATGAAACAAAAAGAAAGAAAAGAAGAAGAAGAAGTGCCTTCGTGAAGAAGATCTGAGGCGATGGAGATGGTGAGGGGAAACTGATTGCTGAACAAGCGCAGGTTCCTGATCTCCTCTTCAAGCGTGGCCACGAGGATCATGAGATCGGCCTTGGTGGAGAGATATGGGCGCACGCCTCTCAACTTGAAAGTTGGAGGATCGTGAGACGGATCTGTCGTCATGATATTTAGTTAGAGAGAGAAGGGGGGGAGAGTCTGGACTAAAATCCTGGAGGTGGTTATTTATAGGGAGGGGGGACGGGATCTCGAGGGGAAGAATAGAAACCGTGGGGCGGAGGTGTAGGGATGGGATCGGGATTGGGTTGGGGGAATCAGGAATCTGAGGAGGGCCGTTTGCGAAAAGGTGCGAATACGTTAAATCACAGCGAGAAAACGCATGCGATTCGTCGCGTAACACCGCAGATCCCACTATTTATTCCACCCACAGTCCCCCCACCTTCCGTATTCCCCACCCCAATTTCTTGGGATTTTGCGCTTCCGCCCCCCGCATTTATTGCCCCATTCCTCACTACTTCACATTCCTTTTTATTATTCCCAGTTAAGGAGTCATGTATAAGATAAGGTTTCCTATGGTTTTCTCTTTTAAAGAAATAATAATAATAATAGGTAAGATTTGAACTTTAATCCTTTGGATGGAATATACAGGAAGCATACTGCGTGATCAACGTGAACGGAGCGTTTCGTATGTGATTCAGTTGTTTGACGCATTCAGATGTCGTTTTCCTGATTTGAAACTCGATGAATGCGTGCTTCGACATGCTCGGATGCGTGTAAATGTAACTTCTCCCGGATGTTGCGGTAGCGTTACATCGTGCATTTGTAGTCTTTCCGAGTTGCTCGAATTCATCGGTTTTTTCTTTGTCAAAATGTTAGATGGAAGATAAGCTTAATCGGTGAATAAATTCATTTGGTTGAATGAATTGCTTAGCATGGTTGTTGACTAACATGCTTTCCTTTTTAAGTTTAAGATCCTCGTTGTATTCCAATACCATTAATGATATCATATCTGTTTTATTAATTATTGTGTACTTAAATGTTAAATGAAATTTTCATTAAACAATGGAATGGCTAAAAGCATTGAGGTTTTTTTGAATTTTTTGTTGAAAGAGGATCTCTTAAAACTAAAAAGATCATTTTTATCATCTAATGAAAAAAATAATTTGTTAAATCAAATATAAATGTGAGGCTCATAAGATTTTTCAGAAAAAGATCAATGTTCATTCATCAAAATAGGTACGTTTAATATATACCAATAGGAGAGATGGCATAAATCTCATAAGGTTAGGTAACATGTGAGTTCCTTGGGATGAGATATGGGGTTGAATATTATAGCAATGGCAAAATAAAACTTTTACAGAATAAACTTAAGAACAACACAATCAATCAAGCAGTCACACTACACAGGATGTTACCGTGGAAATCCAACCAGGTGAAAACCACAATCTGAGTCTCATGTCTCGGAATTTCCAGTTAGCCGAGCCAACCAACTACTTAACTATAGTCCAAGATATTTATGTAGATATCTCAATAGTTTAGAAAGCTTCTTGCTTTATAACATCATAACAAACACCAAAGTCAACACCACAGATCTGATACTACAACAACATCGAGGGTGGACAAGCTCCGACTATCCTCTAACTTCCTTGCGAAAACGTCGAGGGTGGACAAGCTTCGACTATCCGTTGACTTCCTTGGATAGAGCATACTTCACAGATCCAAGAACAACCTGCAAATTTTCAGATCTAACACTAGAAGTTCTTGCGAAGATGGGTTATTGAAAAAAAATAGTTCACATTTTTTCTCAACAATATCATAGATAATTCTGAAATAATAATCATAATGATATTAATTGCCAATAGATATAAATGTAGATAATATCATAATACAACACAAGTAATTATATCTCAATAAGTACAAGTGGATAACAATATATCAAAGAATAATATCATCACAATCGTAGCTCGCCAAAAGTTTTCCAACTACTATCAAAAGATCTGGAAACTTGGAGGTGATTGAACACTGCATGTTCAATTTTTTTCTCAAAGAAACTATTTTAAATACATTCTTCTCATAAATATCGAAGAACTTAAAGAATCAAAGTGAGAATTGGAGTATATCACTCAGAAGATATTTTTCTTTATCATTTCTTGTACAGAGTGAGAGTGAATTATGTATCTTACCGGGCATGGGATCCCTTATATATAGTTCAAGAACATATGAACGTCAAAAACAAATTAAGCAAGAAATCTACAAGATTATATAACAATGATCAATCATGCAAAATGAGGTGATCGATCATTTCGAGCTGATCGATCATTCTAGATAGGTATAGGTGATCAATCATCTAATGATCATTGGGGTATTGAATTCAAAATTATCGATTAAGAGAACTTGATGATCAAGCATGTATGGACGATCAGCAAAAGAGAGTAGCCGACCAGTGAAGCAAAAAGATCGCACATGTCCGATCGATCAGTGAGAAAGAGTGGTCGATCAGTTCTGAGTTCTTTGACATGTTCTGATTTGGAAAGTTACGATATATAGATTGAGGTTACAGTTTTCTCAAATACAATGTAAAATACAATATTACAACTTTAATTCAATAAATGAACTTTGAGCTTTTGCGATCTGATAATCTTTAATTTGTAGTAAAGCTTCGTGATTGTTATCTCCACAGAATATCTTGCAATATTATAAATGCAAATATAAGCGAGCAATTTTGATATATGTGTGGCATCTTTAAAATAAATTTGAGATAAATAAAGAATTAACAATCTCTTCTTTATGATGATGACAAAATATCTAAATCTTAAAGAATTTACTCTTTGTAAAGATGGAATTTGTAACTAATCATAGCAGTTTAAAAACTTTAATTTGATTAAAATTTTAATGTTCTCTCTCTTATTAAAAAATAATATTAATTTTTTAAGTCCTTGATTATGAGAGTTGTGAACATTTTAAGAACTTCTTTCTTTTAAATCCCCCCATACTTTTATATTTTAATCTCTTTAAAATTTTATATTCTCTCTATTTTAATTATCGAGATAAATATAGATTTCATTAATAAAAGGACAAAACAAATACAAAATGTGTGCAGCACAAACTATCTCCATTACATAAAACCTAAAAAAATAAAGAAAAACTACAAAAGGAAATAAGATATCTAGAGATAGGATCTAGAACTCAGGTCATAATCGATATCGTCCATATCACAATCTTTTTACGAGAGTGTTTGTTTTCTCCTTTGATGACTAGACGAGCCTCAAAGCTATAGATGAGCTTAAGAGAGATAAACTCTTTATACTCATCATCATCGCTTCTTCTCTAGGTTCTGTCATCACAAACATCTTACATCAGGAGGAAAACAGACCAGCAGTCGAAGGGTGAGGATAGGGTCAGGTCGGGGAGGTGGAAGGAGCCCTAATAGGAGGAATAGGGCAGCGAGAAGTCTAACGAGGGTGGAGTCTAGTCGAAGGAGGGTTCGGAGCAATTTTGAGTTGTTGAGCATCATCTGAGAGCTTGTAAATGGCCTCGACCTCTGCATTATTGAACTAAGCATTAAAGGATTTACTCAAAGCACCATGTTGATATTGTGAGATAGCATCATGTCAGCATTCCCTCGGATCTTATTAATTTCCTGATAATGGGCATCGAGCAAGTCCTGTTGGAGAAGCCATGCACAGGAGAAAGGTGATAATCCTAGTAGGACCAAACTTTGATGTAGAATGATTGGTAATGGTGGACATGAGAAGGGATAAATCAACAAAAATGTGGAACATAAGTAGGTAGGGAAGGGCTTGGTCCAGAGGAAGGATGAGGTGAAGGTTTATCATCAAAATGTCGACTAAAATGCATATCCTTTTTGCCAATGGCATGACCTTCTTGACATGCTCAAGGTCATGTGGCATGGTAGCAGAGAAATGAGATAGAATGTGGGGGACTAGTATGGCAAGGTATATGTGGTGCATTGGTGGTTATGACAGAATATAAAAAAAATGACATCAGTTGAACGAATGATAGTTCACCAAAGTGTTGATCGTGGTGAGGATGTCATTGGTGACACACATCAAGTTGGTGGTCTTGTTTTTTGAAGTTTCAGGATAAAACATGGTTGAGGAAATGAGGGAGGGGCTTCAAGGTTCCTTTTATATTGAGATTTTGAATGTCGTGCACACAAACATCTATGAGTTTAATGTTGTATTAATTGAAGACAATAAGGAATACTTTACC
Organism: Ottelia alismoides; assembly: GCA_037367405.1. Classification (NCBI taxonomy): domain Eukaryota; kingdom Viridiplantae; phylum Streptophyta; class Magnoliopsida; order Alismatales; family Hydrocharitaceae; genus Ottelia; species Ottelia alismoides. Next base: position 141,514 of record JAZKJV010006919.1, on the reverse strand, counting down.
ACCTTTATAGATGACAATGGTAAACACTATAATGTTTATCAGATGAAATATCAAGGATGTATCCTTAAAAATTCTTAAATTAAAAATGAGGTTAAGACATAAAGAGATAGTACTTCAACATATTAGGTTATATTAATGTGGTAAATAAACTTATAACATGTTTGATGAATAATGCAAAGTACTCTTTGGTATTTTTCATGAGGTCGCAGCACCATATTCACCAGAATAAAATCAGATAGCATAATGGAAAAATAATACCTTCACAGACATGATCAATGTACTCCTACAAATTGTAACATTCCGAGTTTAAACTTGAGGTTGTGGAGGATTACTAGCCCTCTTAACTTGTTGGGATTGAGCCTAGGCCTCCACTGCTTATAATCCAATAGTATACTTTATGATTACTAATGTAGGTGCCACAAACTCCCCTACTTATATATGCAACATCATCATTGCACTATGGTCCACTACTTCTTCCCAATAATAGTGGTAGTTGCATGTTCTGAGTAGTCATTTCCTCATGTTTATTTGGCAGGGGCGGCTCAACATCTTGGTAGACTTTTTCATTATTTATAGGGAACTTGCGCTAATATCATTTGTAACATCTCGGGCCTAGACCCATGTCGTTATGGAGGATAATTGACCCTCGCAACTTGTTAGGTTGGGTCCAACTGAGTCTGCTAACCATAACTCAAAATACTTAATCCATGTTATTTAGTATGAGTCCCTACTACTCATAACTCACTGTTACACTTTATTTGTACTGAATTTGAGACTATTTTTTGGGTGTGAGGAAAGGCCTTAAATACGGCTTGTCATATTCTAAATTGGGCTCTTCCAAGGCATGATGAATATTGTCATTGTCAATTATAGATAAATAGGAAATTAAGTTTGAAAAAATCGAAAAATATATGTAAGTCAAAATATCTGTCTATCCGTCTTTGCTTGGGGCCAACCTTGTGGGATTTGTCCCAAAGCCAAGTATATCAAAATATGGGGTTACTATTAATAAAGAGGGGTCATCTTTACTAGGGGTGCACATGAATCGGATAACATCCGTAATCTGATCCAATCCAATGCTATTGGATCGGATTGGTTTGATTTTATCATTGTAATGGATCGGATTGGAACTTTTGAAATCCGTTAAAGTATGGACCGGGTCGTATCTTTACCAAAATCCGATCCGATCCGATCTGTTAATCCATTAACACACATAAGCGCATGTAGATACATACATACATAAATAAATACATAAATACATACATACATGCATGCATACTATCCATGCGCATCTATTTCAAATTCTTTGTACGGAATAATATATGTCATTCATGTCATTTTTCCCATATCAATCTTGGATACAACTCCTCTTGATATCACCCTTTCCTTTCTCTTGAAAGGCAAATGTTAAATCTCCATAATAATAAAGTATGACTATAATTGTAAAATTATAAATCCATGTTCGGTAATTCCTCTCCCAACTTCCTCTCTCAGTTTATTATTGGTCATCAAAATTCCTTTTGATTTCCTCTTAGTACATTTCGATGAGGCCTCCCTCTTGCACAATGTTATTCCTCCCAACATAATTTTACCACTGCTCCCTTCCATGCGATGTCGCCCCTGTCTCAAACAACATAATACCCTCCCATGTGATACCATTCGACCTCTTTATGTCACCACTCTTCTTATCTTTGTTTAAAGAAAATAGATTTGGTATAGTTGACGGGTACATTTGTTAGATATTTTTGATCCCTTTGCTTATTACCTTTTACTTTCTCTAGCTTGCAATCTTATTTTAGTGATGAAATTAGATCAATTACATAATCAAACATGTCACGTCCATCTAAAGAGAAATCAGCATTATTTCAATTCCTTTTATTTTTTATTTGATATATTTTTATTCATATTTTCATATAATTTTCATATTTTGACTATATATAATCTTACAAATAAATTCCAGTTCAAGTCCATTTTAAATTAGAGGCATGATGCCTAATTAGTGGACTATATTTAAGTTTTTTTGTCTTGCATACTCAATCGAGTATGAATGTTCTATGATTCTCGTTTTTAATGACATGTTATAGAGCCTTGAAGGATGTTTCTTGCAAGCGGTTGGACTTGGCATAGCTTAACATTCTAAGTTAATCATGGATTTCATCAATATCTGATCACATATATCACATTTTTTATTTATCTAACTTACTTTGTACCCTTATTTGATAACTTATATTATTTTTATTAGAATCATTTGGTGGAAATCAATTGCAAAAAAAATAATGTATTATTAATTAAGGAAAATTTAAATTTCAAATTCAATATAATCCTTTAATTTGATTATGTGGTCTTTAACTTTTTATAATGGATTAATGAAATTGTTCAACTTTCACTTGATGTGTTTTTTTCTTTTCTTTATTTCTATTCATATGATTGATTTTAAGCCATTATTCGAATGTTCAAGGACTAGCAAGTTGTAAATTGTAAAGTCTAGACGTGTAGACTATTAAGTGGGAAATTGTAAGTATAAAATCCTAACCAATACGATCCAATCCATAATCCGACGGATTGGATCGGATTTGATTTAGATATATGATGGATTGGATTGGATTCGAAAAAACAAAAATTCATTATGGTTGGATTGGATATGGATTATTTTGATTTAGATATCTGATGGATTGGATTAGATTTGAAAAAATAAAAATCCATTAAGGTTGGATTGGACATGGATTAAGCTAAAATCCAAATCAATATGATCCATGTGCACCCTTAATCTTTACAAACAGCCACAGTTGTTCATCCGAAAAATGATCATATATAGGTTGCATGTAAACAAGTTCATGGGATATGACTCTAGATAAATGGTTAACCATAACTTCAACCCTAATGACATTATGTTCATTCGCAACAAAATACTTTCTTTTTGTGTCAATAAAAATAACTATATTTTTGGGGGGGAGAGAGAGAGACTATTTCACCGTTCGTTTGGGATATATCACTAAGCTCCCATCCCAAATGCGAAAGAAATAAACTTGGTTCTAAAATGCTTGTTAGGCTATTTGGAAATAGTTATGCATATAGATTCATAGTAGTTAGATTCAAGTAACCTTGCATACATGTCAACATTGTTGTTTAAATTTGTGATGCCACCTTCTTTACGGATGTCTTCCCTATAAAGATTGAAATTCCTCAGTATTTGACCAACAATTTAGCGTATACTTCATGTTATACTCTATGTCAAGTAAAAAAGGTATCAAGAGTAGAGGTTGAAACCATATCTGAATCCAATGAACCCTCGGAAAGGTCAAGTTTAGGAGGAGTAAACAACCATGGATTTCTAAGGATATAGGTATTGACTTCATTGTCTACCAGATTGAAAGTGATCTCGCAACTTATAAGGAAGTCATGGCTTCGTATGAATAAAATAATGGAAGGAATCCATCAAATAAAAGTTGGATTATTATGTCTAATAGAACTTGGGAGCTACATGACTTATTCAAAGGGTGCTCTACCAATGGACAAAAATTAATTCCACGTGCCTTTAAGCAAATTGAATGTATCAATTTTTTAGTACATATTCCTCACTATAGAGTGACTAGAATGTGGATGCTTATAGCATTGGCATATGTATATGTTGAAAAAATACTTTAAAAAATTTGATATCAAAATAGTAAGGGTATAGTATCCCTTTTGTATCATCCAAAATGTTTTGGAAGAACTCCTATCATCCAAAATACTTTGAAAGAACAAGCGTGGAATTTTTTTGTCTCAACTCAAATACTTATAGATTATACGAAGCTTCATGTATCTTGCTTATAGCACAAGGCTAATATTTCATTCTCAGTTGATACACGAGTTGTTCTAATTATACTCGCTTGGATGTTCGGTATCTAGGATTATGGTCCTAGAAGGGAATAGTTACCCTTCATTTGCATTATAGTAGACATCCTTTTATATTAGAAAGATATGATGATGCAAGTTATATAGGGAAAATATAGGAGTTTGGGATCAACAATGGTATAGGATTCGTATTTACTCTTAAAAGCAGAGCAATCTCAGGTAGGTTTATGAAGAAGATTATTCTAGCTCAATCTAGCTTTGAGGTTAAGCTATGTACTTTGGGCTAAGGTAGAAAATATCGATATCGATATCGTATCAGTCCGCTCGGAAAAAGATATATCATGTATATCGCCGATATGTTGATGATATCGGTGGAAGTATCGGAAATGACTCAAAAACTATTTTTTCGTCATTTTTCAGAAATTAAGATCGTCCAAGATATTAAAACAATAAATAACCTACAAATACAAGCTTATATCACCCATATCGATCATTTATACCTCATATATTGTATATATTGATCATATCGAACACATCGTTGTTAATGTTGATTGTTGACTTATAGACATTGGAAATGAATTTAATCCAAATTCATATAACATTAAATAACTTACAATATACACTTAGATGACACATATAAATCATATATGACCCTTATATTGCATCATACCGAACATATCATTCTTACGGTTGATTGTGATTAATAAATATAGGAATTGGAATCAAAATAGCTAACTTAAGCACACTTAGAACACCTATTTTGTTCATAGAAGACTGTGAATGGCATCAAGATGAGTCATTTGATTCAAAAAATGTACATAATGGTTAATGAGACAATGTTTCTTTAGTATAAAAAATTATCTGTTAACAAAAATAAATGAAAATATAAATTAATATGATATTGTAAAAGAGATTACCTAGTCATGAGGGATTTAAAATCGAGAGTTTTGTAGAGCGCAAGATGGGAAATATCGATATCAATATCGATATCATATCGATCCCATCTGGTCAAAAATGGAGTAAAAAATACTTTTCACGAATTAAGATCGTCTTAGTTATTAGAATAATAAATAACATGCAAATACACATTTATATGCAAAAATGAGGTGTATTTAGCACACTAATACACATTATATCATACAAATCGATGGTTTTTAATGCTGACAATTGTGTTGACTGTTGAGATGTATTCCGGGCATGTGATCCTAACTTGATTAGCATTAGACTTGTTTTCATCCATATTGCTAAAAAGGGCCAAGTCCACCACTTGAATAACCGCCGTATGTGCCTCCCCTGTGGCACCATACCCTACCAAACTGGGGTCTCATTACCCGATCAGTGAGCGTGGGAGGTCAAGGGGGAGCAGGTGCGCTCCCCCTGTGGGGTATAGGAGTAGCGCCCCCGATCCGAAACAAAACATATAATTCATGATGTGTTTTAATACTAGGAGTAGCAAAATAATTAATGAATCAAGCTTACAAGGGTAATATCGTTGATATATATATCGAAGAGATATCGATGATCGATCGATATCCAAGGAATTTTGTATTGAAACCATTCGATTGCGAGCGATATAGCTCGATATGGCAATATATCATTGATATCTCACGAGATATCTGCCGATATCTTAGAAAAGGATATCTATATGAATATCAGTACCCACATCTCGTCGATGTCGCTTTATCGACGATATATCGCTGATATATCGCAATGTTGCCAACTATGCTTTGTATACCACTGGAATTGAAGTTGAATGGCTCCGAAATTTCCATAGCAGATAAGCCAGTTCCTATACAATCTATGTGCATTATAATAAGATGATCACAATTACCAAAATTAAAAATTTAAACTTCAATTGGAAAACAAGGAGAAGCATTCAAATCGACTTATTGATGGTTATGGATTCCACTAGACCCAAAGATTAAAAAGTGTCCATTGACTAAGGAACTTGAGATATATATTTAATCCTAAAGTTGGTGATGTGATGAGATCCATGGGAAATTCATTCATAGACCCATAGTAGCAATCATACCTATCTGAGTAGAGATCTCAGGAAGTAAGTTTGATGTGGTAATAACAAGTTATTTAGAGGACTGATCAGCACTATTGTTGTTATGCTCATATATGAGTGGCTAAAAACTGAAAGCTAAAGTGCCTTTGGATGTCAAATAAAGTAAGCACATAGGCACTTAATGGGTTCAAGCCTTCGGGTGGGATGTTAACAATGCATCTTTGGAGAGTGTTTTTATGTTATTGCAATTTTAAACCATAGTTGAAGGCAAGATACTTTTCCTAAGCATGCTAACGAAAAAGGATAAAGGTGTGTGCTCTTTAAGAACATCAACTCTGAAAATGACACCAACAATACTTTGCCGTTGTTATTGTGTACCTCTGCATATAGGTCTATAGTTTAAGACGTAATTCACTTAATTCTTGTGGGGTTGAAACTAGTAAAGTCAGCTAGAGATTCAAATTGAAAAAGCACCTTTATTGAAAGTAAAGTCTGGCAATTGAAAGATGTTGCTCATTTTAGTTGAGTTTCTTTTTGAATTTGTGAAGGATTGTTGACATTAAAAAGGTATTAGCATCAATTGGGATGCCGCTTTGTTAATTGAAATTCATAATTGATGCATTGTAAGTTAGAGTGAAGAAAGTACGAAATTACGTGGTTGCAAACTTGTAGTGGACTTATAAATGAGTTCCCCGTAGTCTATGGCAACGAAAATCAAAAGGAGAGCTAGAGGGCCACATACTTACCGTGCTTCAATTCACTCCACCTATCGCATGAGCTTGTGCTCAATCTTGTGAGAGTCAATTCAAATCTCACATCTCAATTATTTTGTTACTGTGTGCATTGGGCACTTCCGATAAGATGTTTCATATGTAAAATCCAAATGTTGGGAATCCAATGAGTGCCCTTATTACCAGCTTCGAACTCGAGGAACTCATCCCTGTTTTTACTATCTATACTCCACCATGCAAGTGCGGCATGGTAGAAAAATACGCATTTTTCTTTCGTGTCCGCTCTTCACAGCTGAAATCTCTCCTCTCCCGGTTGCATTCTTTGATGTGCTTTTAAGAATGATCATCATCAGGGTGCATCGACGCTGTATGCGATACAGTCTTATCTTGGACCAGACCGCCAGACCAAAAGCACACCTATTTGTGGGGTTGATATCTTCTCTAAGAAAAGTCTTTTATAGGCGACGTGATCATTTCTAACCTTAATCTATCAGTGTCCCATTGTTGTTGTTGTTGATTTATTCTCTCTCGCTCATCCCAGAATTTGTATCACTTGATAAAATCGTGGTTCTTGCTTTGTTCAATGATCCGCCAAAATTGTGGATTATTATTTGATTGACTATCCGTGATATAATTTTAATCCGAATATATATAAAAATATAAAATCCTGGCATTTATCTGTTTCTGTTTGCAGCATAACTGCTACTAGATGCCCGATGAAGCGAATTTATAAAAAGGGAAGATAGGCATCAGCAAAAGGCGCTGCAGTGCTTTAATATGTGACGCAGTCGACGTACGAGTGCAGAATCGGCACCACTTGCACAAGGAGGAGGTTCGAAAGGGGTGATCTATACGTGCAGATAAAGCTCTGTCTCGTGGACTGGGAATCTCTCCTCCCGTTTCAGTGCAAACGGACGTGGAAAGGCCGGAAAAGAAGGGCACGATGTTGGAAGCATCTCACAGCACGAGGTTCCATTGTTGGGAGAGAGATCCTTGCTGTGGTGCTGTACCTACTGTCGGCATGTGACAATTAAAAAGTGTAAAATTGTATGAATCACTTGATCAAGATCGAACGCATGCAGCAAACTCTGTTGTACTTCCTCCTATAGTAGACGATCCCCTCTCTCATTGTTGCAGGTCTTCTCTCAACTGCTACCTTCTCCTCCTCTTCCACTTCATTTTTTACGTCCCTCCCTTTTTCCATTCCCTTTCTCACGTTCGTTTCACTTGAACGGAACTCTCTTCTCTTTGTTCCGTTTATCGGTCCTGATTATTTAGAACGATGTAGTCCACATGTTGATGCAACAACACGTATCACTGAGGATCAAACGTCACAGCTCCTCGGCTCGGCTGTTGATCATTATCGGATGCAAGATGCATTTGCGGGGCACAGGTTCCTCGCTGTGGTTTGACCGACCACGGCAAAGGAGTCCTTCCCTGCAACGCGCAGCTGCCGCATGCCTTTGACTTCATGTTGTTTTCGTCTCCGTGTGTAACAAAAATGACTGAATAATTTAATGTGTATTATTGTATTTTTTTAATAAGATGTATCATATATATATGAGAAAAGGGAAGCTACACCAGATGGTGCAGCTAACTAGCTACACCCGAGCATTTTTCTCATTGGTTTTTGATTTTTTTTAAAGGAAACCTATGGGGATTTACTTAGTTTATTGAGTGGAATATGTGTTTCAAATTTCATGCAAAACAAACATACGAATAATATTACTAATTTCGTCGGCTCGAATGGTTACCATTAGTGTCTCTTAATTCTTTTTCGGAAACAGAGGAAAAAAATAATACCTGAACTCTAAACTAAAGTAGAAGAAGGGCTAATTAGTTATTTCTTCCATGGTCCCTAGGATGCCAATATTAGCACTGATGGTACGAAAATGTAATTCACTATTCAAACAAGTATTTAGAATCCCCAGAGCCCCCTCTAACATGCCCATCTAGATAGGGTTAATTTCAATAATTCTGAAACCGTTAAAATGTGATAGTCTTGATGGAGATGATAGAAGTGTCGAATTTAGTTGAAATTGGTAAGATATCATGGTGATGTATGGTGACTTAAATCCCCGTAGGTTTCATTTCAAAAACCCAAAACAACAATGAAAAAAAGGGTTGGGCGCAGTGACGAACCGCAAAATCAGCCCTTAATAAAGTGTTTTTAGCACATGGAATCGTCATCGTAGTCGGGCCGATTCGGGTCGTCAAAGAGATCACCTCATTTAAATATGCCATGATAAATCGAAATGAGGTGATCGAAGATTTATTTTTTTACTTGGTAAGATACCAAGGTCGAGCTCAGGGACACGAGCCTCTCTCGTATTAATCGGATTTAAGTGAATTTAATCAAGTGTTGAAATAAAGCCTATAGGTCAAATGACGCAAAGACACAACATGATAAATTAAAATGAACATGCATATTTTTTTTTAAACATTTTTATAATGCAAATGAATGGACGTGCAAAGCAAATGTTATGCCCAATAAAAATCACTTGAACCATAGCAAAAAAATACAAGTTGAATTGAGTCAGCATTTGGAAGCATTCTACTCTCATTAAACAAGTGAGCATGATAAATAGAGAGATCAAAGCACTTAAACAATAAAATAATCTATCACAGTTCATAATCTCAAATCTGAACTTTAACCATGCCATAATGAAGAGGACGAAAAGAGCTTCGAAACGAAACTGAAATCAACTTGATTGGAGCTATATTGCTCAAGATATTCAAGTTCAAACATAAGGGCATAAATGAAAGAAAAAACATGAAAAGATAACTACAAAAAGGTCCCTAGAAAGGACTGAAATGTAATAAAAATAAAGCGTGAGACCTTCCCTGTAATTTACCCAAAAGCGCGGGGACCTTTTTGCAAATATGGAGAAGCTCGAGGGCGTCTCTGCAAAATTCCCAAATAGCACGTGCGCTGCACATGCTACTCAGGCTCGGAAGGAGGCTTGGATTCGGCAGAGGCTCGGAGGTGCTTCGGCTAGGCTCGGACGATACGAAGCTCGGTGCAGGCTCGGTCGAAGCTCGGGGCATCCAGGCCTGGAGGCTCGGACGGGAGGCTCGGTGCAAGCCCAAAAGCCACCACGTGGCCGAATGACGGCCATTGGATCAGGTGCATCTGACGGCGTCTGGAGGCGAAGACGTGGTCTCCTCATGGCCGTTGGATGGTCGCTGGGTTGGACCATCCAACGGTAACTGTGCATCGTCCTCGGGCTTTGGCTGGCGGCGCTTTTGGAGCTCCGGCGAAGGAGCTCCTCCTCCGCCGCTCTGTCCTGGCCGCGGTGGTACACACCCGAAGCTTCTGAAGGTCGGTCGATGAAGCTTGGAGCTCGAGCGAGGCTTCTGGTAGCTCAGTTCAGGTCGTCGGGGTGCCTATGTCGAGAACTCCAGTTGTGAAGAAGACCCCGGCGAGGCTCCGGCCATTGCGATTTTGGTGAACCTGCAAGTTAGGCACATAGCCGAAGCAAGGGAAAAGTGCGTGCGTGCGACGTGAAGTGGGGAGCTCCTACGGGCGTAGAAGGCGGTGAGCTCGAAGCTCCTCCGCCGCAAGGGCGGAGGAGGTGGGTCGGACGTGTAGAGGTGTGGAGGAGCTGGGAAGATGGTGCGCGGTGAGGTGGGAATGAAGGCGGAGCTATCTGGGTGGTCAATGGAGTGTGAGAGTGGCCGGTGAGGCCTAGAAAACTAAAAGAAACTAAGAAGATAAACAGAAGAAGATCAGAGAGGCTTACCTGGAGATTTGGGCGGAGCGGAGGCTTGGGCTGGAGCTCAAATTGAGCTCCGGGTCATCGCTGGACTCCCCCAGCCGATGGGAGCAGCTTGGCGGGCTCGACGCGCCGCAACTCCGCCGTTCAAGGCGGAGGGTCCCACCAGGTGGACTACGTCGTCTTCGCTCGATCCGGCCACCTCCCCCTGTCACTGGGAGGTAGCGGAGGGCTGGGCGAGCCACCGTGTAAAGGCTGACGGGTTGGACTGATGGAGATGGCGGCGTATTTAAGAAGTCGACTCGGCGGAGATGAGAGTGGCCGACGTGGGTTTCGATGGGATTGTGGGGCGATAGGGAGAGGTTGGAGGTTGATGGAGGAGTGCGCGAGGAAGACGGAAGACTGGGCTTGGTCGTGGGTTGGTTTGAGAGGGATGAGGTAGCCGGAGGTGATGGAGAAAATGGGAAGGGGCGAGGTGCGCGAGATGGAAATCGTGGGGAGAAGGAGTCTGACGGGAGGTTGACGATGACGCCTGGTCGTTGGATCTGGAGATCCAACGGTGGAGAGTAAGGCGCGGACGAGTGGACAGGATGGGAGATCGGGTGATGTGATCGGAGGACGGATGGAAGCGCCACGTGTCGGGCTGGGGGCGCAGCGCGAATGGAGGGTAGAGATGGAGATTGGGAGGTAATCGAACGGCTGAGGATAACGAGTGGGTTGAGCGGCTGTGATGGAAGATCCAGGGCGCGATCGAAGGGCCCACAACGCGCCACGTGTCAAGCTGTGGGCGCGGCGCCAACGGGTGGTTCAGATTGGAGCCGGGTATGATCTAAGGGTTGAAGGCTATCGGTTGGCGTGGAGGGATGGGGGCCGTTGGATCTCAGGGGGAGATCTAACGGCCAGGATCGGCGGCGGATAAGACAAAGAGACCGGGCCACGTGGCATCCCCAGAATGGGCCACGTGGCCCAATCAGGTTATTGCAAGAGTATTTTTGATTTTAGAGGGCCTTATTGGCCGAATTTGAGAAAACTCAAAACATGAAAGTTGTAGATCTTGACAAGATCTACAAGTTTCATGTTGACCAAAACTCGAAAAGAGATCAAACAAAGGCCCGAAATATTTTTGAGGGTATTTTTAAGTCTAAAAAATACCACGATTTTTGTTTTGCCAATTTTTTTGTTTTTTTTAATTTATTAAAGACTCTGTTAATTGTTAGACATTAACAGAGAATTATTAAAAATCTTTTAAGCAAGGGGGTTAATTATGACAAATAAAGATGATGAAACTGAGGTTCATCACGCAGCTAGTTAGCTACACCCCCGGGTGCAGCTTCCCCAGCCCCTATATATAGGGTCATATGTGGCTGCCCCCGCCTTATTTGGGCAAAATTTTTTATTTTTTTTGAAAAATAACACCATTTACATTCATCCCTATATCCCTCCTATATACCATTCGAATTTCGTCAGAAACAGAGACTTCTACGGCCTCCATCCGGACAGTAATTTTTTAACGGTAACAGGATTTTTTTAAATCGATACCATCGAGATGGAGGCCGTAGGAGTCTCTGTTTCCGACGAAATTCGAATGACATGTAGGAGGGATATATGGATGAATATATATGGTTTTATTTTTCAAAAAAAAAATAAAAAAAACGCCGAAAAATGGGGCAGGGGCAGCCATGTTGGCTGCCCCCAGGGGGTAGCCCCATTTTTTCCATATATATATATATATATATATATATGAGGTAAATGGGGCTGCCCCCAGGGAGTAGCCAACTTGGCTACTCCCACCCCTATTTTTACCTCTTTTTTTTATTTTTTTGGAAAATAAAAATTTGTATATTCATCATTATATCACTCTCACATTCTATTAAAATTTCGTCAGAAACAGAGACTCCTACGGCCTCCATCCAAACATGGTCGATTTAAAAAATCCTGCGACCGTTAAAAAAATGACGTCTGGATGGAGGGCTTAGGAGTCTCTGTTTCTGACGAAATTTTAATAGAATGTGAGAGGGATATAATGATGAATATACAAATTTTTATTTTCCAAAAAAATAAAAAAAAAGAGGTAAAAATAGGGGTGGGAGTAGCCAAGTTGGCTACTCCCTGGGGGCAGCCCCATTTTACCCTATATATATATATATATATATATGGAAAAAGGGAAGCTACATCAGGGTGCAGCCAACTAGCTACACCCGGGTATTTTTCTCATTGATTTTTGATTTGTTTGAAGGAAACTTATGGGAGATTTACTTAGTTTATTGTGTGGAATATGTGTTTCAAATTTCATGCAAAACAATCACTCCTAGCATGCTCATCTAGATATGATCAATTTCAATAATTCTGAAACCGTTAAAATGTCATAGCCTTGATGGAGATGATAGAAATGTCAATTTACTGTTATATATATATATATATATATATATATAACCATTAAAATGGTCATATATATATATATATATATTGTTCATCGCCTGATTCTTTAAATTTGTAATAAATATCACATTTATTGTTATGTTGTTGGCAACAAATCACGTAACATCTGATATTCATTGATTTTTTTTTTCATCTAATTGTTGCAATTAGGGTATGTTCGGTAGCTGGGTTGGGTTGGAGTAACCCTCTATGAATAATAGATGTTTGGATGGTTAGGAGGGTTGGAGAGGATCTGAATGAGGAATGTGCACATTAGTTTGTGATAGAATTCCAACCCAGGAATATAGGGGGTAAACAAGACTACCCAAGGTAACCTGGTAATCAAACGAACCCTTAAGGTATTTTCTGAAAACACCTGGGAGTATTTATATCACTAAATGACACTATGTTCGCATTCAAATTTGGACTCAATTCGAGACTCCTATCCCATCCATCAACCCTACGAAATTTTAATGGTCTCATAATTACTCCAATTGACCCCTCGGGGCTTGTTTAGTTACCAGATTCCCCAGGGAAACGTGGCATACACTGTGCTCTGTCATTGCATTCCTGGGTTGGAATTACTTGTATGGACCACACAATTTCTTTGTTTAATATTGTCTAACCATGATCAAATAAAAAACTTAACATGAAAAACATATTATAACCATTAAAAAAGTTAGTATAACACTAATCAATATCACATCACAACCCATTTATCATTCCAAATCTCTCCAACCCTCCTAATCATCCAAACAACTACTATTCATAGGAAGTTACTCCAACCCAACCCAGTTACCAACATGCCCTTATAGAGGGACTCGATAGAACTTAGGAATACATGTTTTATATGAAATTTGGATGACAATATATTTTCATCTAGCACACTAAATCCTCCCATGTATTTTCAGAAAATATCTTATAAAATACAAAAAATAAGGGTGGGATAGCCCCATCAAACCCTTAATATTAATAATTTACCAAAAATGTATCGTAGTATATAAATATTTAGCAACAAATGGCATTTGTTACGAATTGCAAAGACATAAGATAACTTCGCAACGAAAAATATTCATTGTTAAATGTTTAATATCGAAAGATATGCTTACTCTTGACCAAATCTATTACTCTTGACCAAATCTAGCATGGGAATCTTTTCGCATCCTCCAACAACCAATTATCCATGTCCTTTTCTCTCCAATGTCAAAGTCCTTTTCGATGCTTTTCATATCCCAATACTATATCACCCATACCATACATGAGAACGATTTATAATAAAAGAATCTATAAATTTCCACAACTACCAAAATGTTCCAAACATGAATATAAAACCATAGGAAGATAATTTTTAAGAAAAATGTGTTTCATTCCATCAAAAAGTTGAGCTAAGGACCCCCCAATGTTCCAGTGTTAGAAGTAGTGGCTTCCACTAAAAAAACCATGGTTCGAATCCCTCTAGGGTTGATATCTATTTATTGAATATGTGCCCAGCGGAGCAAGTTTGTTATGAAAAACGGAAAAAAAACGAATGAAAGAAAGAAAAAAGGCTTAAACAATAATGATAATTGATGGGGGGAAACGAAAAAAATGAGAGGGTGAAATGTAGAACAATATGTTAGATTTCCACATGTTTGTAAAAGAAAAAAGGGCAAATCTTTGTTGTGTTAAAATATGTGAAAGAAAAATGTTGATGGAGAAAAAAACAAAAGCAAATAATGAAACAAGGTAGGGTATGTTCCAAAATAAAATGTCAGAAAAGGATTAAAAAAGGTATAATGATATGAAAAGTATAAAAGAATTTGAGTGATTGGGGAAGGGGGTAGGGGGTGACTTAATCAATACAATCATGATTTGCATGAGACCCACATGTTAGATCTCTCATTGAAGATGACCTCATACTCATAAATTGAGCTTGAAAGTCTGAATGTGGATCACGTATGACAGGCTTATGAAAGAGACTGCGTACAAGAGGTCCATAGAAACTCCGGAGAAGATATCTCATTCTCCTAGTTGATGCATGGAATAGGCATCTTCAAGAGAGGTCCATTACGCCAGCTTCGTAATAGAAGACCATTGTTAATATCTTCATATGGTGGTAGCGCTCACAGGGATCTCCATTGGAGAGGTCCATTTCAGTAATTATATTCAGAGCATTTCAAGAACCCATCAGCCATTGCACATTCTCCAGATCACAAGCTTGAGAATAGTTGTTTCGATATATGTATCCGGCTAGTGTGTCTTGAGTATTATATTGTCTAAGTTGAGCATTCCGTACTCCAACTTGAGAGAGAGTCTTGACAGATTTGCGAGATTGGGGTAGTTAAATCAATCGTGCACTTGGGTGCGTGGCTTAGATTATGCTTCCAGTACTATTAAGCATCTCTACAGGTCAGGAGCTTAACTTAAGAAGGAACGGACATCCAGTTGGAAGATACAGGAGAGAAAAACAATTTATACTCTACACGGAAAAGCCTACAATACGAAATGCAGCACATAACAATTGTAAATCTGTACGTACATCTGGTCTTAGCTAAGGAAGCTGCGTTCCGTTCTTTCGTACAGCCGCCTGTATATTTTTGAACCGTCAAGTTGTGCATGTATCTCCCTTTCTGTTCGAATTCCCATTGGGTTGCTCAGAAGCCACCCTTCTGAGTCGCACATTTCACCACAGTCAATGTGCTCAAATATGTCTGAAAGTGCATCAAATTGGTTTCTCATGTCCATTGCCAGTCCCCTGACATCAGATTGGATGAAAACCTGAAAAAAGATCGGCAATGTATATGAGAATGACGACCTATACAGTTACACATCCAGCAATAGGATGCTTTTGAGACTGGCATATGTATTTTGGTCGGTACAATCTTTTCATACAAGCCATTTTTATCCATCACTTTATGGAATTGTTTGAAGAAGCCAAGGAATCAAAGGTTGGTCAAGAACAAAGCATGCACCTCCACACATAATTGAGCTGAAGACTGACTCTATGCACTATTTGTCAGAGAGAAGTATGTTGTCGTGATGAAATTCTTTATTAATATCAAGGAATTAATGTAGGGATAAAGGTTATTTCTCGATTGCCAGTGTTCCCTTGACATGGAGAAGGCAGTTTTAGTTCTAGGTTATATATCAAAACCGTGCGTTAAAAGGCAAGGAGTTGTCACAATCTACCCATTTTAGAGCCGACGTAACTAGAATTTTCCACACATGTATGTGCTTGGAAATGGATGGGATTAAATTATCATATAACAAAGAAGTTTCGACTTTTGACTTCAATTTCAATATAACCCTGAGCTTTGAAAGGTTCAAATTTAGTCCCTGGACTTATAACTGGAATCAATGTGCTCTGGATCAGTTCCCTTTTAGTACATATGGAGCAGAGCATACCAACCACTATCGACGAAGATGGAATTGATTGTTCGCGGAAATGAACTTATAGTCAAGAAACTGATCATTCGATGGTGGTATACATGTTCCTAGAAATGAGCTTATTCGGGAGTTCATTCATAGTAGGCATTCTCGGAAAAAGACTAAGATTGGAATTCCATGATTTATAGTTAGGAAAGGGCTGGGAAATGCACTTTAGGAAGGTCTGATACTGAGAAGCATTTATTAAGACCATGTTACATGTCAATTGGATAAACAGATGTCAAAATACATTTATTATGGATATATTCTTGGTATCCACTTCAACGGCCCAGTGGTAAAGCAGTGTGCCTACCACCCAAAAGACCAGGGTTTAAATCCTTCCTTGAGGGTTGAATTATGTAGCCGACAGCCAGCACAAAAAATAGTCAGATCTTTCAACATGGATTTCATAAGACAGTGTAGCTGACCCTACTTAAAAGTGGGAGAAGGCTCCGCCATCGTGATTAAAAAATTGAGTTGGTAAGCTTTTAAAAAAAATACTAAGCATGAATACGGGTGATTATTGGTTATCAGAAAAAGTTTATTCAAATGAACTAAGAGAACTTTGTCAGTGTTGGACTCGTATTTCCCCTTGTTTCTTTCAGAAATTTCGTATTGAAGATTGGCATATTTTTTAATCTTTGATGGATATCATGGCTGGTGTGGAATCTCCATCGACTATCCGTGATCATTAGACTTGATACGATGGTAGGTTTTTCTGACAAGAACATAGCCTTAAATGTCGATATCAGTGTCATTTTGTGAACCTCAAAAAGGAGCATGTCACCTATATCGCTAAAAATCAAAAAAATGGCTAAATTTTTTAATGCTCTTTAATCAATAAATAGTATAGGAAGAAACATTTATTTTCTAAATATATGTCTATATGCAAGTTTTATAGAAGTATATTTATCATAATCATAAAAAAATGTTATGTACTATTATGTAAGTCATTCAATTAGAAGTTTAGTTATGAAGATTGAATAAATAACTTGAAATAATGAATAAAAACTCGTGATTTATAACGTATGCATATACAATATTACCACATAAACATGTATTCAATGCTCGTTCGAACCAAGAGTTTGTCTACCTCCATCTTCCATATTTGTTGTTATCCTTTGTATCTTATGGTTGAGTCTCTATATTCTACAAAATTTTCTCGCGTCATATATTTGTATATGGTTTTGTAGTCCATCAAATGCCACATATATCCATGGTCAACCACATGAGCAAAGAAGCCAATCTAAGGATAATTGGCCATAGATATTGATGATATTCATGGCCTCAAATACAAGTGGTCATTGGACGGTCAATATTGATATCGACCATATTGATGACCTTCTTAATGCCCAATTGCTCAAAATATGGTGAAATGATGAAACCATGTGACTAATATTGTTGATATCATGCAAGATATATAAAAAAGAGGAATTTTCACTATTTGCATAATGGTGATATTTCGACGATGTATAGATGATATCGATGATATATCGGCAACATTTGTTGATACCATGGAAAAATATATATACAGATATCAATATCGCCAACTCAACTTCATGGACATATCACTGATATGTCACTGATACTTAAGACGATGATAAGAAAAGCATGCAAGGTTCAGTGTTCAGGAAAGCGGGCGAGTAAACCGCATACTCGGCCGCATGCTCGTACTAGGTAGCCTTGCCGCTCCGCATATGGTGAAATTTGAAACGACTATGTATGCGGGTTGACCTGCATACTCGGCCACGTATACCCCCTATGCGACCGCCTACTCGGTCACTATTCTAATAAATATTTTTTATTTAACCTAAACCCAAATAACCCCACCTGCATAATAACATAAAACCACATCCTACCTGCATAAAACCGCATACTCTCCCGCATAAAACCACATACTCCTCGCATACTCTCTCTACTGAGGATATTAACATAATATTAATTTTTATTTATATTTTAAAATAATAAAATTAGCAAACTGAATAAAACCGCATACTCTCCCCAATACCACATACCCTCTATGCAGTGACCCCTCTGACTGAATACCGCGTACCGCCTTCCTGAACATTGGCAAGATGTTTTGTGGGATGGTGACTTTTTATCTCAATAGTTGTGTGGTTGATTGCAATCATCATTGAAGTTGGAAGGTTCCGATGCGGATGAAAGTTTTTTCTTTTGCTGCCAAGGCATGGTAGAGTGGTAACATGTGCTGCAAATGTGAGATGCTTTCAAAGGGTCAATACCTCGTGTGCTTGTTGATGAGCTCAATGTGAAGACGTGGATACTATTTTCTCTCTGTGAAAATCGAAGGATGTATAGGTCATGATGGGTGTTCCAAGGCTGGCAACTAATTGCCCCTTGTCCTTTTGGAACTCACTTGGGGCTAGTTAGAGTTGATTGAAAATGGACAAATCCTTGGTTGTTGTCGTGATTTAGGCTATCTGGTTGTCCAGAAACAGCATGGTGGTATGGCAGGAGTGTTTTATGCTAAGAATGTTGTAAAGCATGTTAAAGCTCTAAAGTTTTCCTGGTTTATGTAAATATTGTAGGATACACTTATTTATGGCTATGTACGATTAATCATGTGATTATATGAAGTTTTGGGCATGCATCCTATGCGATGAGCGCATTTTTTCTTTCAAAAAAAGTAATACCATAAGTCATATCACTTAATGCACAAGCAAGCTCAAGATAGACCAAATTAGTCAACTACCCAATTTCTTTAGTCAGATACTTCCTTCTTGGATCGACTTATGTGCTCACACAGTCGACTACCTCAAAACTCTAACTTCAACTTGACACATACATCTTCACCTGACCAATTTCTTCTCCAACTTTTCTATCACCGACAACCAATCCGCATGCCTTAGCCCCCTACGCATTAACGACAAATCAAGATAAGTGACAGGCAAATTCCTTCAGGCGGTCCTTAGCATCGTCTCGCATATCGCCATCTTTTAAGACACATACCGGACAGGATGGAGGCAGATTTAGCTCCACATTCACAACCATGATAGTCCTCCAAAAATATCAAGCACTGCTTTGATCTCCTCGCATTCCCCAATCCCTCCTTCAACGAAGAAAATCCCATTATCTCTGTAAGTAAAATCAAAATCGAGAAATCATCTGAGTAACCAAAGAAGAATCCACCCTTCTCAGCAAACTTCGTCATAACTACTACTCTACTAGCATATTCGTGGTAAGAACAAAAGATATGGAGCCAACGGATACCCCTACTTAATGCACCTCCGCAGCTGAAAGAACCCCCCTCCTGTCCTCACTGATCAACACTAAACACGATGATATGGTGATGCAACTCTTCATCTAATTAATCCAGATGTCTTTAAAACCCCTTCACATCAGGGATGCACAAATGAACATCCAGTTCATGCAAGCGTAAGCCTTTGAGAAGTCAACCTTCCACACGAACCAAATCGCATTCCTCCTCTTCCAGTCCAACATGGCGAGAAAATCTCTGAAATCATAACCACATTGTTAGACAGCTGCCAACCTGGAATGAGTGTCGTCTAAGTGAGCAAGACGATCGAGTCGAGAACTTTTCTAAGCCGATTTACCAATACTTTGGCCACAATAAGGTCAACGACATTAAAAAATGCAATGGGTCTAAAGTCTCTGACTCACTCTGCAATCTCCTTCTTCGCAAGGAGATAGATTAAAGATTTGTCCAGCTTCTCTAGGTCACGATTGACGCTTCTAAACTCTAAAAGCAAAGCATTGACATCTTCCTCAACCACGTCCCAAAACTGTCAGTAGAAAAAGAACATCTGAACCAGGGCAATCATCTGCATTAAGATTGAAAACTGTGGAAGGAAAAAATGAATTACCAATTGATGAAGCCCAAGGGTTCTCTTATATACGAGAGTAACATGTTGGGCGAATTACATAAAGAAGACAAAGAAAATAGTTATTACATAAAAGATATGAAAGATAACTAATATCTCAACAAAAACCGCACTGCAAACTTCCTCCAAGCAAAAATCAAAGATAAGTGATTCTGCCTGCTCTGGCGGTAGGCTATCCATACACTCCTCCCTAATTATCTTACCCCCAAAGCTGAAACATGCTTATTGTTCTCCCAAAAATGCACCAACATCAGTTCCCCAACCGCTTTATCACTTTAATCCACATCTCACCTGCACAAAAGCCGTGGAAGATTCGCCTTCCACTGCCATAGCATAGAAGTACTTTGTGTTAGCATCTCCTCCTTCACCCACTTTTGCTTTTGCCTTGACCTTTGTCGATACTCAAACGCCCTCTTCTTATCCTCATCAACGGTGATCTTTTGGTATTCCACTCAGGCCGACCATTCCCCATGTTGAGCTCCCTCTCATCTTCAACCCCGTCTAAATGAGAAATCTTTGCCTTAGCTTCAGTGCATCGCTCCTCTCACTTCTGGCAGGACTCTACCTTGTACTTGTTCAATACCTCTCTCTATCTATTTTATGTGCCATTCTCTGCATCGTAGAGCCCTCCATCTAGTGCGACGTCGAGAAGCCAGCAACCATCTCCAGAAAGCCCTCCAGCAACCAGGATCTTTAAAATATGAACACAGAACGGGCGTGCATCCCCACCACAAAGTCCTACAGATGGGTGTATGATAAGAATAGAACCTTGACACCACTCGGGACCAAGGCCTTAAATTTCGGATTTCTATTTCATTTCGATGTATCATTCGAAATTTCGTAGAAATCGGTAAATTGTGGAAATGACTCAAAACTCGATTTTTTTAAAATTAAGGTTTTTAATAATCCTAAATCAATAAATAGAAGTGAAATAGACAATTAATGATACAATAATAGCGCAAATGTAAGCTTTGAAGTAGTATTATCGTCATAATCACTACACGGGTTGATGTATAGGAGATGCCCTACAAGCACATCTATTACCAGAATTGTATCCTCCCATGGCTCCAACTAAATCCAATTAGTCGTCCGACTGTCGATTAATCTTTATTTAGTGACATGACCAACCGAACTCCGTCTACCGACTTCTGCAACCTTGTATCCAATATAGAAACTCAAAACAGTCTCATGGAATGCAAGTTATCTCTGCTTACCAACCTGAGTTGTGACCAAAATCCTATGTTGTGCCTTCCTCCCTCGCTTGGAATCACCCATTTCAGTAAGTGTTGTTGCATCTAACCCGATCCCCAGCAACCTTTGAAGGTTCTCTGCTTCCAACTCCAATAACTCCATGTCCTTTGAGAAAGTAGCCTTCACCTAGCCCAATTCTGGAATAGGTGTATGGTCCTCGGGCCCTTCAACCATTATAGGAGATCACCACATTCCGCTCGTTAAAGCAAAATTGCCCTGACCTCCAGTAAACTGTAGCTACATGCTCCAGTAAAAAGGTCTCATGGTAGAGGCCCGCCTGCTACATCATGCTCAACCGAATCACGGACAAGATCAGGCCCACCAACTGCACCAATGCCACGACCTAAATGCACGACTATCTGACCAACCTTAGCGTCCATCAAAACTAACACCCGCAGCCCTCACAGTATTAGGGGTCGAAATGCCCCCACTTCCTAAGTCCAAGATCGGTGCCACCTTTGGATATTCTGCCCCCAATACCACCAAAAATCATCACCAAAATCTCGCCCAAATTGCTTTGTACCAGCATCGTTCGAATCCTGCACAAATTGTAGGACTTCATCCATCAAATCCGTAACCTCCTTCACGACGATATTCCATCCCCATTGGCTATGTCGCCAAGTCCGCCTCGCTCCACCTCCCCACATTCAGTGGGACATTTGGTAGCCAAATCGTCGCCTCACCGACTATCTCCAGCTCCAAAAGGAATAACGCTCAACCAATATGGAAAACAACCTCGCATGATGTCAGTTCACGAGGTGGGGGTGCTCATGGCCACCAGCACCTCCAAAGGATCTCCTAACAGGAACCCTATCTGCATAACTCCCTCCATTACACCCACTGACTTCAGGACCTCTCGTACTACATTAACACCATGACTTCGCACCAGGCACCCCCCCCCCCACCGCAATCAGCCATCTGGGCCCAACTTCCCGAGCCCGATCACGAAGTCAAGGCTTCCTCCACAACACCCCTGTTGGGAAAATACCTCCCTCATTCACCATGAACATGGGAAATTCATCATCCTCGATCCCCATACATAAAGAGATGAGGCTGACAACTACATCCTCCATGCACTCCACCTCTCGAACCTTCTCCATAACCATTAAAACTAATAGCGTGTCCCAATAGTATTCCTCAAAGATGAGCACACCAATCACCAAATCCCGCTCCTCGATGGCATGGACTGCCATTATCGCAATGATAGTGGGCCAATTCTTTCTCATGTACTCAGGAAGTCGGCACTTAAAATAAACTGAATCACGGGTGCATTAGCTCTCTTTCTCTCAAGTCATCATATGCAAGGCTTGAAAAAACTAAAAACGAAACGAGGCGGTTTCTCTGGAATCAAGGCGAGATGTAGCCTCGAGGCGGTCGAGGCGTAAGCCTCAGTTTACGAGGAAAAAAACTATAAAAACTACAACAAAATATATACTAACGAAATTATATATATTGTAACTAACATATGATATAAATTACTATAATATATGATGAAATTATAAAGATAGGAACATCGAAAGAAAAGATACACAAGTGTATAGATTTAAACCCTTGAATTATATCTTGTTTGACCTTCTCGGTATATTACATAGCTCATTATTTGAAAACTCCTTAAAAATAAGTTTACGGGCATTTTTTTTCTATGACACTTGTGGATTCCTATGTTTAAGGGCATAATTTAAGAGTTTCTTAACATGATTTGACATGTTTAATATTAAATATGAATACGAAAGTGACCAAATTTAAGCATTCATCTTATATAATTATATCCTAAACAACTACACCTTTATAAACATCTAAAATTGCTGATAGGATAAATGAATTGACATAAAAAATAATTTGAAAAAAATGCCTCGGTAAGCGCCTCGCCTCCGCCTCGACCAACTGAGGCGGCCGCCTCTCAGGACCCTGTCGAGGCGGTCGTTCAGAGGCGTTTTCTGGCCGCCTCGCCTCGAGATATACGCCTCGTGTGCCTCGAGGCGCGTTTCTTCAAACCATGATCATATGGCATCAATGAGTTGTTCCATACCTTGTTCAACCTTTCTAAAGTTATGTAAGCTTGTGATATTAAGGGTTTTTACTAAAGAAGCATTCATTATAGTTTGTCATATTTTAGTACTGAGGTGTGAGTTCCTTTCTCCGTGGAAATAAAAACTTCCTTAGAAGTTGTCCAAAGGAAGCTTGTTTATGAGGTAGTGCTACCCTTGATTTAAAGTAGCATAAATAATGGATAGCAAAGGAAAAAAATCCTAAAAGGGGGCATTTTGGGTTGTGACTTTACCCATTAGGGTTTCCATGTTAACATGTATTGTGGTATGCAAATCTCTTCTCTATCTTTCACATTTTCAATTTGTATTTATTACTTGGAAATATATAAATATGTGCACAATCATATAATACATATTACATAATCTCCTTTCAAAAATATTATACACCACGCCCCCTCCCCTCATGTGCCAAATTCACGCTTTGAGAGTATTTGTACTTTATTTCCCCTCTCCTTGCATAGTCTCTATAAGGTTCACCATTCAATATATCAAGTATGAGGATTTCTTTTTAGATATCAGAGATAGAGTTAAGATAGATATATAAATGAACACCATAACACTTCCGACCACTTCTGGCATCCCCACACAATAAGTGAATATATAATGCCCTTGCATTCGCACACAAACGATTTTATCATTGCAAGAATAATTTTTTAATTACATGAATCATTTTCTGAATATTTGAAGCACCGTATAAATGGAGGCACCATTTTTATTGCAGAAGTGAACATTTGGAAAGAGAGTTCGTTTTACATACCTTTCCCCCGGGGATCAAATTCTTTGAAATAGAATGTAATAAAGGAAGTTGCAAGACTCTCCTCTTGTGATGTCTGTTCTTGAAATATGGATCCGGGCACTGAAAATCATAAAAGAGAAACTTTGAACATATTCCTTCTGACTACTGCTGAGTATAAACAAATATAATGAGCGCATTTGTACCAAAGAGTAATAAAGAATATAAACATGAAACTGCAAATTAGAGGCAAAATCAAATAAGATGTGCATACAAGGATTGAGACGAGCACCAATGGACCCGGATAAGAGGTAACTAGCTGTTCGAAAGAAACCGTCGCATTTGCAAACATGAAATAGCTGGCCCAAGTATAGCAATCTTTTCAACATTTGTATAACTGAAAGTGTTCAAACCAGAAGGGGAAAAACAGTCAAGATCGTACATGTTTCTAAGAGACAGCTCCGCAACCCACAGTTCTGCTCGCTTGACCAACTGTATTTTTGCAACAAGAAATAACGGATAATTAGCATTTATACAAATGCCAGCCTCAAAATTAAAGGGCTCAAATCCAGAACTTAGGCCATAAAGAGTTGAGAAAGACTGGAGCTTCAGTAGCAAGATGACTTATCTGCTTACCTTTTTTCTTATCTCCAAACCAAGGAAATTTTTAATTCCAGGGAACTTCTTTGCAAGCCAAAGGAGAAATCTGCCACTGCCTGGTAGTTCTCACCCATCAGCAAGACCAAACTGAAGTTCTCACACAACACGAGACAAGAAGGTAAAGTGAAAGATTAACTGTGATTATGATGGTACTGATATTTAAAAGGAAATTCCATCACAGAACAAATTTATCCAGCAGAGGAACAATTTTATCAAAAAAATCCCTCAAAGACAATGCCTCAAGAAGGGATTTTTTTATTTTGGTAGTTGAAGATTTTGATCTTCCTTCGATTTAAGCAGTTGAGTACTGTGGTCTCAATAAGCAAAGATGGAAACTTAAGAGTAAATGACGAGAAAATTTATTGTGTCGTTTTTATTTCAGATTGTTTCAGAAAGGGAGTGCTTCTATTTTTACCTTCATATTCCTTTTCACGTTTGTTTCTGAAGATTTTTTGCAATTTGCCCATTAAACCCTAAACTATGTCTCGTCTATATAAAAGGAGTCTAAACTCTCATAGATCATTGCGTTTACTTCTCCCTACATGCTACCAAAGCATTGCTCACAGACCAGGTGTGAGATATCCCAGCTAAATAAGCCAATGTTTTCCCTCTGCACCAAACCCTAACCGTAAATGATCGCCGCCATCTACGCACAAGGGCCCAACATGTGTGCAAGTCACGTGTAGATAAGACACACACGCGTCCAAGCATGCAGCACTTACATGCAGCATATGTGCACGTGTGCTCCAATGCATTTATAAACTTTCAATGGTTCGTGATGCAAAATGGAATTCGGCGCGGCGTGGGAAATAGATTCGACGGTGGATTTTCGATGGTAGAAGAAAATAGATGGGTTGAGAAGAAGAAACTGGAAGGGTTGAGAAGAGAAGACACGCCGGATGCGCGGGGTTAGAGAAGAAGAACGCGTAGACCGCGAGGGGAAGAGAAAAGAGACTCGTCAGGAATACGAGGGATTTGGGAGAAGAAGAACACGTGTAGATCACGCGAGGAGAAGGAGAGAGAGGGGAGAGGAGAGAGAGAGATAAATCTCTATTTTATCACATCTTGAACTGACTAAAACATTGGACCATCATCCCTTTATATAGGAGGGATGGCATTACAAGAATAGAAAATAATTTAAACCGACAACCAATTATCCTAAACTGACTCTAACTAATTAACCGACTGACTACCAAATTTGAAATTCAAATTAAGACTAATTGAGATCACACGCGATCTCTTTATTTAAAAATGCGACAACTTAAAAAACGTAAATAAAATTAACGGCCACAATTTAAATAATTAGACGGCCCTACATGTCGAGTCCACGCTGCATCAGTTCGCAATTTTTATGTGAACCTTGTTTAAGGCTGCAATCTCTTATAAGATCAGTCTTACTGTTCACTCCAGACCACCATAGCCGACTCCTCTACCATGACTAATCCAGAGACCAAGACACTTGTCTTTGTCTCTACCGCAGTTGTCCAGGACACCTCCCGGAGATTTATCTCCTTACAAAGGAGCCTTTCATGAAGACCAATAAGAATATAATACATGTGAAGCACACAATTATCATGTTAAGAATTAGATCTCACATATTCTTGCGCAATCAAATGCAGAGAATCTCCTCTGCAAGGAGACAATCAAGGACATTATGAGAGAGACTTGATTGAAACTTCTCCCAGCAGACAACCAAGTCAAGATTTATCGATATTTATATAAGGATTTTGTCAGCATTCCATGGGGACTCTACTCTCATCCAGCATTAAACTCATATGACTAGGTTCTGCCAAGAGTTAGTTATCTTCCAGGATGCATGTTGTGCAAAACTGTCCAGGAGTATGCTGAATGGAAAGCTTACAAGTTCCTCTCCGACCCTGAATCCACGCCACCAAACAGCAAATGACTAGTTTCTCCCTCCTGACATGGTTCCTTCGCTATCTGTCATTTTTCTGTCTTCAGCAACTCGATGTTGCTGTCTTCTCCTATACCTACTACATAGAATTTTGCACTGGTTGATTTGTAGACGTGAGGCAAAGGCAAAAGCTCAAATCATGATCTTTTTTGTCGTGGTTCAAGTCATGAATGAGGATGTGTCTTCTTTGCTTGTCAGCATATCCAACGGACTAACCATCCTTCTAATAGGTATTGGGCAAGATTTGGTCAACCTCCTGATGCCATGCTGACCTCAATTGGTCATGATGATTACTCTACTCCTGACATGGTATATGACATGACATTGAGCCCACAAGGTCTCCTCGAATTATCCAACTTTCATCAGCTAACCAAGATCGATATATGAAACTACTTTGACTGAATCCTCTGCTACAGATTTTGTGACTGCTAGCCTTGCTACTACTTGTTGGACGAAGAATAGAATTGTGATATCATTATTGAGATCCTAGAGCTCTCTCATATAGGAGAAAAGCCCTCAGTAAATTACATGAGAGGTACATGAAAGAAAGAGAAATAAAAAATAAGTATAAAGAGATATAAATATCTGAATACTTCCCCTCAAGCTGGAGTATATATGTATCAAGCTCAGCTTGGAACAACATCTCTGAAAAGGGCCTCTAGCAAGGGCCTTGGTGAAAATATCAGTTTCTAATCTCCGATAGAAACATGAGAAGTGGATATGAGACCTTTCCAGATCATGTCTTTGGTATAGTGGCGATCGACCTCTATATGTGTGGTTCGTTCATGAAATGTAGGATTATTGGCAATAAATAGTAATGCTCGATTATCACATAAAAGATGTATGGGAAGAGGAACCTCAACAGCAAGATCAGTCAAAACCGATCTAACTCACATCATTTATGTGCCCCCATGTACCATGGCCATGTACTCAGATTCTACACTGGATCTAGCAACCATTGTCAACTTCTTGCTTTTCCACAACACAAGAGATCTCCCAACAAAAATAGCAAAGCCAGAGTAGACAACCTGTCTCATGGCATCCTGCATAATCTGCATCTACACAAGCTACCACCTTAAGAGATGTACCTCTGCTGACTATAAGACCAGTACCAACTGAAGTCTTCAAATATCTCAAAATCATATATATATATATATATATATATTGAATCCATATGAACCTTCCTGGCATGCTCCATGAACTAGCTCACATTGCTCACAGCAAAGGATATGTTTGGCCTGGTGATGGTAGCATATAGGAGTTTCCCAACAAGCTCCATGTATCTCCACTTATCTACCTCCTCAGTGTCATCATCATATAATCTCATACTCGAATCCATGGAGTAGTAGCAGGCTTGCACCCTGTCATACATGTGTCTAGTAGAAGATCAGTCACAAACTTCTTATGGGTCATCATAAGACCACGCCAGTTACTAGTGAACTCTAATCCAAGGAAGTTCGAAGATTGACAGGGTCCCTGGTCACAAACTGCTGACCTAGGAACTCCTTGACAGCATGAATGTCCTGCTCATCATCACCCATGACAATAATATCATCAACATAGACAAGAATAGCAACAATACCTCTATGTGTCCTCCGAAAAAAGAGCGAGTGATCCGCAGTAGACCGCACAAGCTCATGGTGCTCTATCAACTCCGAAAGCTTCTGGTAGTATTGGAGTATATGTTGAGCGTCACTCATATGTGTAGATGGGTAAATGGGTCCCTCCAAGATCCATTTACTCCATTCAGTTGTTTAGTCCCACATCTACCAGTTATGGGATGTAGAGACTCGGTGAGGGTAGTATAAGAAGCCCCCCACCCCATGTATCCAGTGAGAAAAACAATAGAAGCATCAACCATTTGAGGCGTTCTCCCGTGGTTTCATCTCGCTCCTTAAAAAACAGGGATCCACGTTAAAATCTCGAGTTCTTCCATGCTTTATCTTTGTTTCTCTGCATCTGCTTTCTCATTCTTATTTTCTAACATGGTATCAGAAGGGTTCGATTCTCGAGAATGTTTATGCTCTTTATTTTTGTACGAGAATCGATTTTGGTATTTATTCTTAAAGATTATTCTGAAGATTATGCATATCCATCAATTATTCGAATATCTATATGATTGGTTAAGGTTCCATATTCGATTCTAGGGTTCAATTTCTTGAACCCAATTTTCAGCCAGAGATTCCTGCAAGTTGTGGCTAGCGGCTGTGAAACCTAGCCGCATCTCATGTTTGTGACGCACCACCTGTGCGTAACCTTTTATTCCACACCGCGGGCCTTCACAGCCTTCCAAGCGACGAGCCCTCACCCTCCATCTCTGGACAGGGAGGTTGCGCAACATCTTCCCTCCAAGATGGGTTCTTCTCAATGCTCAGGCGGAGCATAAGACATCGCGCATTCCAGGCGGCGACAGCACCTCCAGTTACATGCTATAAAAGAAGAGAGGAGAAGCAGCACCACCCATGCCTCCTTCTCGCGCAGGCGGCACGAGATGCGCAGGTAGAGCATCCCATCCCCCTCGCGCCTCTCCATCTCCAAGCGGGGGGGCCTTGTCCTCGAACCAACCACCTCCAGACGGTGCTCCACCTCCTACGCAAGCGGCCATCTCCTGACGGCGCTGCTCTTGGGGCATCGCGCGAACGAACTTCGTGATCCCAGGCCAGGCCCCTCCGTGTGCGCTTCTATGGTGCACTCGATCAGGCGATGGCGCATCTCGTGCACACCTCCTCAAAGCTTCAGCCACATATCCGATTCACAAGCACTAACGACGTGAGAACCTTCAGGCAGCGACCTTCAATAGCCTTCACGAGAGAAGTTTCAGGCAGAGCCCTTTCTCATCTCCTGGTGTCGCCTGCTGCCCAAAAGGGCTTCTTTAGATCGTTGCGCGCTCCACCTGGCAGAGGCGCAACATCCAGGCTCGATCCTCCATCGCCCCTTTCGCGTCGGCGGACCTCCTTCGCATCTCCCCAGCTTCAGGCGACGACGATCCCCCTTCGCTCCGCATCAATGGGGAGAGGGGGCAACATAGCACGATCATAACGGACGAAGGGTTCCCACGATGGAACCCTAGGGGCTCGATGGTCTATTAAAAAAAAGGTTTTGTTGGAAGTAGGGATGAAAATGGTCGGATACGGATACGAATATATGCATAATCATATCCTTATCCATTTTAAAATACGAATATGAATGCGGATACGAATATTGACGATGTGTTACCATATCCTTAAAAACGAATACGAATGTAAAATGAATACGAATCGGATACGAATAATAACAGAACTAATTTACTAATATACATATTTAAGATGATTTAAACATAAAATAGATATACCAGATATTGTAATTTCATAATAATTATATCAACAATGGTGAATGCAATCATAAAATGTTGTTATGCGCATTTATAAATAAATATATTATTGTCTTATGTTTGGAAATGAATATACGAATACGAATGCGAATATTAACAAATGTTAAAGTGATATCATATCCGCATTCATTTTAAAACGAATACGAATGTCAAAATATGTATAAAACGAATACGATAGCGGATCGGATCGAATGTATTCACATTCGTTTTCATCCCTAGTTGGAAGTGGCCCACGAGGGCCAAAAAAAAGGGGGCGTGAGTATATCAAGCCAAACTGGGTTAGGTTGAAAAAAATAAAAGTTGTGTTGAAAAAAAGGGGGCTCGACTGTTTTAGAAAAAATGGTAGCTGCAAAAAATGTGTGAAAGGGTTTTAAAAAATGTTTCAAAAAATATGAGATGAAAAGTCGAGAAAAAATGATACAACTTATTAAAAAAATGATGGCTATTAAAAAATAGGATGATGAATGAAATAACTGAAAAAAATGCATAATTCATATTTCTCCCATTTTATTGTCTTCTCCTAACTTGGTCGACGTCATTGTTCTCCGACAAGTATGGGAGAAAGGGGGAGTATTGTATAGAGTTCTACAAGAGGCCAGATTGTCAGATTCCAAGTTCAGTTTCAGATCTCTAATCCAGATGCATAGCAAGATTTTCAGACTCTACAAATGTTCAGAATCGATGATTAGATTCTGAGTCTTCAGTTTCAGATATGCACATGTATGCGGTCTGTTCAGATGTGCACATATATGCCATCATTGTTTGTGGTCCCTATCATTCTTGTTTTGTCGGCCAGGATTTTCATGTGATCCATAGAGACTCGAGAGTAAAGATCCCATTCCCTAGTTTTCATGTGATTTCATAGGGACTCCAGAGTAGAGATCCCATTTTCTGAACCAGATGGGAGAGACATAATTCTCCGATGAGGAGACTTTCAGACTCCATTCTCTAAAGTCTGTAAACTCCAATACGAGATCCTTCCGAGGTTTATATGAGAGAGAACCCACTTTGAGGTCCTTATGAGAGAGACATATCTTCATATATATACGTATGGATAATTAACAGCGTTCTTTATTCTGCTCTTTCAGAGATGGAGCAGTTGTCCGCATATTGTGGCAGGCCAGAGTTCTCCATCTAGAGACTCATTTTCAGTTGCAGTGACTCTGATAGGCGCAGTACAGAGCACATGCTCTCCAACGAGGAGATTCAGCTTGACTCACACTCCAGCTTGTTTGTCCTCCTCACCTGCACAACATGAGAAGCAACGTCTTCGGCAGCAGCCGACAGTTGTGCGCGTTGAGTTGATTTTGTCTGTAGTGTCTTGTATCATGAGTTGAGATTTCTTTATATTTGTCCACGCTAAGCATTGCATGATCTAGCTTGAAGGGGAGTGTTGTGTGCGTCACTCATATGTGTAGATGGATAAATGGATCCCTCCAGGATCCATTTACCCCATCCAGTTGTTTAGTCCCCCATGTACTAGTTGTGGGATGTGGAGATTCAGTGAGTGCTATATCAGAAGCCCCTCATGTATCCAGTAAGAAAAGCAATAGAAGCATCGGTCTTTTGAGGCATTCTCCTGTGGTTTCATCCCGCTCCTTAGGGAGTAGGGTTCCACGTTAAAATCTCGAGTTCTTCCATGTTTATCTTTATTTCTCTGATTTTGCTTCCGCGTTCTTATTTTCTAACAGGTACCAAACTCTCAGACTTTGCATCAGGCCGTAAATTGTCTTGTAGAGCCTACACACCATCTGAGACTCTCCCTTAGCAGTAAATCCTGATGGTTGCTGCATATATACCTCCTCCTGCAGATCTCCATATAGAAACGCATTCTTCACATCAAGTTGATAAAGCGAACAGTCCCGTGAAACAGCAACTGATAGAAGAATGTGTAATGTCGAATATCTGGCCACTGGAGAGAAGGCATCCTGATAGTCCACCCCATAAGTCTGGTGAACCCACGTGCTACAAGCCTTGACTTGTAGCAATCCACACTGCCATTTGCCCGCTGCTTCACCGTAAGGATCCATTTACACCCCCATAACAGATGTAACTGGAGGAGCAGAAACAACACTCCATGTACCACGAGACTGCAAAGTGGCCATCTCCTCCTCCATGGCAAGTCGCCAACTACTATCTTGTATAGCCTCCTGATATGTTCATGGGATAGTAACATCTGAGAGTCCCATAATAAATCATGACCTCAAATTTCTGCAAAAATCAATCGAATTTCAGTCGAATATCGATATCCAGTCGAAATCGAAATTCGATCGAAATAGCAGAAATGATTGAAATATGGGGGCCCTAGTACAAAAAATGACCGAAATGAGCGAAAGTTCGATAGAAAATCCATTTCGGTCAGTCACTGAAATGGTGACCGAAACCAACATTTAGGGCCTTGTAATAAACCTCATGTACTCCTCTGAAAGATGGTACAAGGAAACATGCACAACTAGAGGATAAGTGGCATAGTTATGATGCAGCTTCCTCGAGGTAATGGATACATCGAGGTCATCAGCCTCTTTGTTCTCTGGTATCAGCTCTTCCTGTGTTGTATAGTATCATATGGAACAACCATATCACTAATACCATCAGTAAAAACAATGTGGTCATTACATACCTGAGGTGTGTTGGATGACGGGGGAGGTACATGAGCAGAGGGGCGAGTATAGGACATGCGAATGTAAAACCCTAGTAGGAACTGTGTCAAGGTAGACGGAAGTGGAGGTGGTGAAGGAGGTGGAGGTAGAGGTGATTGAGACTCAACACGGGGTGTTGTTGGAGGAGACAATGAAGGTGGTGGAACAAAGACATCCTCGCCGGAGTCAGCATTAGACAACCTATCACCTGTAGGAGAAAAATGCAAAATAGACTCAAAAAATGTGACGTCAGCACTCACATAATATTTTCTCCCTACATGATCAAAACATTTATGCCTTTTTTGGGTACGAGAATAACCAACGAACACACATTTGATAGCTCTAGGAGAGAGCTTGTCACGACCAGGAACAAAATTGTGGACAAATGCCATAGAACCAAAGACCCTGAGAGTAAGGGAGAATAGGTCCTTCTCGGGAAATGCAATTAAGAAAGAAACCTTTTCTCCAAGGATGGTACAAGTCATGTGGTTTACCAAGTAACATGCAGTGAGAACCGCATCACCCCAGAACGAATGAGGAGCTCGATTCTGAATCAAAAGAGTCCTTGTGACATCCAAAAGATGAAGGTATTTGCGTTCAACAATACAATTCTGCTGCGAAGTATAAGCACAAGAATTCTGATGAACAATACCAAGAAATCTGAGAAAGTCAGACAACTGTAAAGTAGAAAACTCCAAGGCATTGTCAATGCGAATAAACTTCACATTAGCGAAAAATATGTTATTAATATCAATAAGAAACGATTTAATGATAGGACCAGCTTAAGACTTATTCTTTAACAAGAAAACCCGAGATAATCTAGAAAAATCATCCACAGCAACCATATAGAACCGATGCCTCTAATGATCGAGAACACAACTGGGACCCATATATCAAAATTAAACAACTCAAATAACAGACTACTGTGACGACTCTGACGACTCGGAAAAAAAGAACAATGGTGCTTCCCAAGCTGACATGCCTCACACTCCAAGGTAAGTATGAGTAGAGATCTGAGGAAGAACATGACACAGCTTCTGCAGAGGAAGGGTGTCCAAAGTGAAGATGTCACATGAAAGGAGAAACATATCCAGACGGAATAGTAGTAGCACCAGCACACGGAAGTTGGACCAGTCTGTAAAGCCCTCTCTGTTTAGGGCCATATCCAATCACTCTGCCCGTAAGTATGTCCTGAAACACAAGAGCAGAGAGATCAAAAATGACACGGCGATGTAAATCTTTTGTAAGCTGACTAATAGATAAAAGATTTGTCTGAAATGATGGAGCATGTAAGACATTTTGCAGGCACATCGATGGGGCTAGAACAATCCCCCCTGACCAACAATGGGCAGATGAACCCCATTAGCAATCACCAATGATCTACCATGAGGGATAGATCTGAAGGAAGTAAATTGGGCCTGATCTCCACACATATAATGAGAAGCTCTAGAGTCCATGATCCAATCAGTCAAATCTGAACTGCTACAACCGGTAAGTGCATAAGCAATACATGACGAACTCGTAGAGACTGTGACACCAGTTGCAACATCTGAAGATCTTGTTGTTGGGGCGGGTGATGTAGTCATCATCTCTCTCAATATAGAGACAATATCATCAAGCCTCACATCATGAGAAGGAGATGGAGTAGTCTCTGTATGCTCAGCCACACGGGCAGACACTAGATACGCATGCTTCAGACAAGGTTTGAAAAAACTAAAGGTGGAACGAGGCATTTTCCCTAGAGGCGAGGCATAGCCTCAAGACGGTCGAGGTGTAAGACTCGATTCGTATAGGAAAATACTTACAAAAATATAATAAATATAATTACTAATGAAATTATCTAAACTGACATACATATAATATATAACATTGTAATATATGATAAAATTATGAAGATAAGAACGTGAAAGAAAGGATATGTAAATTTCATAAACCTATCTCTATTTCTACCCATTCAAAAATAAAATCATTGGTTATAATTGTCACTAAAGTATCAAAGATAACATATTTTTTGCTAAAGATATTGGTGTGCATAAAAAATTATGATTAGATGTACTCGTTATATGATTAATATATAAAATATGACAACAATGACATGCCTTGAATCCAATATTTTTTTTCTAGTAGGTATACACATCGGTCATTATGTCACCTCTTTTAACATTAGCTTTTCTTTAAGTTTTATGGATTGCGTATTTAAAAGTGCAATATTAAGAATTTCTTGAAATAATGAGACAAATTTAATGCTCAATATGAATATGAACAAACTTAAAATTCAAAGCATTCATCTTGTAAATATATATCATAGACAAATATACATTTATAAGCATCTAAAATTACCAATAATACAATTTAAAACTTTAGAAAATGCTTTAAAATCTAGAAAACGCCTAACATATCGCCTCGGTCCGCCTCGACCTTCTGAGGCGTACGCCTCATCAATACCATCTGAGGCATACACCTCAAAGCTAAAAAGCCTCGCCTCGTTCCGCCTCGACCGCGTCGAGGCAACCTTTTCATACCATGCCTACAACTTAATCAAGAGGATAATATGTTATTACACAATAAACTTGGGGAAAACTCGGGTACACGAAAAGTATAGAGTTCAAGTCTAGAGGTAAAATTAATAATATAATAAAAGTGGCTAGTGAGTGAGTAGTACTTCTGTTCACCTACTTGGATAATTTCGCACTCAAGACAGGTGACGAATCAATAAAAGCATTATCTTTCTTGATAAGGTGATTGGAATCACGTGAGTCAATGGTCCATTGAGGAGATAAAGTAGAAGGCTAGAAGCAACATGAGCATCAATAGTCAATGATAGTGTTGAGATATTTATATCTCTTTATATTTATTTCTTATTTCTCTTTCTTTCATGTACCTCTCATGTAATTTACCTAGGGTTTTTCTCCTATATAAGAGAACCCTAGGGTCTCAATAATGATATCACAATTCTATTCTTCCTCCAACATGGTATCGGAGCAACGGTCATAGACCGAAGTTCCCATATCCTACCAACACTAATCCTAACCCCCTCACCCCGTTGTCGTCGACCGCACTTTTGACCTCCCGTCAACCACCTACATGCGGCTCCAGCCATCTTCCAACAGGCTGACGTTGCATGTAGCTTCTATCGTCAGTTGTCGCCTGCAGCTGCATTCTCGTGGGCGGTGAGGTGTTGCACCGTCATCGATCGTCCCTCGCTGCACGCACTGTCGTGGGCTGCCCAATCTTCATCAGACCGCAGTCCAGCCATTGTTGAAGCGGAAAATAATCTGAATTTGACCGGGAAAATGTGATCTCGAACATCTAAATCACATTTTCCAACTCTAGACTACAACAAGGATTGAATAGGATGGTTGTTTGAGTCTACACATACAACCACTCCTCCATATGATTGTATACACTCGCTCAGAGTAGTCTACTTCCTAGTTTGTTCCGGATTTTCAGCATATTTCATATAATGTTAAAAAAAGGGCAACATTTTTTGTCCTACGGTGTCTTCAAAGACTTGTCCCCTATCGTGAAGATGGATGGGACCAACTACGAGTTGTGGTCCATGCAGTTTCGCACCATTATGTAGTGCCATGACAAGGAGCACATCTTGATTGATTCAGATCCGACGAACAAAACTGGAGCTAATGCTTTATGGAAGCAAGATGATGCCTATGCACGGATTTGACTTTCCGAGACGCTCACCACGGAGATTGCCAATGACATCATTAATCAACCTACAGCCAAGACTATGTGGGATATCCTAGCTGACACATATAGGCAAACAAAGAATGAGAGCAAAATCCTCCAGTTGCAGTATGACATTTTCTCGACCAAGCAGAATGGTCGGCCTTTTCATGCCAACTTCTCGCATCTCTGAGGCATGTTTGAGCATCTCCATAGCTTTATGCCTATTACTACAAGTACTAAGCAGCAACATGTATATAGGAATGCCACTATGACAGGAGTCTTTCTGTCCTCCCTTGACTCCGAGTACTATGCATCACGTACTCAATTGCTTACTGGAGAGACAATACCACCGATGGAGGAGGTCTATAAGAAGCTGAAGAGGATCACTACTTTGTCTACTACAGTGGCCCAAACTCCCTCTGCGATGATAGCTTCTCATGGCAGAGGGAGGTACTTCACAGTTTCGCGGGCTTAGATCTTGTGGTCAAGGAGGAGGATGCCAGCATGGCCCATACTCACATTGCCACCGTCGAGGACATTCGGAGGAGACATGCTATTTGAACTTGTAGGGATATTTTTATCAGCCTTTTTGCAATTTTTCAAGACATTCATATGCATCAGATTCAGGTGTAGGTATGAGAATGATGGTCTCTTTATCCTTCAGTTATTATATCAAAATTTGTGATTTTTTCAATGCATGCCCATGTATATTTTCATAATGAATAAATGTATATTTTCATAATGAATAAATAATACATAATTACATTCTGACCCCTCCATACTAACCTTACATGGCATACCCATGTGTTATCTTCTGTCATCTTTTTCCGTGAACATTGACAATGTAATAAGTTGACAATTTTACCTTTGTAAGTCCATCATATTTGCGACTTGTGCCACTCCACTCTCCTCCCATCCTCCGTCACATCTTCTCCCCTACCGCTTGCCACCACCTCCTCCAACCTCAGTGTTGTCCACCCTCCTCCCCCGATACCTCTTATCCCCATGTTGCCCCTCAATCCCCCGCTATGTTGACATATTTTATGCATGTCAATTACTTGTTTTAATGATAATGAACTTTGTGAGCAAAAATAGTACTGCAGATTTCATGATAGTTCCGCTCCAAAAGCAAAGCATAAAAGAGCATATTGATAGAGAATCAAAGATAAAAGAAGAACAAGTGCACACGATTTTAACAAGGATGACAAAGCCAGCGATGAAGAATAAGGTGAAAGTGATAGGCAACTGGGAGAAAAACATAGAAGAATTTTGTAATAGGCTCATAGTAGGTGTAGAAATTCTCATTGTATATGCATATGTAGCATATAGGTCTATCATGATATTTATTAATGTTATTGTATGGAAAACCCATCCTTCATCATTGGTGTCCCCCCTCGCTGCACTTTTTATAACCAACTTGATATTGCACTTTCATTCTTTTCCTTGCTCCTCTCCCCCACTTGCCACCATCCCCCTAGTCCCCACTCTCCCTCCACACTCATGTTCGTATGTTGAGAGAATGGTGATATTTCAATAAAAACTCAGTATTCCTCCTATTTATAAAAAGGAGACAACATAACAATTAAAATAATTGATAAGTTCATTATGGTCAAATTATCATGAGATTCATCGGACAACAAGAGAATCCTAATAAGATGTTCCCGTGCCATAGTTGCGGGCAATGGGAAGAAGACATTTTATTATGTCATTATTAAATGGAAGGTCATAAAGATCAGGTATATACCATCATTATCAATCAAGATATTGAGAAATAATTTAGAAGAAAATTTCAATCACATAGAATCAGGTAATTTTGAGTTGCTTATGCACTCATTTTTAACGAGTACTATATCTTGAACAGAATTTATGGTCCAAATTTCACCAACTGACTAATAGCTCTCAATCTCTCAATGTTAGTAAAAGGCTTCTCTATGCACAGAATTCATTCCACAGAGATTATTTTGGCCGGTATTTACACAAACTCTTTAGTCCACGATGCTTACATGAGGATGCAATCATCCGAAGATCATGCATATATGGGTACAAAGATGTGGCATCACATCAAGCATGTGTGAGAGGCAGATACAAAAGAAAATCAAATCGTGATGAGATCTCCACATCCAATTCTTGGGGGAGAACGTCAAGGTCTCATGTTGGATATCCAGGAAAAGCCAAGTATTATTGTGTACATTAGTATTAGTAGAGATCGCTCAGTTCTATGCATCGTGAGCGTAATTCTGTTTAGATATGGACCATATGGTAAATATATAACCAACCAAGGATATCTTTCTATGCTTGAATTCAACCGTGTCATTCACAGACGGGACAGAAACTGTATGTACTTGAACTTTTCCAGCAAAGGGATGTAAGTTATCGCTGTTCATATGAGGGAAAAAATAATTGATGGTTCGAATGATGCATAAATGGTAGTGCAAAACTCGGAAAAGGCCCTTCATTTTACCATCCAAGATGCTAGCAATTGCAGTGATGAAAAAGGCATGGATGTTCAGCGCTCATACCACATCCAATGTCCACCATCAACGGCAGCGTCGGGTCCGCGAACACCGCCTTCCAATCAGGAGGTTCCGCTGGAACCTGCGCATCCCAATATACTACATTGCCGACTTCCAGGAAAAAAACAGAAATGGCGATGAGTGATTACAGAGAGCGCCGTGCTGAGGGGATTCACATGCTGCCGGATCCGAACGTGACCGATCTGCAACAAACAGATTCACAACTTAAAACACAACAGAATTGGGCGGCGAGGAACAGAGATGAGATCAATCGGAGAGATTAGTTTACACTCTTCTCTCGGAGGTTGAGATCGGCGTACTCCGACTCGACAAGGACGGAGCTCTTCGCGATCCCCTCGGAGAAGTAGTGCTTGTCGGGAGAGAGGGTGAGATGGGCATGGACCCTTGATGGAGCCCTAAGTGGCACCGGTCTCCGTGAGGTCGAGCTTCTCTGGAGAGAGGTGGGGTTGGGAAACGGAGGGAGTGAGGCGGGAGTGGACTGGACGCACCGCATCCCAGACGAATGGAGCATTTATAGTTTGGAGACGTCTTGGGCTGCGAGGGCAGGAACAGCGAGCGACAGTCGGAGCCGGCGAGATTGATGCTATCCACTTCTCCCTCTCCCTCCCTTCACTCCTTCCTCTCCATTCCTGCCAACCAAAGCCAAAGGGGCCGTTTGGTTTCAAAATATCCGGATCAGCCACGGTCGCCACGATCTTTATAATTTGACCTTAAAATCCACGAGAATTTGCTGTAAAATTAAGGTTGAGAGTTATCTATGTATTTTTCCTATTGCTTTTGTGACTTTATATAATTTATGAATTTCTCTTTTCTTTGTGAGAGAGCTATCTCACGAATAAATAAGTTATTATTTTTTTACATGGTATCAAAGTTGTGATCCTAAATGAGAGCTTTCAAGCCATAGTCACTCTTCACACCTACCGCCCTCTCCTACTCACCGTCGCCGACCACCCATCGCGATCCCTCGCCATCGTCAACCACCCATCGTGGCCCCACCACTCTTCCGTCGACATCACCATCCCCAACGAGCCCTTCCCTCGCTGCTACAGGCCCTCCACGACCTTGTCGCCACCGTCGCAGCACCCCCCATCCCCTACGCGACCCTCCACCACCTTCTGCAATCGCCAAGACCCATGCAGCCCCCCTCCCGTCACAGTCGATCCTCACAAATCTCCTCCCGACCTTACATCCAACCCCTACGGGCCCTCCTGTTGCCACCTAGGGCTCTGCGGACCTCTGAACTTCTCCCTTTGATGCTTCTTCTGCATCAGATGTATGTGAGAGATTTGATTTTGGCAGAAAATGGGTGATTTCAAACCTACAAGTCACCCCATCGACCATACCACGCACCCGAAGTTGATGAGAACGATGGTGTCGTGAGTCTACATGCATAATTGATTCCCTATACGATTGTGTAAACATATCCGTATCAGACTGCAACATAGTTGCATCCTTTCATGGTTTCTTCGTCATGTCAAAAAACAAGGGAGACTTATCTTCCTTCAGTGCCTTCAAGGGCCTGGCACCCGTTATCAAGATGGATGAGATCAATTATGAGTTATCGGCCATGCAGTTTATTGCTACATGTGATGTAACAACAGGAAGCACATTCTGATACGGTCATAGCAGAACGACAACTATATGGCAAATTTGTTGTGGAAGCAAGATAATGTGTATATGCATATATGAGTTTATGGTACTCTGACCACAAAGATAGTCAGTGGCATCTTTCATCCACCCACTGTCACGGCAATTTGTGACATCTGTGTGGTCACTTACTCTCATGCAAGGAACGAGACAGACCATGTAGCTTTGATACGATGTCTTCACAACCAAATAGAACAGTTGTCCTCTTCATGTCGTCTACTCAAGGTTCGGGGGCATGTTTGAGAATCTTTGTAGCTTCATGCCTCCAAACGCTTTCGTAGAGCAGTAGAATACATATAGGAATGTCATAATGGTTGGAATGTTTATGGCGGCACTTAACTCACACTACGATGTTGCACGCACTCAAGATAATTGTGTTGTTCACTTATTTGTCCCTTGCATTTCGTTGCATTCTTGGACACAAGAAACATGTGGTTAGAACTAGATCACAATAAAAAAATACATCATCTCATCTTAAAAAACTCGATGTCAAGCTTCTCCTCAGTATAGGAAGATCTCACGCTAAAAAATTATACCTTTATGCATATTTATATACCAACAACTATAGTTACATCTGAGATCGTACACAGACTAACATTGTTTAATGTGTGTATATATATATATATATATATATATATATATATATATATATATGTATGTATGTATGTACTACGTATGTATATTACTATAAATTTCTTTTTCCAACTATTTTTAAAAAGAAGATAGAAAATTAATCAAAGCGAAACTTCAACTACTACTCCTCTTTTCATGTGGATACATGAACCACTACGACAATCGGTGATGTTGAACATAAGAACGTTAATAGTTTAAAGTAATGTGATGTTGAACTTACAAGAATGTTAAAAGTTTAAAGTAATGTGAACCTAGGAGGGATTCAAACCAACACCTTCTCTTAAGCATGCATGCACATGAACCACCACAACAATCAGCAATGTCGTACTAAATGAATTTTAATAATTCTATACAATCAAGCACACTTTAAATAATATATTTTCCGTGATCTCGATGAGACTCGAAACAACATCTTCTCTTTAACGTGGAGACATGTGAACTACTGCCATAATCGATGGTGTTGTGTTAAATGTACTTGGAAATAAAAATAAAGGTAACAAATATTTTTTAAAAAAGTACAGGGTAATTATTGTAATATTTTTTACTAAATCAGGATTTGGTTCCTAGAAATCATTATTCATTTTATCTCATCAACGAAAAAACTATTACTTGAAGTACAATCTTTTCAAAAGATAGATGAATTGTGCGAAATATGTTCATCTTTAATTTTCCTATTAAGTTCTAAATATATTTTTATAATTTAACATCTTAATTTCATACTTTACCTTAAAAAAATACTCATTGTATTTGAATGATTTTGTATTTTTTCAAAAGATACATTATTTCAAAGAAAAAAACAATTTTAATATAAAAATGTAAAATTTTAAATAATATGACCTGAAGTACAATCTTTTCAAAAGAAAAATAAATTGTACGTAATATGTTCCTATATAATTTGGCAATTATGTTCTAAGTATACTGACCGTGCGAAGAGACGGAGTGAGAAGAATTCACTGACTAACCCTAGTCTACTGTTATGCTGATTGATTATATGACTAGAACTAGTGGACGACTCCACCTCGACCAGCCAACAGTGTCAAAGTCTCCAGCCACAGTTAGGTAGGGAATGGGATGGGTGGATAGAGAGAACAAGATGTCACAGAGGCTTTTTGATAGTGAACATCTGAAATGCAAGGGAGGGGCGCTACGAGTAGATATCGGTGGAAGCACATGAATCATCTTTTCAGAGGCCAAAGCGAAGATTCCACATGAATGGAGAAACGGGTCCATAAGGAATAGAGGCCACCCAAGCATATGATGAAATGGCAAGCTTATACAATCCTCTCTGCTCACGACCATGACACCCTGCCAGTCAGTATGTCCTGAAATACAAGAGAAGAGGGGTCAAAGATGGCACGGCAATGTCAATCTTTTGTATTTTGGCTAATAGACTCCGGATAGTCAGCGACTTCTTTTCGGAAAATTCGTCCAATCGCTAGAATGTCCTGAAGGGCAGTCTTTCTAGTTAGTAAGAAAGGCTGTGAAGTTTGCTTAACTCTTTGCGCAGTTTCATAATGTTCCTCGCCAACGATCCCAGGTTGGAGCATAGTTGAGGTTTCATCTAAAGGGTCCACCACTGGAGAAATCCCTTTGGCAGCTAATCCTCTTGATAGTACGGTAGTAGCATCTAAATGTTCAAGTATGGGTTGACTAAATATGGAGTTCCGAAAAGAAAGGTGATTCGTTTAGGGAAATGAACCTAGAGTACAAGGCCTAGATCTTGGGATGACCAGAAGACTGCCTATCGGCTTTGGCCAGACTTGGTCGGAGTGGTAGCCTAGTG
The DNA here is from genome assembly GCA_037367405.1 of Ottelia alismoides. Lineage (NCBI taxonomy): Eukaryota > Viridiplantae > Streptophyta > Magnoliopsida > Alismatales > Hydrocharitaceae > Ottelia > Ottelia alismoides. The sequence goes on along the minus strand of JAZKJV010006919.1, from coordinate 98,639 downwards.
GTTTTCTCTGTGCCGTCGATGCTGTGGTGAAGGACGATCCAGTATCCATGGATTCTTGTATTCTTAGAGTGATTGACGCAGCGACCGATAGCGAGCATGTTCAAAAGCCTATATATCAGTTGACGCTTTTTTGATCATCTCATAGTCTTTTTTGATCTAAATCGCGAATCAGATTAATATATAGTAGGTGTTAGGGAGATAAACAGAATTGCGAGGACTTTCGCAGGAGTTGGAGGTTGATTATGAAAACCTTTCGACGTGTGGAGAGACGGCCTCTTCTTTTCTTGCAAGCCGGCCATAGCATTCGGACCATAGCACTCATTGTCTTTGTCGGACTATCCTGTTACCTCTTTCTGAGTCTCTTTGAGAAGCCAGGACACTCGTTCTGCAGTTCGTGAATATCCCTTGCCTGATCTCAAGTGGGAACTCAACCCTCTGACTTGGGAACTTTGTTAGATAGGCGGGTGGCTGTTCCGACAATTCCAAGGGACTTGAATCGGCTGGGAGCAAGAGGTCTTTCTGTCAGACCACAGTACCTCAGGCAACTCCTCAGCCCAACTGCCCTTTGCCTTCTCTACCCTCTTCTTCAGTCCTGAAATGATGTTGGTCTTCTCCACTTTTCCTTGTATATATTTAAGGGCTGGGTGATGAGCAGCAAGAGAAGCGAACTTCAAGCTAATTGCCCACAACAGAAGCATCAGCTAGCTCCCAAGTACCCCCTGCCTGTAATGCAGACATCTCATCCTCCATGGCCTGAGGCCATTTCGGATCAAGTAGTGCCAGGGTTGCCTCTAATATAATAGACTCTCTGCGGACAATGCTTTAGCTTATCAAATCCCTAGCTAGAAAGTCGAAAATCCCTATCAGAAAAGTAGAAAATCCAGAAAGAATGCTGGAGCCTATCGCGAAATAAATAAATGCGAAGGAGACATAGTGAATATACATGCGAGTCTGGGATGCATGGTACTGTAAATACTCTTGCATGTCCTCTGCCCCTTTCTCTTGGCAATGGAAAAAGCAAATCACTATCAGTATCAACATCTTCCCCACGTCACCAGAATTTTCACCTGCATCCTGCGGGTCAGATGTACGCTGCTCAGACCCTAGACCTCGCCACCAGCCTCACCTGCATCCACAACGTCACTATGGGGCCCTCTCTGACACCAAGCCCTCAGGGATGTCGAGACTTTCCCGTTCTCGACGAATGATGGCCGCCTAGTCCTGTTGCAAACAACCGGAAATCCCCAACCCTCAGCAGCAAGCTCTTGTGATTTCCCTGGAGATGAAGCGGGCAAGAGTCAGTCATCCCTTTCTCCTGGCATCAAAGCCCCAGTGGAAAAGACAGCAAGATGGTCGTGTGGAAGGAGAGGAGCTTTTCACTCAAAGACAGGATATGCGGCCAATGCCTCAAACTGATCTTCCTCCGCCACATCATATATAATGACGGGGGAGTTCCTATTCCAATAGAAGACACAAAGAAGGTAGTTCTCACTCTATATGGCTTCGCTTCCACTACTGACCCGGGACTCTAATTGAAGAAAATGAAATCGCCAGCTCTTGGACCGGAAGGTGATGAGTCCGGGACCTTCCTAACCAAAGAGCAAGTCCCTTTTTCGCCAGATGGATTATATATTAAGGGGATCAAGTCAGTACCTCTTGATTCTGAGGATAGGATTCTATTAAGTAGTCAAGTCTAGTGAAAGAAAGCAAGGAGAACAAGAAAAAAAAGAGAATAGGAGTCAACTCTTCCTGTGAGAGTGAGACCAAGGTCACTATAAGGGAGGTCTTCATTCGAAAATCATGACCGGTTCACCTCTTAATTTCATATCTTTTAGGTTTCTTCAAATAATATCACCGAAAGTACAAACATTTCAAATGATAGATAAATTATACGCAATATGTTGCTCTATAATTTATCAATTATATTCTAAGTAAATTCTTATAATTTAACATTGCTTTATAATTTGTCAATTAAATTCTAAGTGCATCCTTATAATTTAGTATCTTAATCTCATACTTTACCTTAAAAAACTACTAACGTCGCGAATAAAACAGGAATAACTTTAAATGTTAGATTTTTCTAATTTTGCTTTTATAATTATTTAATTATAATTTTCATTGTAATTTTAGTAACAATTAAATATGCGTAGCAATGAGAGACTGTCCATTACCCTTCAACTACATGAAAACAAACGAACAATTATTTAATCAAAATATCCTAAAATTTTGCTATGGCCTAGGAGAACCATCTATGAAATGTCGAGTAAATGCGAGTAATTTCTTGAAATCATTCGCAAATAACTTCTTGATGATTGATAATTATTAAAAAAGTAGAAGTTTACAAATAAATTATCAATATTGTTCCCTCGCATAAAATTTAAATTAACTTTTATTATTCTCGATGTTTTCTGTTATAAATCTTTATATTATATGGCTTTTAGTTAGGAAATTTATTTGGACGCGACATACACTCTACACACTAAATTATAAGATACGCTTTCAACATTATGTTTTAATTACATTTAATAATTTTTATTATTTTTAGTTACCTTCTTTCTATTTTTTATTAGTTCCCTCTTACAGATTTCTTATGTAAATTGTTAGCTTCATTTTTTACATTGCATCCATTATTTGCTTCCCAAAAGTTTTACTTAAATTATACATATGAGTTCAATACAACTTTATTTTAACTTCTATAACTTGCACTCTTACTAATTGCATTATTAAAGCCATTTAGGATTAAACTTTGTAGCTTTATTAAATTCCTCCATTGCCGACTGATCCAACAAAGCACGGGTATGCTCTCTAGTATTCCTAATAGTAAAAAATCAATGTTTAGTCCTTTGTATATTTCCCAAATTAGACATTCCATCATATACGTCCACATGGCTGTTCCCGTGACTATTTACAATTTACAATCTAGAGTCCCTAAACTGTGAGTAAACTTAGGAAAACTTGTCCAAAATCAATGACTATTATGTCTATAGTTCAAGAGGATTAATCATATGGGGATTCAGAACATATCAATGAAACACTTAGGCCACCTCCTGTCACGACCCCAATTCCGGGGCCGTCGGATCCTCCCATATCCGGATATGGTTACTCAGCAATAATTTAATCAGCAATCACGACTAACATTCAGAAACATACTGCAAATAAAAATACTCAGAAGGAAGTATTTCAACACTTTTCCTTTCACAAAATAAAGTTTACATGATCCATTGTCCCACTACAACCCTTTACATGTACGTCAGCAGCAAGTGAATATACAGAAATATTACTAACTACCTGATGAATCTACATTTCATCATCTTTATTCTATCATTTTGGCCGCAAAAACCCTAGCAAATGCATGTAAATATCCTTAATTAGAGCATCTTAGCATTCTTGCACGTGCATGTAAATAGTGTATAAAATATTGTATTTAAAGCCAAAATTATAGAATAAACAAAAGAAAAGAAAAAGAATAAAATATTGTAAATATTTTATGACCCAAAACCTCTAGACCTAGGCATCTAGATGAATAGGTCGATAAGGAATAAAATAGGGGGAGATAAGGGTCGAAATACTATAAAAATACCTTTTATTTTTATTCATTCTTTATGCATTTTGGGACCTAGTTTTGGTTCTAATTTTTATACTTCAAATAAAGAAACTTTGAACATGAAAGTTGCAGCTAATTTTATATAGAAAAATACAAAATTGATTTCACTTAAAAATAATGTAAGATAAAAAGTTATGGTCTGAATAAGAATCCGGAATCCCAACTTCCCAGACATGTATCTCCCAAATAAAAACTCCAAATGCAGCAAATTCACCTTTAATTATATATAATATAAAATAAGCTATTTAATGGCGGTGGTTTCGCATTTGGCAGAGCTACGGTTTGAAAGTTGAGTTTTGGACCCCTATTATATACTTGTATAGATTAAAATATTCAATTTATTTATTATTCATTATTTTTATAATTTTACATTTTTATAATTTTATAAATATTACTTAAAACATATATGTATATTAAACTCAGAATAAAAACTCAAAGAAAACATAAAATAAAATACATGTATATAGAATACATAGGTATAATACCTATATTTATACATGTACAAATAATACTTGTATTTTATTAAGTGTATAAAACACTTCAGAAAAATAAAATTATATTTAAGTGTATAAAAATACTTTATATATTTATAAAATAATAAACAAAAATAATAAAATTAAATGTTCAAAATAAAAAAAATATTCAAATACATAGATATATATATACCTATAAAGGGTATAAAAGGTAACTTACATTTTTATACCTCCTAAAAATAATTAAAATTTACAATAAAATAGTTTATAAAATAACTAATATTTTTTCATTTAATAATAAAAAATTACTTAAAATCGTTTTATATTTTTAAATGATTTTTTAAATCTTTTTGCAGTGGTTTTTCCTGGTTGGTCCACTTGGACCAACCAGGGGCTTGGATCGTTGACCGAGGTCAACAGTCTGACCCTCCTTCTGTGCCTTTGTCAGACCTTGGTTTTCACCCATTTTCGTCGATTTTTACAGATTCATCTTGCACATTTTGAGATCGACTCCTTCACGACTTTTGTACCTCGATCCTTGGTCCATCACGCCCTTGACTTTTCTTGGGCCGAGGATCATCGATCTTGTGAATCCCCCTCGTTCTTCTCGCCCCATCTGTCAACCCCATATAGAGCACCTCGATTTTCCCTTCAGATTTCGAACCCCATTTTGTCCCGACCTTCTCCTTCTTTCGTGTGCTTTTGCGACCTGGAGGTGACAGCTCCAGATTCAGCTGACCAAGGAGGAGTTTGGACGTGGATTTGGGCGAGTTCCACACCTCCGGCGAGCCCCGCCGTTGAGGTACTTTCAACCTCAGGCCCAGTCCTTTGAGGTGCTTATTTCTCTCTTTTTCTTTGCTTCTTTTATTCAGCATAGTCGTAGGAATCCCTAGCCATCTTGATCTCTGCATTCCATCTATCGATTCGCTCAATCGATACTCACACCGGAGTTACCTCCGGCCGACCTTCAACTCGCCACCCCATGCTTCCATTTCCCCTCCGGAAGGTCGAGGTATTTTACCCTCGGCCCCCGTAACCTTTTCTGCAGGTTCGCATAAACTTGGAAGAGCTGGAGGCTCGTTTTGACTTCGGTCGGAGGGTCCTGGAGCCAAGTTGCTCCTCCGTCTCCGGCGGCGTGCCCCAGGAGCCACCAGCTTTTCGGGAAGGACCACAGGCGCACCAGGTGCCATTTTGAAGCACGAAGGAGGAACGGAAAAGGAGGCACGAGGCCGGGGAAGGTCACCGTCGAGGGCCTTCTTCCCTGTTCGTCCATCGGCCTTCTCCGTCGTCGGATCATCAAGGAGCCCCAGGTCGTTCAGCATCCGTCCGATTAACCCCGCTCTCCACTGTCAGATATGCAGGGATCTTCTAAGTAAGGCCATACGAGCGAAGCGTCATCGTGCAGCGAGGGCTCGCCCCGTGGCAAGTGAGGAGCCCTCAACCGTCGGATCGCGCACGAGCCCCTTTAGCCTGGGTATTTTGCACTGTTAACCCTGGCTATTTCTGTATTTAATGTTTAGTATCAAAACTTTCATCTGCCGTTCAAATATTTTTGTAATAATTACAGTCAAGCCCCCACACTTTCCATTATTGCAAACAGGTCCCCGGCTACGTCGCCTCACGTGACCAGTTCACGTGAGGCGCGGGGTATTTTGCAACGACCCCCTCGCGGGTTTGCTTATTTCGTTTCAGTCCAGGATTTTTGACATTAAGTGTAATATTTTTGGTTAAATTGCATATCAGTCCCTGGGAGTTTTGTATTTTGCACTTAGGTCCTTCCCAGGCGCGTGCTAGTCACGCGCGGGGGTGGATATTTTGCAGGTGTGCCCTCATGGTTTTGAATATTTGTATTTGGCCCTAGAAAGTAATTTATTAATTATATATTTTGCATGAAAATTACACTTTGGTCACTAGATGTTTGCTTATTTGCACTTATGCCCTTGCTAGTAGTGTAGTTTCTTGATGTTGTATCTATTTATTTCATGCATCTATAAATTGCTAAAAAATCCACAAAAAATCATTTTAAGTCCCTTGCATTGCACATTCATGACATATTTTTATATTGTATTTTTTATTGTATTTTAATATTTATTAAAAATCAAAACATGCATTTTAAGCATTATTTGCATTAGAAAATCCATAAAAATTACAAAAACGTTTTGAAAAAATCCAAAAAATTATAGTTTGCGTATTTTATCATATTCTAATGTCAGTCCAAAAATCATTAAAAATTTCTAAACAAAAACCTTAAAAATTAGAAAACTCTAAAAATCTTCATAAAAATCTAAAAAATCCTAGAAAAATCCTAAAAATGCAAACTTAGGTTCTGTAGCTTCCTTATTTTATTACCTTTATTTTAAAAATTAATTTGAGGAATTTTGGGTACTGTTTAGTATTTTTCATCCTCATTTTGATTTCGGCCAGTAATGTAGTTCACTGTTTTCTTGTATTTTGACCTTTAAAAATATCAAAAATATTCTAAAAAATCCCCAAAAATCACAAAAACAATAGAAAAATATAAAAAGACCAAAAACACTTGATTTCGTGACTTTTGAGTATTTTCACCTATTTTTATAAATACCATTCTTCCTTTTTCATACTTTGTTTATATTCTAGTTATTGAAAAAGGAAAAAAATATAGATATAAAAATAAAATAAAAATCAGAAAATTGAAATCAAAATACAAAAATACAAAATCAAAAATTAAATAAAAAAATTAAAACTCACAAAAAATTTGCATATTTGTAGACCTCAATCACATCACACTTTTGCACTTCCTTGATCTATCCTGCGTTGCTCCCTGAGTTTGACCTCTACATACTTACACCTATACATCTTTCATGTAGAGTTATAATAAATTTAACTCCACTTTTGCTTGTCATTGTTTACTTTCATATTGTGGGTTAATTGTTGATTAAATCCAGATCTTGAGTGGTCAATACATCGAATGTGTTCCCGCCTTGTGTGGAATACATGACCGCTAGATTTTCGGGTTTATCACTACCTTATAAAGAAAAGCTATTGTGGCTGGCTGAATGTCTAGCTTGTCATTGTTTACTTTCATATTGTGGGTTAATTGTTGATTAAATACAGATCTTGAGTGGTCAATACATCGAATGTGTTCCCGCCTTGTGTGGAATACATGACCGCTAGATTTTCGGGTTTATCACTACCTTATAAAGAAAAGCTATTGTGGCTGGCTGAATGTCTAGTATGTAAGCTGGCTGGATTTTTAAAGTCCTTGCGATGACTTACCGACACTTGTTGTGTTTTCCATAAAACATAGGATAAAAAATAGCGAATGCTAAGTAACGAAGAAGAGAAAAACAAACAAATTGTGTAATTTTGCAGAACTTGTTATCTCAAAAGGTTTTATTCCTTCTTATTAATTTAAGTCATATTCCTTTATATTCCACATCAGGGATTAGTCCAGGGGAACCCCACCGTTCTTGGACTCCGAAGCTGTGGACACTTTGGGATTGGAGATTGTGTTGATCTTTTATTAAACATGGTCTCAAACCCTCGGCCTGGAAAACAAATGAGCACACCGAAATGTTGTTTACTACCCTTGTTAATTCGATCAAATTAATGGTCAAACTAGTGTGTTGTCATTCGTTGTAGTCGGATAATATGAGCAGATCAAAAATCACTTTTAATTAATGTCGAGTTAATCACGAGTGGCAAATTTATTTTACTTGGGCAAGCCCAAGGTCGAACTCAGGGAGACAACTGTCTTCTTAGGTGGATTTTAAGCAAGTTCCAAAGTTTGATTTCCAAGTGATGATTTTTTTGGTCTTTTTCAATATATTTTATGCAAGGAAGAAAACACACATGCACAGTCAAGACAGTTTACAAGTTAATTCAGATAAGCGATCGAATCAAGTTCAAAAATTATGAAACTTGGCCAGATGATGAAGTGCAATGAAATTAAGCTATATTAATTTTTTTAGAATTTTCTGACACTGGATGACTTTACTATGAATTTAAAATAGATACAAAGTGACTTTTGACTAAATTAATTTTAATAAATATTAAATCATAATATTTTGAGATATCAAAATTATCCTAGATAGATCTAAGTGTGAAGAATCCTGGAAAATTAATCAACCTAAATTTCCAAGTGAAATGTACCTATTAAAAATCAATTAAGTAAATCACTAAATGATTTATTCATGCCTTGAGATGTGTGTAAATGAGATTATTTCTTAGCACAATGTAAACCTAATTATTCTAGGTCCAATGTGAATTTTTTGTGATTTTTGGAGTTACAAAGAGATCACTATGAATTAAAAGGCATAAATTGGCAAAATATAGCAAAATTCAACCAATTAATTAATAGAAAAATCCATTGATATTACAAAAATGTGCCAAGTGTCACATATGAAAGAGGACAAAGTAAGCTACACAATGCAATATTCAAACTTGAAAATGATTTAAAATGAGTGCCTAAATATGCGTGCAAAGATAGGGGTATAAATGCAATTACAGGAAATAAAATTGATAAAAGTAAAACATGTTGACAGGTACTAATGTGCAATTACTTATAATGTGGAGGGGTGGATGCAAATTTTCCACAGACACGTGCTCCTCACGTGGAGCTCCTGATAGGGACTGAAATGCAAATATGGAAACCTCCAGGGGCCTCGCCACAAATTACCCGGGTCGCACGTGCAGATCACGTGCAGTCTCAGGCTCGGTGGACTACAGAGGCTTGGATCAAGGCTCGGGTGCTTATGAAGGCTCGGACTTGGCTGGGAAGGAGGCTCGGATCAGGCGACGTGGCGTGATCTGGACCGTGGATCCAGTGAAGATCCAACGGTTGGTGAATGCTGGAGACGTGGCGCGCCTGGATCCGTTCGATCTTGTGAAGATCAACGGCGGAGGTGGGCTCCTGAGACGAAGGCGTGGACGAGCAACGACCGTCAGATCGAAGGTGATCCAACGACGTCTGGAGTGCAGGGGAAACGGTGACGTGGCTCGCTCAGATGCGTAAGATCCGCCTGATCCTACGGCTGCGGGACGTGGGCGATGTGTTCCTGATCATTCGATCTAGTGAGGATCAACGGTTGTTGTTCTTCTTCCTCAACCGGCCCGCCGCCTCCTGCGACGGAGAAGGCTGGGCTCCGACGAAGGGGGTCTGACTCCGCCTCGTCTTTTGGGCATCGGTGAAGCTCGCCAGATGCTCCCAGGTAGTTGGGAAGACTCGTGGAGGTGTCGAGGATCCTCCGACGGTCTCAAAAGTAGCTGAGCGGCTCTGGGTTGCGGTGGAGGAGAAGCTCGAGGGCAGCTCCGATGAAGTTCCGGCCAATCGAAGTAGTTGCTCCTGCATGTGGTTAACAGTATAGCCAAGGCGTGCATCGTGTACGTGGAGTGGTCGGGAGTGAGGTGCGAGGTATGAACGGTGAAATGGTTGTCCGGTGATCAAGCTCCGCCAAGGTGGCAGAGCTGGCGTCAGTGAGAAGTGAAATGCGTCGTCGGAGGGAACAGAGTGTAGCCGAAGATCAGAGCTCCCTTGCGGAGCTCGGGGGATGGTTGATGAAGCGAGAAGTAAAGGAAGGATAGCGAATATAATCGGAGAAAAAGAAAGAAAATAAAGAAGAAGATCGGAGAGAAGGTGGAGGTGTCTACCTGGGGTCAGAATCTTAGATGGAGCTTCCAGGTCGTCGCTCGAAGGCTGGTAGGGGGCCTGAGCTCGTGCAGCTCACGAAGGAAGCTGCGGCACAACGGGGTTGGTCGTGGATCTCGCCGGAGAAGGATCGCGATCTTCGCTCATTGTCACGTCAAATCATTGTCACCATCTTGAAGGTGGGAGCTCGGGGATTCTCTCTGTGATGGTGGATAGGAGTGAAGGTGGACGGAGGCGATGCATTTATAAGAGGAAGGTGACGGCATAGATGGCGAAGAGGTGGAGTTGGTGGGGATCATGGAGCGAGGTTGAGGGTGTTTATGGCGAACGAGGGGATTGGCAAGGATGAGGGAAGAGTGGGATGTGTAGTGGTGGTGCCAGGAGGCGGATATGGTGGTCGGCGTGGCACCCAATATAGAAAGGGTGGCCCCTTGAGCACGGTGGAAGACGTGGGGCGCGGGGTATGCGGGAGGTGGAAGATGATGTCTTGGCCGTTGGATCAGGCGATCCAACGGCTCAGATGGAGACGCGGGTTAACGCTCTGGATTAGATCTAGAGAGTGAAATCGAAGGCGCAGGGTGCACCACGTGGCGGGCTGTGAGCGCGACGCTGATGGGCGGTCCTGATGAGGTCTGTGGTTTTGATCAAAGGGTCCAGATATCGTGCGGAATGGAGGGAGAGGATTGAGGGCTTCTGGCGATGATCGGAAGGCGGAGGCATCGCCACGTAGCGCAAGGAGGGCGCGGCGCTAGCGAGCGGTCCAGATGAGATCAGAGGTTCGATCGGGCGGCTGGAAATAATTGGGATGATGAATGGCTCTGATCAAGGGAGAGAAAGGGCGATCTGAAGGTTAATATGCAAGGGCACGTGGCACTCACAGAAGCGGGCCGCGGGGCGCAATCAGAGGGCACCACATGGCGTGCTCTGAGTGGCTGAGATGAAGAAATGAATTTAGAGAGAGAAGGAGGTTGAGTTTGGAAAAATTCAAAACATGAAAGTTGTAGATCTCGATGATATCTACAAGTTTCATGTTGACCAAAAACGGAGATGAGGTCAACTATGATACAAAGATATAAGAGTACAGATATACATACATGTAGTATACAAGGGAGCCCAAAACCCAAGTTTTGCATACGAGCTCTGAATTGAATGAAATTAGTCTCATTTTAAAGGTATCTGGATGTGTATTAATATGAAGGTGAGTAGCCCTAATTCGGAGTTTGTAAGAGAGATATATTAACATTCCAAGGTCCAGGGGGTTTGGGGCTTTGTTGGGTATTTTACAAGATAGGGATTTTGGCCTTCTTCCTGATATTATTAACTAATAATATACACATTATAAGGAAGGTGTTATTTCATTTTGGAGGAGATATGAAACACAAATACTTGGTGTATATTTTACAAGTGGATTTTACAAATGAATTGGTTTCTTATTAAATGCAAATATGAATGCTAAAATGCATATATTGTGGATTTATTCATGAATGCTATTTGTGCAAGATAAAGGGAAATATGCTGCAAAATACATGGGGACAAAGCTCTATTTTCAACTTTAAGAGCGATGAATCACATATTCATCAACCCCCTATACTTAAACCTTGCTCGTCCCTGACGAATCTGAAAATGATGCTTTTAAAAAGTTGTTTTTATCGTGAAATGTGTAAAAAATGTGTCTTGCGTTGTAGGCGGCAATCGGAAATGGTCAAGAAAATACCACAATTAATATGTTCAATTTTTACTCTCGTAATTTTATGTTTGTTTTACTTGGGCAAGTCCCAAGGTCGATCACAAGGAGGCAAAGGAACAACCTAGAGTTAAGTCTAACAAAGTTCGTGTTCGATTTTTCGAGGCGGACTTTTTTTGGAATTTTTCAATGTATTAAGGGATGCACATGCAAATTCGGCCTATTTTAGGGACTAAAATGTGAATTAAGTCCAAACGATGTCCGAAAAATAAGAAACTTGGCCACAATGTAAAATACGATAAAATGAGTGCACTGTAATTTTTTTGGATTTTTTTTGGATGCAATATGAATTTTTCTGACTTTTTTAATGCAAACAGAATGAATTTCAATATTTAATTATGATAAATACTAAACCTACTTATTTTCAAGGAACAAAATTATCTAAGATCTATCACTAGGTGATTGATCCTAGAAAAATCCTAAACCTTGAAAATGTAAGGTTTAATACCTATTAAAATTTAAATACTGAAATACACAAAATGATTTTTATAGGACAATTATGAATGCAAATGCAATTCGTTTTGGGCACAATGTTAAGCACAACTGACTCTACAAAATATGATTTTTCGGGGATTTTTAGAGCAACGGTTAATCGCTTATGAATTTTAGAGCAAGAAATGGGTAAAATATGCAAATTTCTACCAAATAATTATTTATTAATTAACCACTGACCACAAAAATACCCACAATATGTCTAATTATAGAGAATTAGTTAACAAACATCATGCTATTTTTAGATTAATAAAATGCTACAATAAAGAGGTCCAAAATAGGGGGAAAACACAGGGGTATAAGTGCAATATAAATAAAATAAGTAAATGAGCAGGGGGACTTAAGAGCAATTACCAATAGACTGGGGGTAGAAGTGCAAAATTGCCAAGGGGTCACGTGTGTGACACGTGACCCTTGGGCGGTAGGGATTGTTACGTAATATGAGAGTCTTATGGGGTCCTACTGTAAACTTACCAAATGGTCACGTGCTGTGCACGTGACCTTTGGGCTTCTGCGAAACGGAGAGGGATTCCAAGGGCGTCGACACAATACGTCCCCTCGCTCACGTGCTAAGCACGTGAGGAGGGTCTCGGCCCTGAGGACCGGGGAGATAGCGGTGGAGGGCCGGTCCAGGCAGAGGTATCGGCGATCTTCGAGGCGGCTGGTGGATGGTTCGCCGACACGACGAGGCTGTGGCAGTGGAGAGCCTCCGGTGGAAGGCTCCAGCTGCTGGTGAAGAAGAGGATCTTCGCAGAGGTGGTGGGTGATGCTCCTGGCGGTTGCTGGGCGTAGGAGTGTGGGCCGGCTGAGGCGAGCCAATGGCCGACACACGGCCGGCGGTCGTCGAGGAAGAAGTGGAACGTTGATGGCGTAGCGTTGTCGTGGTCGTAGTGGAGATGGCGTTGACAAAGCGGTGGTGGTCGGAGATTGAGATGAGATGAATGTGGCGCGTAGATGTCGAAGGCGGTGGCGTGGCTCGGTGAAGTTGTCGTGGACGGTGACGGTGGAACGAAGAACTCGAGGCGGGGGAAGAGAGAGAGAAAGAAAGAGAGAGAGAGAGAGAGATGGAGAGAGAGAGAGATAACCTGCAGAGAGGGGCTCGACGGCGGACCAGAGCAAGGCAGCGGCTCGCGTGCGGGGCTGCAACGAAGTTGGAAGCTTCGGATCTCGCCAATAAGGGGGCACCGGGCTGTCACTTCCGATGAGAGAACCTTTGGTCGAACGGCGGATGAATGCAACGAGAGGGCGGCAGAGGTTAAATAGGAGAGGGGGGTGTGTCGGATGAGGGAGGAGATCGGTGGGGATTCGATCGGATCAGAGATGATCGGAGAGGGCCGCGATTTGCGGCGGAAATCGCGAGGGTGATTCACGACGATCGGAGCGGGATACGCGGCGCGGGGTTGACGAAATACAGCAGCCGTCCGATCGACCGAGATCAGACGGTTGTTGCTGCGCCACGTGGCGACAACATGGTGGAGAGAGAGCGCACGTGCGGAGCACATGCCTGGGTAGGCACGTGCGACGCACGTACGTCCCCTTTATTATTATTATTATTACTATTATTATTTATAAAAACGAATGTATAAATACGCCAAAAATGGCTGACACGTGGCGGCACCAGGTGCTGCCACGTGTCAGCACCAGAAAATTCGAATTTCAAAATACTTTGTAAAATCAATAAAAAATAGTAAATGACCTCGGATCGAAAAAGTTTCTTCACAAAAATTGCTTGTCCCGATGAGATCTACAATTTTCATGAAGACATCAAAACCAAAATCGATCAGATGCATAAAGTGAATTTTTGGGGTATCCCATGTACATTAAACACCTTAATTTTGGGGTTTTGTAATTTTTATGTCATTTTTAAAATCAGATAAAAATCCAGAAAAAATACGGTAAAATCAAAGATAAATAAAGATACCTTAATCTATTTTTTTTGGATTTTTCTTAATAGGTTAAATAAGTATATAAAATAATAGGTCCAAAACTGCTAAAATATACAATATACAAAAGAGGCCCAAAACCCAACTTTCACATATGAGCTCTGATTCATTGAACTTGATCTTGTTTTGAAGGTAATTGAATGTACATTAGTTCAAAAGTGAGTAGGATTAAATTGGACACTGGATGAGGGAGATATGAGGATTTTAGTCCGAAAATCCTGAAATTAGGGTTTGTGTTTATGGTCTTCTTATTTGGGTTAGTTATTTTTTGTATTTTTCCTTTATTCTTGTTAGTGATATGTACACAGTGGAAGTTGTTTTGATTTATTCGGAGTTAGTATGAATGAGTTAAAAATCAGGGAAGTTAGGCTATTTACAGGTCATTTTGGCTTGGATTTTTGGCTTCTTATTTTGTGTAGATTTTTGTGCTAAAATGCAATTCTTATGAAATCATGCATGAATGCCAATTATGCAGAGTAGATGCTAAAATGCTGTTGATTTTAAGGGTTTTGAGCTTAAGAAATGAGATTTAGAGTGATGAATACGAGATTCATCAGTCCCCGAGCAATTAAAATGAAATGCAAAAGTGAAATGAGATTGGGTTCCATACCAAGGTCATGAACAAAAGTTGAAAATGGAGCTTAACTCGACCTTTGGATTAATTGTGTGGTGGAACCTATTGGGATCTGAATTCCTAACAGACTTCAAGTTCCACAAGTCTTCTATTCAAGACGCCTCAACAGTCAGGTCAGAACAAATCCTCAGACGCAAATTTCTGATGACTATGATTCTTACTTGTACTGTGTAAGTGTAAAATAGCTCCCCACATCAGAAATGGCTCAGAAGCAGCCTCCTCTAACAAGGTAACTCTAATTACCCGGTCTAGTAACTCTTTCCTCGAGGAGCGGGGTATTCCCTTCTAAGTTCAAGTGCGACCAGCACAAGAGGAGGGGGTAGAGAAAAGAATGGACGGTAGCCAGTGTAGCTACATATCCCGGATGCTTGACCAGTGTAGCCAAGTCATCCAGCTGCATTTTCTTTGCTAATATACATGCTCCGATAGGTATTTTATTTTCTATCTGGCATGTCTACCCTTTTTGGAGTTCTTGCATATTTTTTTCCGAACTATATACAAGGTGCAGCATGTACATCAGGAGTTTTTCCCCTTGAGCCAGTAGACTATCCCTCTTTTGAAGCATTATTGCAACCCACAACGTCATGTCCTCGTATGTCAACACCACCAGACTAGGTTGAGATGCACTACCCTCCCTAGAGGAGGACAGATGTTTCCACCCATGTGCTACTCCAAGCTAAAGGATTCTACCTCCTCTCCACCTCATCAATGAAGAGCTACGTGCATTGTGCTTGTCCAAGTTAGGTCACTATCTAAAAGAATCATGCGTGTGCATGAGATATTCTTCTTAGACTAATCAAGATGACATTTGAACATAGACTTGCGGACTCAAAGAATTAAGTCACTTAATCTAAGAAATCTTAACTCCAATTCCTATAAGGTTCCTCTGAAATTAGGTGGATTAAGGTCAGAACAAGTCCATCCTCAATATCTACTCATAACTTGATTCAGAACCCAATTGCTTTTCACCTTGCATATGCAAGATATGCAGATGAGGTGCAGATGACATGCTATGAGTGAATGAAATGCAAGACTCTGTTTCTTTTCTTTTCAGAGATGATGTGCAAGAGTAAAATAAGAAGCCTTTGAATTTTTCATTTTTCATTTTTTATGAGAGTTTCGTGTGTCTCCTACATTACAACATTTCACAAGAGTTTTATAAGTATTATACATATTATATGAGTGTATTTTTTGAAATTTTTTTTCTAATTTTACCCATCCCGTAATTATTAAGTAATATATACATAAAATACGTGAAAGTATGAGCTATGGGTAATGTATATATGTAATATATACACACACCCCTATACTTAGCGTGTGCTATGTCCTCAGAGCACGAAAAAGCGATGAAAAAGACATAGCTCGTGCTAAGTATAAGATAGACAAGGGAGAGAAAATGTATAAAAGTAGTCCTGTCCCCCTATACTTAGGCTCTGGCAGCCTAAGTGTAGAAGAGGGTCAAAAATGGGGTAGACGAGGTCAAGAAGAAAGATGGATGAATATATACAATGCGGGCATCGGTCCCCTATGATTGGAGTGAGTATGAGGACCAATGTAATATGGAGGATTTATAGAGAATAGACTCAGGTGGCTCATCCCCCCTATACTTAGGATATGGTCGTCCTAAGTATAGTCATAGATGGAGATAGATGAAGCTGGGATGGGTCATTAGAGTTGTGGAAGAGAGCAGAATGTACAAGAATGATGGGTATATACAAGGGTATCGGTCTAAATCTTTCAAGATGTTGTTGATGGCTAGAGCTCACTGCTGCAAGGTCTCATACGCGGCTTGATGTGTATCTCTTGAATCTATCTCGCGCATGAATACAATCTCCTCAACATGGACTATCTGCTAATTGGATTCGACGAAGTGCTTCAACAGTTGTCCATTCACTAGGAATGTCGGTGCATCTGTGAGATCTGAGATCTCGACACATCCACTATCATGCACCGTACGGACGACGAAGGGGCCTGTCCACTTGTATTTCAACTTGCCTTGGAAGATCTTCAGTCTAGCATTAAACAACCATGCCTTCTGTCCAGAAATAAAGGTCTTTCTTCTGATATATCTATCGTGCCAACGCTTAACCTTGTCTTTGTACACCAAACTGTTGTCGTATGCGTGGTTTCTGACTTTCACAAGCTCATTCAGATCCATTTCTCTCTGCTTCTACCCAAGGTGTGTGTTCCAATTGACCTTCTTGATTGCCCATTCGGATTTATGCACTAACTCTACGGGAAAATGACACGGCTTTCCGCATATCATCCGGAATGGAGAGGTTCCTAACGGCATCTTGTAAGTTGTCCTATAAGACCATAGGACTTGATCCAAGATCCGAGACCAGTCATTCCTGTTCGGGCGAACAAGCTTTTGCAATATGGTTTTTACCTCCCTATTTGATACCTCAGGCATACCATTAATCTGTGGGTGATAAGGACTGGCGATACGGTGTTCGATGCCGTAATCCTTTAGAAGTTTCTTTACATCTCTGTTTACAAAGTGGCTACCCCCATCTGATATCAACATCTTGGTCTCAGAAGGCTCCCTCTCTGGTCTCTTTCCGCGTGGAAAGTTCCTGCGCAAGCTTCGTAGCTTTTGCAGACCCTGTTCCTCTGGAAATAGCTTTTCCATGCTCATTTATATATCTTCGGTAAGTGCCCCATCAAAGTCC
Source organism: Ottelia alismoides (assembly GCA_037367405.1). Classification (NCBI taxonomy): domain Eukaryota; kingdom Viridiplantae; phylum Streptophyta; class Magnoliopsida; order Alismatales; family Hydrocharitaceae; genus Ottelia; species Ottelia alismoides. The sequence continues at coordinate 81,451 of JAZKJV010006919.1, read as the reverse complement.
TGTTTTTCCGTTTCTCGGGCTTCTTTAAAAGAAAATAGCTCAATATTTGGTAAAAAGAAGAAGAAACATCCAAGGTGACGGGAAGTCTTTCTATTAGTGCCTCTGTATTATAACCATCGATCGTCAATAAATGACCAAGAAATTGGTATGGGTTCCTAGCCCCCGCAGAAAGGAACAATGCCCGACCGGAAAAGCAGAGTCACCGGAGAGCGGAGGCTCCATGGTAGCAAGCTCTTCCCAATAGCCAGACATAAGTTAATCGACATTCTTGCATGGTCGCCTGCTGCAGATGCCTCCTGGAACTCACGAGGGGGTGAACTACTGAGGAAAAAGATCAGTTCCAATCTTTTGAGTCCCCTCGGGCAAAGAGCCAGGGAAATCCGCAAGGCTATCTGAATAGTCGAATCTCAATTCCCAAAGCATCTTGCTCTTTTCATTCCTACTCTAGTCATTCTAGAATTCCTCTATCGCGACATAGATAGTAATCTTCTAGGATATATAGTGGCGAGCGGCTGGGCAGAACGATCTTATTCGAGTTGATGCCGGCCCGGCTACTACCCCTTTTCCTACTAGTCCTACTACGGGCCTGATTGGTAACCGTGACGGAGTAGCTACTATCTGATCACAGACTTTCTTAGAATTCTCTCTCTAGTTCCTCCCTTCATTTTCTTAGACTAGAAAGAGGGGGGGGGGAGGAAGTTGATTGACTACTTCCCTCCTCTTTCTGACTTCCATCTTCTTAAAGAGATATGCTAGTGAAAGAAAGACTAAGGTAGGTAAGGACTATCAAAATCACGCCCTGGGAGAGGGATTAGAGAAGTCTACAAGCGCTTAGGAGAAAGATCTTCAGTTCGACAGAAGGTGTGAGGGTGCGGGTGAGAAGCTAAGCTCTCTTCCCACTGAGCCCACAGAGAGCAAATGTAGGACTGGTGCCAACTGTTCATCACGGAAGAAAGGACTCACCGAGCCGGTATCACTAACTAATACTAATATAACTAAAGCTAATACTAATTACTAATATAATGGAAAAAGAACTGTCTTTTCTGTATACTTTCCCCGGTTCCGTTGCTACCGCGACAATCGATCGGATCATATAGATATTAGATATCCCTTCTTCAACACAACATAGGTCATCGAAAGGATCTCGGACGACTCACCAAAGCACGAAAGCCAGGAGATTTCAGAAAAAGGATTCCTATTTGAAGAGTGCATAACCGCGCTCACACCAACCCGTTCGGATCCAATTCGGGATTTTCGAGAAGAAATTGGAATGTAATAATGATCCCAAACCTAGAGATGATATGATCTCTGATGAATTTACAGACAGACCTGTTGTTTGCGGCTCGGGTCGGGATAGCCTCCGCACATCAAGATAGGTAGCCTACCGCAAGAAGGATGTACTCGAATCTGTGGCTAGCAGGGAATGTGCCCATGAAATCGATGCCACAGGCGTCAAAGATATCACAAATGGTGACAGGATGCATCAGCATCTCATCTTTGGAACCAATGGTTCCTCCCATTCTCTGGCATATTGGGTACGACTTCGCCAAGGTGATGGCATCGCGAAACAGAGTCGGCCAGTAAAAGCCACACTGAAGTACCTTCCATGCGGTCCTCTTTCCGGAGTGGTGTCCTCCTACCTTCAAGCTGTGGCATAAAGAAAGAACACTCTGGTATTCCTCCTGAGGAATACACCGTCTCCATACACAATACGGTCATTCAAAGAAAAGAATCAGATCCTCCCAATAGTAGTGTCCAACACCAGACTTTAGTCGATCAACGTATTATTTGGGCCAATCTTCGAGAACCTTCTTAGATACAAGATAGTTCACGATATTGGCGTACCATGAGAGTAAGTCGACAACAAAAATTGACTCGTCAGAGAAGTAGTCTCAAATTGGTGAATTCGCGGAAGTATTAAGATCTTCGAGACGGGAGAGATGATCGGCTATTACGTTCTTCTTTCCAAGTTTATCATGAATATCCAAATCAGACTCCTGCATAAGCAAAATCCATCGAAGAAGACGTGCCTCTACGTTCTTCTTTTCCATCAAATATCATAGTACCATATGGTCGGTGAACACAATTACCTTGGATCCGATTAAGTGAGAACTGAACTTGTCCAAGGCAAACACTACCGACAGTATATATTTTTCCGTAACTGTATAGTTACGGTGGGCGGCATTAAGCACTTTGCTTGCGTAGTGAATTACAAACGGGACGCCATCCCTTCTTTGTCCTAACACAGCCCCAACAACAAAATCTAAGGCATCCTTCATGATCTCAAAAGGTAGAGACCAATCTGAGGCTTGTAGGATCGGGGCATCCATGATCATCCCTTGCAATAGCTTAAAGGCCTCAAGCCATTTGTGATCAACAATAAACTCTATGTCTTTGCCTAAAAGCTCAGTTAGCGGTCGGACTATCTTAGAAAAATCTTTAATAAATCTTCGATAGAATCCGACATTCACGCAGAAGGACCACAACTGTTTAATGTTGGTAGGTGGGTAGAGTCGTCTAATCACATCCACCTTGGTAGGGTCAACCTCTATTCCTCTCTTATACAAGACATGCCCCAACACAAAGCCCCCGTCACCATAAAGTGACTTTCTCCTAGGAGAGCACCAGATTAACCTCACAACATTTTGAGGACTCGGTCCAGATTCCTAGGACATGAATCGAAGGAATCGTCGTGAACTGAGGAGTCATCCATAAGACTTCTAGGAATTCGCTGACCATTTCGGCGAATACAACAATCATGCATCTTTAAAAAGTACCTGGAGCATTGCATAACCCAAAGATCATGCGCCTGAAAGCATAGGTAACAAAGGGGCATGTAAACGTGGTTTTTTCCTGGTCTTCTGGAGGTATGTCTACTTGATCGTAGCCCGAGAACCCAGCAAGAAATAAAAGAATTCTTTCCCCGCTAGCCTCTCTAGGATTTGATCAATGAACGGTAGGGGGGAATGATCTTTCTTCGTCGCAGTATTCAGGCGTCTATAATCTACACTCGCGCCACGACGTGGGCACTCGTGTCACAATCTCCTCTCCGTCTTCGTTAGTGGTCGTCTAAATTCCCACTTTTTCGGGACAACATAAATCGGGACCACCCATTTGGAGTCGGAGATGGGATAAATGAAACTCGTATTGCACCATTTCTTTATTTCCTTCCTCACTACCTCTCGTAAATTTGGATTCAAACCATGTTGGAATTCATGAGAAGATTTGGCTTCATTCTCCAAGTAGATACGGTGCGAACACAGAGAGGGATTTATCCTGTGGAGATCGGAAATGCTTCAATCTATTGCCTTGCGATTTTTCTCCAGGATCTCTAGCAGGCGAGATTCCTCCTCCTCGGTCAATCGCGAACTTACGATGACCGGATATTTCTTCTCCTAACCTGCAAGGAAGGCACACTTGAGTGTTTTGGGTAAAAGCTTGAGCTCAGGTAATGTATGATCATCTAGGAAGTCTGGCTCAATCAAATCTGGTTCAGTGTTGAAAGTGGTTGGATCTGTCTCTGAAATTGCTGCCACCAAATTATTCGGCCCGGGAGTCGGATCGTCAAAGGTCTCCATGCGATTAGCGAAAACACGTCAGACTCGTCATCCTCATCTTCTGATTATCCTAAAGAGGGAAGGACTGACAAGTCCAGCTGGGCTTCTAAGTCATCGAAAAAGTAGGGGATGTAGGTTCTGAGTTGTACTCGTTTCTGAGGACCTCGCAAACTGACTCATGCACTGGATCATCTCCGGAGGGGAGGGATTCATCGATGCTAGCAGGGTTCTGTCTCCATGGCCCAAATATGTCTAAACGGTCGCAGTCTCCTTCGGTTGAAGAGTATTCGGTGCTAGATTCAGAATCCGGTCTCTACCATCTAGTTTGCCTAATCTCAAGTTCCTCATCTCCGCCTAGAGTTCGGAACTAGATCTTCCCAATCTTGTAATCAAACAAGACCCTCGTTGTCCTGAGGAAGGGCCTGCCTAGGATGATATAGGAATCTCTCCAATTATGAGGGGTTTCCGTATCTAGGACAGTGAAGTCCATCATGTATTCTTGCCCCTCTACTTTGATGAAAACATTCCTCAATTCTCCTTCTGACCTCTTCGTTGATTTATCAGTGAACTGCAGAAGGGTTCTAGATTTCCTAAGAGGTCCTAGATTAAGCCGCCCATAGAGGGTTGTAGGCATTAAGTTAATTGTGGAGCTATTGTCTAAGAGAGTGCGTGCAAACGCAATGTCATCAACATGTCTCACTACATAATGTGCACTTATGTCTCTTTGTTTCCTTGGAAACGAGTTCTTTATTACACAAGTCGTGGCTATTGACAGAACATGTTTCTCAATACGACTTTTGGTTATCCTGCTAACTCTACTAGGTGTGCATCTCACCTTATGGTATTTCTGAAATGTAGGATTCATTTTCACGTACTTGTCAAATAGCCAAAATTATGTTTCTTCATAGCAAATAACATAAGATCAGAAATTTCAATAATCTCGTATGAAAACCCAACAACAAAAGGAAGGATTTCGTTACGTAATCGAGATCTCTCTCGTGTATGCAAGGCTTTATCGTTTTTCATTTTTTTAGAAAGGCTATTTTAAGTCTCCTGAAAAGATTGAATTTAATTTTCGTATCAAAACGCTAAGAACGTGTCAAGAATGCGAAGAACGAACGAAAACGCGAAGAACACAAAGAACACAAAGAACGTCAAGAACATATTTTCTCTTAAAATTTCGACAGAGTTTCCCCTTATATCGGGGCATATTTCTTGGAAAATTTCAGCAAAGTTTCCCCTTATATTGGGATATATTTCTCGGAAAATTTCGGCAGAGTTTCCCCTTATATCAGGATATATTTCAAAATAAAAACCAAAAGATTTTCCTTTATAAAATCAATTGAGAGGAAAATAACAACGAAACTGAAAGAATATACTCAAACAACAAGAGATGAAGAATTGGTAGACACCACGCATCTTAGGTGAGTGAACGTGTGACGAATCAAAGGGTTACTGACGTGCATAGCCGCCCGTACCTAAGTAGGATATTACACAGATTTCTCCGTCTAAATAATTATAAAAGCATAATATAAAGAACAGAAACATAAACGATGGAGAATCGGTAGACACCACACGTCTTAGACCGAGTGAACGTGTGACGAATCACAAGGTCACTGACGTGAACAGCCGTCCGCACCTAAGTAGGGTATTACACAAATTTCTCCTCGAACTACAACAAAAAAAATGAATTGGAAAGAAAGATGAATCAAACAAAACTTGGAAGAACAAGAGGATGAATTGAAAACTTAGCTTACGAAGCAAACTAAAAGAGGATCATACCTTTCTCCTCCCGACCTCTTGACCCTAGCCCTTAGGGTGGTGGTGGTAGTGGAAATCGTATAGAATGAATGGGTAGGGGGTCATTTTATAGTCTCCCGAAAACCACTAACCATGGTTAGAAAATCATGGTTTAGCCCTGGATCATGGTTTAGCGGTAAATGGTTTTGGCCTATGGTTTTAGCCAAAACTTATCCCAAACTTGGGGCTTAAGTTAGAACAATCTAGAGGATTCTATATTCGCTAATGACGCTTTATTCGCACTAATCATGATTAATATTCGCACTAATCATGATTACCTTTCACTGATCGCATTTTAACTTTCGCGGCTTACGCTTATCTTTTGCTTACTGTTGATTAGTGTTTGCTAATGATCATTGATAGTTTAAATACATCATTAGTTTCTTTGATCATGTTTAATTAGTTTTAATGACATTTATTATGGGTTAATGACATCTTAGCCTTCCTTACTTCTCTTTCTTTCAAAAATCATAACAATTCGAAACGAAGTCTGATTCACACAAAGTAAATTTCGTTGGTTTTCTCTTGACGAGACGGATCTTATTATATAGGATCCGAGATATGCCAAGTTCAAGACTTTACAAATACACTCGATCGAAGATTCTTACTTGGTCATAGTGATTTATTAGGTACGATCTTGTTTGCTCATGGTGGGGAAACGAGTTGAAGTTGGAGATTGGGTCGGTTGGTTAAGTGCAATTTCTCCAATATCTAGAATTGCGACAGTTGATCTTGTTATGGTTGTGAACTCGGTAGTTAAATCATGAGGCAAACTTTCTGAATATTATGCATTCTTTGTATACGAATAAATATAAATAAACACAACATCACTATGACCAACTATGTCTAACTATGGCATCGTGATATAAATGATCTTATTTACATAGTACTAACATCGTGATATACATGATCTTACTGTATTTATATAGCATTAATTTGCATTTAATATAGAGTAACGACCAATATACACATATATAGATGGTGGGAAAAAAGTAGAACGATATTGAACTATGGAACACGAACATATCTCTCTTTACTCTTATACACTTCTACTATATCATAGTGTAGTGTAGTTTCCCTTCATTCATACTTCCTGTGAAGGACTCTCTTTAGGATCACGAGTTTTTAGAAAACATTCGTAGAATTGAGTTTTGCATTTTGTACCAAACTTAAGGGTACATTTTAAATAGTAGTTTGTGCTAACAATTAAAGCATTTTTAGTATTTTCTGCAGTTTATTATTTCAGATGTATGATATTATGGGCTATGTTTATTTTTGAAAATTTGTTAATGGTTGAGAATCATCAACATTGTTGGAATATTTATGTAATCACTCCTCTTGCCTATTGTTCAAAATGTTAATCAAAACATGTAAATGTGGTTTGATATATTGATGCTTTAAATGTTAAGAAGGTCTAGTGAAGTAATGTCTCATCCCAACGCTTCGTTGGGATGAGATGCCACATGTTAGATATAAACACACACTAACAATACGAAATGATTTAAAACTTAAAAAAGCAGGAAAGGAATTTATAAGAAGTTATAACTGCTGTAGTCAAATGAACATTAAGGCTTGAACCAATGCCTCATACTGAGCGCAAGCATAGAGGCATTTGTAAGCTAAGTGAACTATAAATTGATACATCTGTTTTAACGTGTCGGTGTGAAATCCGGTGCATTGGTCGTTGATGTCGTGATCGATGGAACAATATCAATCTAAAATAATTCAAAATTTTTAAAGAGGTAAAGAAATGAAAACTCTTCCAGAAACTCGAATCAATGCTTCTTTTTTAACGCACTTAATCAAACAAAAGAAAATGGGTAAAAATGACAAGAAGAAAAGATTAAATTGAACAACCGTACATGCATTTTTTTATGCATACGGCTCTGCAATAGAATTTTCTTTGCCCTTCTTTTTTCTGTTGAAGAAAAATACGGAAGAGAGACAAAAAGAATCCATTCGATTCAGATTGTTGAATAAAATTAAAGATGTTGTATTCCAAAGAAACTCAGTGATCATATCTATTTCAATATTTTTGGAATAAAATTGTCATTGCAAACATAATATTGGCATTTTGATAGAAAATTAATACGAATCAGAGTGGGTGCCCTAAACAAATGACCGGTGGCTCCAAGAGTTTAACTTTCCAGCAATTTCCCTGATATCGAGTTCACCCCCACAAAAAAACGTTGAATGCCATCAAAAGGTGTTCCATCGAAGTCCCCAAAACCAACCATCATTACCCACACATCTCATAACAACCGTCCTCCTCCGTCCTCAACATTCTCATCAACGAGCCCTTTCGTTCGAGCGTTCCACATTTTGTGCCTACCACGAGAGACAAGAAAGACTAACTAGAGGGATGCATCGATTGGCATTTTAACATACAGCTTCGCAAGTCGTCGTCGTTGCGTTACCTCCTCCCATCGTCTCATGTATTATTCCTTTCTCCTCGTCGTCTCTACTTCTATACGAATCAACGCTCTTTCTACGGGAAATCTCCAACTTCTCCTCTAATTTTGTTTATGTAACCTCTCGCTTTCAATGTTATTACAGCTTACATAAATGCTCTATCGATGTTTTGCGAGGAAGATTATTGCCGAGTATCCTTAGCCCCCCCCGTTTCTTATGCTGGAATCGATGGGAGAATGGAATCAGTATTCCTCTATCGATTTTAATTATGTGTTTGTTAGATCATACTGAGGTAGGAATACCGATTAAAATGGAAACTGGATTCCTTCGTACATGGGATTAGTCATTCCAAAGTGCCTCGTAGGAATTGAGATCCATTCTTACAATACCAATGAACGTATTCTTCTTCAATATTTTCTAATTAATATATCATTGTTACAAATGTATGATTACTGACGTGGATATTATTTTTCTTTTTTAAATATTTTTTCAGATACTGATATGGATATTGTTCTTTTTGAACATGGATATATGGACACTGATGGATATAAATATAGGTATGCAATAAGTCGGATAAGTTATACATATATGCATATATAGATATTGGCATGGATATGCAGTATTTTTTTATCGATACATATATGGATAAGGTTCAATTTTTCGAGGATACACATACATGCTTATTAAATATATCTATTATATGGATAAAACATATCAAATATGAATTTTTACGGATGCAGATACGAACATAGATATGTATTTTATTTTTTTTACAGCTAAGGATATGGATAGGAATATAGGATTTTTTTCGAATATGGATATGGATACGGATGCAGTTTTTATTTTCAAGAGACTAAATGGGTTGGAGAGAAAGCAAGGGAGATTGAGAAGACATGCTTTAAACTTTGGTATTCAGGTTAAGTTAAGGGTAGAAACGATATTAGAGTGGTTGTTTATAAGGATTTGAAGGATTATGTAGTTGAGGTGAAAAGATTCGGGGATCGAATTATTTTGCTAAAATTGGTGTTTGAAGAAGAAATTTTGAATATCATCTCAGTTTATGCACCACAAATTGGTTTACACGAAAGGACTGAACAAGCTTTTTGGGAGGATTTGGATAAGAGTCTACAAGGAATCCCACAAAGAGAGATGATTTGCACCGGTGGAGATCTTAATGAACATATGGGAAAAGATGCTTCAGGGTATGCTAGTGTTCATGGAGGACATGGTTTTGGGGATAGAAGTGAAGAGGGAAAAGCCATCCCGGATTTTGTAATGGCATATGATCTTTTCATAGCAAACACTCTCTTCAAGAAGAGGGAGGAATATTTAATTACTTATAAGAGCGAGCCAACTACAACACAGATAAATTACTTTGCATTGAGGAGAAGAGATAGATTGTGTTGTAAAGACTGCAAAGTAATCCCAGGAGAGAGTTTGACAACTCAACATCGTTTGTTAGTCTTGGATGTACAAATGAAAGGGTTGGTAAAGAAAAGGAGGGTTTCTAAAATAACTAGAACTAGATGGTGGAATCTTCTACTGAAGCAAGCGGACTTCAGGGAGAAGGTTTTAGAAGACTTATCATGGGATTGTAGCGGTAGTGCAAACGAGATGTGGGAGGCAGTAGCATCTTGTATCCGAAAGGTAGCCAAAGAGATGCTACGCGAGTCAAAGGGAGGAGCTCCATGTCAAAAGGAGGCTTGGTGGTGGAGTGAAGGGGTACAAGAGAAGCTAAAAACAAAATGAGCTCGCTTTAAAGTTATGTATAAGGATAGAACAGAGGAAACTGCCATAAACTACAAAACAACGAAGAAGGAAGCAAAGAAGGCTGTAAGCGAAGCTAAGTCAAAAGCTTATGAGTTTTGTATAAAAATCTCGACTCTAAGGATGGTCAGAAGGATATATTCAAGTTGGCCAAATCAAGAGAAAGAAATACCAAAGACCTTTCTCAAGTAAGATGCATTAAGGATGAGGAAGGTCATGTGCTTGTTACTCAGAAGGATATAAAGACTGGATGGGAGAAGTACTTCCATAAACTTTTCATCGGAGAAGGAAATCTAGATATCACTTTGGGTAATATAGCTTGTAGTGAAAGTTACTTGAATCGTGCATGCTATAGACGGATATAAAGAAAGGAAGTAGAGGAGGCTTTGAAGGTTATGAGACATGGAAAAGGTGTAGGACCGGATGACATCCCTGTAGAAGTATGGAGAGTTTTAGGTGATCGTGGTTTGACTTGGTTTACGAATCTATTCAATGTTATTTGGCGAAGCAAGAAAATGCCTGAAGATTGGAGGGGGAGTATCGTGGTGCCTCTTTATAATAATAAAGGAGACATTCAAAATTGTTCAAATTATAGAAGTATCAAGCTGATGTGTCACACTATGAAATTTGAAAACGTGTGATCGAAAAAAGGTTAAGGCAAATTATTAATGTAAAAGAAAACCAATTCGGATTCATGCCAGGTTGCTCAACTACTGAAGCCATCCATTTGTTGAGGAGAACAATGGAGATTTGTAGAGCTAAAAAGAATAACCTCCACATGATCTTTATTGATCTGGAAAAGGCTTATGATTCTGTTCCACGAGAGATATCGTGGAGAGTGTCGGAGAAGAGACAAATATCTGTCCTATACATTAACCTCATAAAAGGACATGTATGATAGTGCTTTATCTTGTGTAAGGACCCCGTCCATGAAGACTGGATATTCTGACATCAACATTGGTTTACATCAAAATTCTGCTTTGAGTCAATTTCTTTTTACTTTGATTATGGATGAGTCGACCAGTTACATTCAGGACGAGTTACCTTGGTGTATGTTATTTGATGATGATATTGTGTTAATTGACGTGACTAGAGATGGAGTAAATGAGAAGCTTGGGGTCTGGTAACATGAGTTGGAGACTAAAGGATTTCGTATAAGTAGGGCTAAGACGGAATATATGGAATGCACCTTTGACGGAAGCATTGGTGAAGGAATCGAGGTGAAGATTGGTGATGATAACATTCATAAGAGAGATTCCTTTAGATATCTGGGATCTATTCTGCAACATGATGGGGAAATTGACGGAGATGTAACTAATAGAATAGATGCAGGCTGGCTGAAGAAGAGAGAGGAGCCTCTGCCGTTCTCTATGATAAGAAAATTCCTTTAAAGATTAAAGGAAAATTTTACAAAGCAGTCGTGAGACCTGTTATGCTTTATGGATCTGAATATTGGCCTGTGAACCATAGACATGTGCAGAGAATGAATGTAGCATATTTGAAAATGCTAAGGTGGATGTGTGAACATATCCGTAAAGATCGGATTCGGAATGATGCAATCAAAAAGAAAGTTGGCGTAGCTTCAATTGAGGATAAGATGCGAGAAAATCGCTTAAGATGGTTTGGACATTTGCAAAGAAGATCAACTGATGCAACAATTAGGAAATGCGAGTATTGGGATGCTGAGCCGGCTAAGAGAGGGCGAGGACGGTCCAAGAAGTCTGGGAAAGAGACCATACGAAGTGATCTTAGTTTTGTGGATATAAGCTCGAGATTGGCCCAAGATAGATACGAATGGAGGCGAAGAATCCATATAGCCGACTTAATTGTGGGAAAAGGCTTTGTTGTTATTGTTTCAAAATATGGATATTGGTTATATTCCAGCGGATATATATACGAAGATGGTTATAGATTTTTAAATTTTTGTGGATATAGATATGAAGATGAATGATGATTTTTTTCCAGACATGGATATATATATGGAAATGAATTCTCATTTTTTTGCAAATATAGATATGGATACATATACCATCTTTTATTTTTTTAAGATATGGATACAGGTTACATTTTACTGTATACGTATACAGACAAAGATATGATTTTATTTTTTTGTGGATACACATATCCATATCATTTTCTAATTTTTCATGATATGGACATGGACACGATAATAAAATATTCTTACGGATATTGATATGTATATATCAAATATATCAATTATATGGAAAAAATCAAAATAGCTTTCATTTAAATTTGGCTATTGATTCTTTATAAGAAATATATCAATTATATGAAAAAATAGGATACCGATTATTTTTTCTACTTAACGAAATATACCAAAAGGAATGCTATTTTCTTTCTATTATTTCCCTTTTTAAGTATAAGAAAAGAATATATCTCATAATGAATCTTCCGATTCTTAATATGAATCAAAGGAAAATTATAATCTTTTCTATTTCATTGTTAATTCTATTATTGTCTTGATTCTATTCCATTACAATTCCTTTCCCATCAAACAAACATGCCTTTAGCCATACATATTCAATAGGATGATTATATGTGGCCCAAAGACTTAATTGGACGGCCTAAACTGGGCATGTGGCACTTAAACAGAGAATGCGGTATACCTTGTCCATCATTCGTCCCCTTCCGCTTCCGGTCCCCGACCTGTCTCCTCCCCAACCTCGAATTTGCCTCTCCTCCGGAACCTCACCACCTCCCCTCCCCGCGCCGCCTCTCCTTGTTGCCTCCCTTCCAGGAGCACCTCGTCTTCGCCACCCCCATCCCAGACCACCTCGTCTTCGACACCTCCGCTCGTCTCCACGAGACCTCCTTGTGCAAACCTCCATCCTCCCCACGCCGCCTGAGCTGCTGCTGCTGCCTCTGCTCCTTCCAGAGCACCGCACCTTCGCTGCCTCCCCGTGAAGTGATGCTTTCGCAGGAGCCCACAACCTTCCTTTTACCGCAGGTTCTCCGCATCTCTTAATTCTAGATGTAATCCTTTTGAATCCACTGTTCGCTATTGTTTTTGCCCTCGATTTGATTACGCATATCTTTCAATGCATCACTTGATTTTATTGAGCGATCTAGTGGATCTCCACCTTTTATATTTATTTCATTCGAACATAGGATTCTGTTTCCTTTTCCACCATTTTCAATAATGTTGTTTCTAAGCTCATCTGAAACAGTGGCTGCAATATAGCTCAGTGAATGAACTGAATGTCTATTGCAGTTATATCATAGAAGAGACCTGCACGTTTAGATAAAAGATCATGAACATGGCTTTTAGCTGTTTTACTGAACCAATATGCTAAATCTGGACTTCAGTCTTAGTTCTTTGTGTGTGTGTTCGTGGAATGTGGATTAGATGAGTACTGGAATAATATTGTTTCAATGAATTGATATACGATACATTTGCAAACCAGAACCTGAGAAAATAACAAAATTTCATAAATTGCACCACTTGTTCTTTTTACTGGAATTCGTTCACGATTAGTGTTGAAGTGCTGACATAGATTTGAATTAGAATTTGCCTTTAATTCAATTCATTCATATTTCCCTTAGAAGTTTGAATCTAATATTGTTTTGGTGGATGCTTGATAAGTGTGTGATAGCAGTTTATGTGGGGATATTGCACATATTTTATAAGATACACGTCACACACCATATGTCAAATGCTGCTACAAGTGCATCTACTTGCAGTAAGACACAAGTTGTCTGCTGGATACTGTCTGATATGCATTAGAATATCCATTAGATAGAAAAGGGTGCATCTAACTGTACTTGCAAGATATGAGATTAGCTTTACCCTTTGCTGGAAATGACGGGCACATCTTGTTGTTCAAAATTGCTACATAAACTTGTCAGTTAGACTCTCTTTATAACATCTTGATATACATGAGCCAAAGTCTTGGTGATCTGAGAACTATCAGTGCAAACATTTGTTTTAGATTGGTGAACTCCAAATTTTGGATTGTGTTGAATCATCAACTACAAATAAATCTCTCTTCAAATAAACTATAAATAGATCTCCAACATCATATTTTACTATTATTAGCTAAATTTTTTAATAAAATATTTCAAACATCATAATCCACCTATGCCCCTGCATGCTCCTCCGCACATCCTCTTAATCGCTTTCAACCGCTTGGCCAAATGAATACCGCATACCGCATATCTGGATGTTGGTGCGATTGGGGAGTTGAGTTGTTTCAGTTATATGTGATTATTTAGGAGTTGTTTGCCATCAAATCATTACTTGGATGCAGACGGTCATGAACGGTTGACATTTAAAGTCATACTTGTATGTATTATAGGTGATGGAGCATCAATTTTTAGCTGATTCTTAGAAGTTAATACACCAATGCCTTGGTTGAACTCTGCTGTCAACTATCTTTTCTATACTGTAATATGTATCAAATCCATGTTTTAGCTGATTCCATGTTTTCGTTTACCATGGTTATGCTGTCTTGACGTAAGCTAATGATATGGTCAAACTCTTCTTATGCTTTGCTGGGTTTGATTACTGGCATGCTTGATTTCCTTATGGTCTAGAAACTTTCGCGAGCTCAATTGCCGATATTAGTTTGTATTATCAGTTACCTTTGAGATCATTGAGCTCATAAGAAATCGTGGGAGAGGAAAAGGTCATACATTTAATAAACACTCCACAACATGGCCTCAAATATCGATGATAGATTCGTTCCACCAAGTCTAAAAAGGGATATCATGATATACGATCGATAGCGCAGTAAATCATAAAATTATCTTTAAAAGATGATTTTGTCAAATCAAAGTTCTCAGTTCTAAAATCAAACTTACTAGTTTTACAAGAGGCTCATTTCCATTTTCTGTATTTTTTGTGGTCAATTGAATGCGATAAAGCAAAAAAGCATTCACGAAAGTTTGTGCTTGTCTCACGTTCCTCTTTAGTCAGGTATCAGTGTAACTGATAAGATAGCCTCGATCATATTCTTGGATTGAACATAGAATTTGAAAAAATTCTTTTCTTTCCCAGGGTGCTGCTACGCCCCAACACATTTGGACTTGAAAGTTCAAAACGTTTCTGTTTTGCTCCAACAATATTAATATACTCAAACACAATAAAGTTTTTAGAGGCTTCTTGGAGCTTATTTCTCGGCAATGTCTATTGGAATTCCTTTGCAATTTCACTGTGAATCAACCTTCATCAAGAACTCTTTTTCTACGTACAAATCTCAGGTGCATAAAGTTTATGATTGCTGCTTAAATCCTTTATTTACATTTATCTTTCATACTATTTTTTTAAAATCTTATGCAAATATGTTTTCCAGCGTCGGAAAGCTAAAGAGCATGTCCAGTTACATAGGCTACTGTCATCACGTGGAACAGTAAGCTCTCTTGCTGTCCTGACCATATTGTAAAGTTTTTCCTTATCACGCTATGTTGTTCTCAGTGCATTCAAATACAGTCAGCTGTGCATTTTTAGCTTTTGATATTGAGCAGTGAAAACTCTTGTTTTGAAATCTCTTTGAAGGTTCAGCTACAACTAGTCATGTATCTTTGTGTTTGGTTTCAATCGTATTGTTCTTCTAAAGCTCTTTTAAAATTTCTGGAAGTTGTTTGAAGGATCATATTGTTTGTTTTGTACGCAAAATGGGGGGGCCATGCTTAGGTGGCTGCCCCAAATTTATTAATGGAACTAATGGATTATAAAACCCGAGACTCGAGGAGAGTCTTGGCAAGATGAAGTACATTCTCTACAGAAAAATGCTCCGCGCAAAAAAGACCCCATTATGAGTAAGACAAATCATCCAAACTACCGCAATCGACAATAAGACTATAAGAGGCCACTATTTGTTTTGAAGGGTCAAACCAATCGAGACCAAGCTCAGTCCAAATTTCTTTTGCCTTGTCACATGAGAAAAAGAGATGCTCCACTGTCTTCCCATGCATCCCATTAAATGTGCAACTATGGTCATTGCCCAAGGACAATCTCGACTATCTGTCCTTGGTCAGAATTCTTCCGTGCCGAAACAACCATCAGAATGCCTTGATCCATAAAGGGTTGTGTAACTCTCATATGAATGTACACTTTCACATACTAACTCCTAAAAAATGGGGTCCCCTGTTCTAGCCAATGCCATGTACACTCGCTTGACATTGTGTGCACTATCCCTCTATATTCAATGGTAACGACCTCCAAGCAGCCCCTCAATGGAGCTAATGGCCCATGAAAACTCAAGGTAATCCTAAAACCATTGCTCATGAAATTCAAGAAAAAAGATAGGGCCCATGTGCTATCACAACTATGTACCCAAGCTTCTGATACCAATATACCATATTTATATGCTAAGGAAAGCAAGGACGAGCAATGTTCCACCAATGCCTCCCTATCAGTCCAATCACCAAGCCATAACTCAAGAAGTTCCTGTCTCCCAAAATTGGGCAAAATAATATTGGGAATTAAAGCAGCACAGAGCATAATCCTTTCTAGAATGCAGAGGCAGAATCTTGTGGATGCGGAACAATAGATCGTTGAGCATGAATGCCATAGATTCCAAGAATCATTCTATAATACATGCCTTCACCATCTCCCTAGAGGCGCGCCACCCATTTCAGCAACAAAGGTCTGTTTATGGTCTTCATGCATGGTACCCCGAGTCCTCCCTCCTCTTTTGGGAGCATTACCGATTCCCAATATACCAGATGCATCCCTTGGGAATTCTGGTTAGATGCACCCCAAAAGAATCCCCTCATAATCGGTTCTAGATTGCATCAAATCTCAACCAGCAACAATCTTGACAAATCAAGAAAAATGAGATGGCTGCAAGGATTGTCTTCACTAACACCATACATGCACCCCCATGATAGGAATGCCACCTTCCACCTAGAGAGCTTCTGTTCCAACTACTTAAAACTCATGAACCACACGCCAAAACTCAGAGGGAGTCCCAAGTAGCCGCTCAGAAGCGATCCATGAGTAGTGCCCAACTCCAACTCAAAAATCATCAACATTGCATTTGAATGGTTCATCGGAATCACAACTCACTATCTCGATTAATCCTCGAGCATGATAGCTACCCAAAGATATCAAAAAATGCAGCCATTCCCTTGCATCCCCTTTACCCCTTCTATAAAGAAGATTGTCATCCATATACTGTAGTAGAAGAATGAACATGTCTCCAGGGATGTAACTTGCAGAGAAACCGCATTGTACCACTTGCTTCACCATGCATGCTAGAATGCCAGCGGATAGAACGAAGAGTAAGGGAGCCAATGGGCAACCCTCATGTAATCCTTGTTGCGGTTACATGAAACATCCTTTAACACATCTATTCATACACGAGCCACATATTTTCGTGAAGCCTCCGCTTGCCAATATTGACCATAAAAAGTGCCACTCCATGTAGTAGTATGCTTCGGAGAAACCCACCTTGCATGCTAGAATGTCAGCGGTCGGAACAAAGAGTAAGGGAGCCAATGTGCAACCCTCATGTAATACTTGTTGCAGTTAAATGAAACCTCTTTTTGCACATCTATTCATACACGAGATACATATTTTCGTGAAGCCCCTGTTTGCTACTATTGACCATAAAAAGTGCCACTCCATGTAGTAGTATGCTTCGGAGAAACCCACCTTCCAAAGTAATCCACTGGTCTGTCACGTGGCTATCACTAAACTATCCACTATCTGTTTAAGGTCAACTGTACCGAGGAAACAATGTCATCTAGGACCCCTCTTAACCTGTCGGTCAATACCTTAATCACCATGAGATATAAAGCATTCGACAAGATAATGGTGCAAAAATTCTCCACCCGCTCCAAGTCTTCCTTCTTAGGTAGGAGGAACACGAGTTCTTTGTTAACTTTATCAAAACCTGCATTTCCTTATGCAAATTCGAAAGAAACCTCGGGATTACAAAAATCCCTAGGTACTACAACATCTTTTTTCTATTTGCTACACCGATATTGCATCTTGAACGCGCGACATTGTTTAATATTTTTTTATCCAGATACTACAAAGGAAACACATTTTGAATCTACGACACCAATATCACACATCCGAAATGCGATATTATATGGAGCTTCAGAAAATGACTTAATTCCAGGGGCTTCCCAGTATATCGCATTCTTGATATGCGTTATAGGTAAACATTCCTGGATGATACAATTGTAGGTAGTTTCTCTTATATCGCAAGCTTGATATGCGCTATAGCGAGAACTTCTTGGAAATGATGCAATTCCAGGGAATTTCTCCTATATCGCATGCCAGGAATGCGATATTGGAGAAACACCCTGAATTGCATCATTTTCAGGAAGTTTTGGCATAGAGATATTCATTCATAATAGGTCTTCATTTCTACATTGAAGTTGGAATAAACTAAATGCACATGTTTGTAATATATCCATTCATCCACATTGAAATTGGAATAAATAAAATGCATACAATCATTCACATCATTTCCAGGAAGATTTGACATTCAACAGTTTTGTTGAACTCTCACCACAACGATGTTGGAATCAACAAATTGCACACATAATTGACTCCTAAACAATCAGAAACATTAAAATTTCATTAACTTAAAGTTTTACAAAATGTGTTTCCATGAACATCATCATATGATACACTACACCACTCATAGTAAAAAAAATTCAATTTCTGATTCTATAGCCTTCTTCTCCGTTGATATGTCCTCGTTGTATCATATGGATTAAAGGATAATAAACGACTGTCCTCATCTATCATCGTTATTTGGGAGGGTCCTGCACCGTCGCCCTCATATGTTAGCATTGGTGGCGGTGTAAGCGTGCAGTAAATGGGTGAGTATCCTTAACGTCCACGTCCAGCCTCATCGGTGCCTGTGGTGTTAGCATGTATTCACTCGGTCGCTCGACAACTGGTGTGACGAACTGGGTCTCCAATTCCGTGGATGGAACATCTGCATCTGCCCTCGTATCTTCCTCTACCACTGGTACGACATGTGATTCACGTGCTCTGCCCCTGCCTCTTCCTCTCCCTCTAGCCCTTCCTCGTCTAGCCTCTGCCTGAGCCTATTCAACATGCTCTTCGTGTATCATGAGCGCATTTGTATTGGGAGAAAACATTAAGATGATTATTCCATGAACTCTAGGCTCTCTTATATAGGGGAGTAGCCTATGGGTAAATTACAGAAGTCATACATAAGAAGAGAAAATTACAAAACGGTACATAAAATATAAATATATCTCTACACTCCTCCTCAAGGTGGAGCATAGATGTCGATCATGCTCAGCTTTGACGAGCATTTCTGAACTGAGTAAGGCCTTGGTGAAGATATCTGCAGTCTGGTCCCCTAAGCTGACATGAGATGTAGAAATAAAGCCCTCATGAATCATATCTCGTATATAGTGGCAATCAACCTTAATGTGCTTGGTGCGTTCATAAAATGCTGGATTATTTGCAATGAATATAACAACCTGATTGTCACATTCCAGTGCCATAGGAAGAGGAACCTCTATATGTAAATATGCAAGCAAAGCTCGAATCCACATCATTTCTGTACTAACCTGGGCCATTGCCCTATATTCAGACTCAACACTGGATCTGGCTACAACAGTTTGCTTCTTGCTTCTCCATGAGACAAGAGAATCTCCAATGTATACAACAAATCCAGTTGTAGACTTCCTATCCTTTGGGCATCCTGCATAATCTGCATCCACGCGCATGCTGAGATGGTGACCTCTTTGCCTTTGCTAAACAGTAGACCTGCACCAAGAGATGATTTAAGATACCCGAGTATCATTTGTATAGCATCCATATGCTTGACGTGGTTTCTCCATGAACTGGCTCACCCGACTAACAACGAATGAGATGTCGGGTCTGGTTATGGTAACATAAAGGAGCTTTCCTACCAACTCTCTGTATCTCCTCATGTTAACCTCGTCAGTGTCATCATCATATAGTTTCATGCTTGGATCCATAGGTGTAGTGGCCGGTCGACATCCAAGCATTCCAGTGTCACTCAGTAAATCAGTAACATATTTCCTCTGGGTCATCACAAGTCCCTGTTTGATTTTTGGCAAACTCCAGTCTTAGAAAATACCTAAGTGTTCCAAGGTCCTTGGTGACAAATTCATGACCCAGAAGTTCTTTTGCCCTATTGATTCCTTGTATGTCGTCTCCTGTAATGAGAATATCATCAACATATACCATGATAGCTATCATACCTCTGGATGTTCTCTATACAAAGAGAGAATGATCTGCATTTGAACGTTCATACCTATGTTTCTCAAATAAGTCCGAAAGCTTCTGGAACCAAGCTATAGAGCTCTGCTTAAGGTCATAGATCGCCTTATGAAGTCTACACACCTGTGAACACTCCCCCTCAACAGCAAATCCAAGTGGCTTTTGCATGTAGACTTCTTCTTTAAGATCTCCATAAAGGAATGCATTCTTGACGTCTAATTGAAACAACGGACAATCTCGAATCACAACAACAGAGAGAAGAACCCGTAAGGTGGAATGACGAGCTACAAGAGAAAATGTATCAAGATAATCCACTCCGTAAGTCTGAGTAAATCTGCATGCAACCAGGCGTGCCTTGTATCGGTCAATGCTTCCATCTGCATTTTGCTTACCTGTAAACACCCATTTACAGCTAACAGTGGATGCACCAATAGGAGCTGGTACAAGGCTCCAAGTGCCTCTCGACTGAAGAGCAGCCATCTCATCTTCCATAGCCAAGCGTCAGCGATTGTCCCTCAAAGCCTCCTGATAATTCCGTGGAATACCCACGGCTGATAATGCGATTGCAAAAGATCTGAAGTCACCAGTCAAGCGATCAAAGGATACCACTGATGCTATCGGATGCGACGCACAGCTACGCTTCTGCTTCCGAAGAGCAATAGGTAAGTCCAAATCTGCATCCTCCAAATCTGTCCCATCTATACAATCCTGCTCAGGTAAACCGCTAGAGCCATTATTAGGAATTTTGTTATCAGAACATACCTCATGAGTGCTCGATGATGAGCGTGGACCATGAGCAGAAGCAGGTCAGAGGGTATAGTGGTGTGGCAATGGGGGAACTGGGATCGGTATAGGTGGTGGAGGTGGCGTAGATAATGGTGAGGACGATGGTGAGGGAGATGGTGGTGGTGACATGTATATGTTATCATCAGTATCTTAAGGTGTCAACCTATCTCCTGTAGGTGTAAAGAACATTATAGACTCAAAAAAGATGACATCGGCACTGGCATAATACTTTCTGCGCAAGGGATCATAATACCTGTACCCTTTTTGTGTCCTGGAGTACCCAACAAATACACATTTGATAGCTTTAGGAGAGAACTTGTCAACACATGGAGACAATTGGTGGACAAAGGCAACGAAGCCGAACACACGAGGAGTGAGTGAGAATAATTCCTTGTCAGGAAATGCAAGAGAGAATGGAATTTTCTCACCAAGAACTGATGAGGGCATGTGATTTATAAGATAACATGCCATAAGGACAATATCGCCCCAAAAAGAATGAGGAGCACGACTCTGAATGAGGAGTGTCCTCGTGACATCAAGCAAATGACGATGTTTCCTTTCTGCAATGCCATTTTGCTGGGAAGTATATGCATATGAAATTTGGTGAATGATACCCTGGGTTGAAAAATATGTAGATAGGGTATGCGTACACAGTTCCAAGGCATTATCAACTTTCACAGAAGCAGAAAAATATTTTGAACTTCAGTCAAAAAGGTTTTGATAAAATCTGTAGCTTCAGATTTATTCTTTACTAAAAAGACCCATGACAGACGAGAAAAATCATCAACAACAACTAGGTAAAACATGTGCTCCTGGTGATCGGGAAACACGACTGGGACCCCAAATATCGATATGAAACAACTCAAAAATGGAGCTACCGCTCCGACTCTGACAACTGGAAAAGGTAGAACGATGGTGCTTTCTCAGCTGACATGCCTCACATTGGAAGGATGTGTGAGGCGAGACCTGAGGCAGGACACGACAAAGTTTCTGGAGCGGGAGATGACCAAAGCGCATGTGCCACAGAATGGTGAAGCATATCCGACAGATAAGGAGGAATGCCCATCATAGGGAGTTCGAAGCAGGCGATAGAGGCCGCCCTGCTCACGACCATACCTAATCGCCTTGCCCGTAAGGATGTCCTGAAAAACAAGAGAGGAGAGGTCAAAAATGGATCAACAATGTAAGTCCTTGGTAAGCTGGCTAATGGACAACAAATTCATAAAAAATTCAAGTGCATATAAAACATTCTGTAAATGCATAGAGGGTGTCAGACTGATCTCCCCCTGTCCTGTAATCGGGGAATGAGTTCCATCTGCAATAACTATTGTTCGTCCTGGAGGGATAGGCCTGTATGCTGTAATCTGATTCCTGTCTCCACACAAGTGATGTGTGGCACCAGAATTCATAATCCACTCGTACATCAGATCCACAACTGCTAGTAAGTGCATGAGTACTACCTGAGGTGCTGGAGGAGGCTGATGCATTCACATCGGAGTGGCTCCCAGGGGCCGAGGAAGACACGACAGGAATAGATGGAGGTATAATACTTCTCAATCGTGCCACAAGATCATCAAACCGCTGATCCATAGAAGCTGCAAGGGGTTCGATCTGCTCGGCCACACGAGCAAAAGCTGAAAATCCATGCTTGGAGTAGCATGTATCTTCGGTATGTCCAGAACAATGACAGAAGGTGCATGACTGACGACACAACATCCTCTGCCTCGGGGTCCTCGTCCACGAAGATGAGAAAAACCTCCTCGACCTCGAGAGGCAACCATTGCTGAAGATGACTGGCCGGTGATAGAAGATGGAACAGTGATCCGAATGAGTCTACGAAAAGCTTCCTCCATAGGAGGAATGGTCAAGTCCGCCAGAATCTGAGAAAGGGCTGCCTCATACTCAGGATCATGGCCTGCCAAGAAGACACCAACCATGGTGGCATTCCGACAAGTCTTCTGCTGCTCAGGGATCAAATTGAGAGGCATGAAGCTATATAGCTTCTCGAACATCCCACGCAGTGATGTATATAACGAGTGAAGGGGGCATCCATTCTGCTTAACAGTGAAAATATCATCTTGAAACTGTAGAATCTTCGTTTCGTTCTTAACCTGGGAATAGGTAGCAGCAAGAATGTCCCACATGGCCTTGGCTGTGGGTTGATGAAGTATGTCATTGGCAATCTCCAGTGTCAATGTACATGACAGCCAAACTTTGGCATAAGCATCATCTGCCTCCCATGAGGCGTTGACTCCAGTCTTCTCGACTAGTTCTTCCTCAGTAAGAATATGTTTCTTACCCGTAGACTTCATCATACTCATGAACTGCATTGTCCACAGTTCATAGTTTGTTCCGTCTATTTTGACAATATGCGTTGGACCTCTGAATGCGTCAGTAGAGGGAACATCGACTTTACTTTCTGACATGAGTTCGACGGAGAAAGACTACAGAGTGAAGACCTGCAAAGATAATTGTCTACACGGACATGTGGGGTTTGGTTGCACATGTAGACTCAAACTACAACCAACCCCATTAATGAAGTGAAATGTGCGCGCGAGGGAAGATGTAGGACCACATAGAGCCAGATGGGGTTACACCCTAGGTCACGCAACCACGCACCTTGAGTCGTGCAAGAGCACGCAGGTGCAGTGCGCGCTAGACCTGCACGGAGAGGAACCCGACGGGGTTCACGGGTTCACGGCGCAAACGCAAGCAGGGTTCACGAGACCTGGGGTAGACCTGCACGGAGAGGGACCCGGTGCAGGCAGCGCGCAAGATCCACGATGCAGGCAGTGCACGGAGAAGGATCGGTAGCGTGCAAGGGTCACACGGGGATGGGAGGTGGGGCTAAGTTCAGGGTTAGGGCATGGGAGCTTCGATTTAGGACCGCCGCTCTAATACCATGTTGGGAGAAAACATTAAGATGATTATCCCATGAACCCTAGGCTCTCTTGTATAGAGGAGTAGCCTATGGGTAAATTACAGAAGACATACACAAGAAGAGAAAATTACGAAACGGTACATAAAACATAAATATATCTCTACAATTTGCAAATTGGAATGGCCACCATTGCTCCATTTCAGCCTTTGCCTGAATTGCAATCTCCCGACACTCTTGATGTTCGGTATCATATATGTGGTCCCATCTGGACATCTGCATAAAAAAAGAATACACATAGTGGTTACTTTTAAGGAAATGCCCCTGTAAAAGTAACAAAATATTTAGTGAGTATTCTTACGTTGCTTGTCAAAGTAGCCCCTAATCGACCTACAAATCTCCTCGTAATCATTCTGTACCAATCCATATAGCCTGGAGTTGCAATGATCCCATTGGATTAGTCGAGGGCAACAAATCTATCCACTTGATCATCCCACTCACAGATCTGCATCCAATGTTTGGACCTCCAATCAATATGTACTTTTCTCCTCAAGTCGATGGCATGGAGGTCCTCGAAGGTAAAACACAACACTGAAATGTTCTGACGGCTGCCAAATTGATGAAGAATGTGGTCCGGAAAATAATATTCCACAATGTGAAAGTATATCAACGGTACCCTTGTCCTCCAAATGTTTTATCCCTCCAGACAACATGCAGATAGATATGTAGATCATCATCATATAACGTCCACATCATCTGCACGAAAAATCGATATGTAATTTAATGGCCGTTATTTGAAGAAAATTGATGGAATGTGTTGCTGCTTATTTATCTGCTCTGGTGATTGCATGTCAAAAGCGTCGTAGTATGGTCTCACGATGTGGGTTGGTTGTCGACGATGTGCAAATGCCGCAACCCAACGAATTCCTAACGGATGGTCGTACCACTGCGGTGTTCCCTGATTATTAGAGTAATGCGTGGAAAATGCTCCCATGCACACAACTGATAAATATGACCGAGCTTCCACTCTCCTTGGTTGCTATTAGATGCATGTATAGGAAAGAGAGTACCACAAATCCCCAGCTCGGCATCCTAGAGTACTGTAGATCATGCAAATGTGGTATGGTTGCAAAAATCGGTAGTCAGTACTCGTTCGGTTGGGTCACTGACTAAGGGTTAATCGGCAGTTGCACAACTAATCGGATTTAGTTGGACTTTAATCGATTTTGAATTTTTAATTACTTTAAATATATAAATCATTTTTATGCATATATTCTTATATATTTACACAATGTAATTTTTTATATTATCGTGATGAAAGAAAAGAAGTAATTGAATTTAAATAAAACATTAAGCATATTAGAATAAGTTTTTTTAAAAAAGTAAAAAATTACGGTATCTCCGAGTAAAAATCGATCGACTAATCAGCTTTGTCAGAATTAGTCAATACTCGGTCGGCCACCCCACTAACTAAACTAGTTGGACCTACTAGTTGGGTCAATCGGGGGATTTTTACAACAACGAGATGTGGCAATGTAACCAGAGAAATCAATGACTTGTGTATTATGAATAAAACATCTCCCAACAACTGTAAAATGTACACTTGTGCATGCCTTTGCAAGTCCACTTCATCAACATATGGTGGCAGTTCTACAAATGTATAAATAATCAGCTCGCCAAAACTCCGTTGCCAACAATCTCAGAAGGTAGAGGCCTGACACCTAAAAGCTGCTTGCATGTGTCAGCCCACGTCGCTCCAGCGGTGGTCTCTCCTATAACCGCTTGTCCATCGATCCGTAACGCCAAGATGAAAGCGACATCCTACAGCGTAATGGTCATCGTTCCACTAGACACGTGGAAAGTATGCGTATCAAGCCTCCATCGCTCCACCAAGGCCGTAATTAAATGCTAATCTAACGCGATAAATTCCAATTTCAAAATACATCCAAATCCTACTTGAGCTATATGTGGTCGTCCAAAGGGATGCGGCGTACATGTGTTTCTCGTCGTCGACAATGCAACCACGATGATACCTGTAATTTGAATGATTCAAGATATTTTAGGAAAAACAATTAGTAATTTGAAATTATTAAATGACTTACGTCGCCTGCCCAAACACGACATGAACGATGTCGCTCATGCCGCGTCAAAATGGATGGATTAAGCGGTTCAGGGTCCATTCGCAATAAATAATTATCAATTTAGAAAGCACTATAAAATGCTTAAATTTATATCAAGCAACAAAAATTATTATCAACATAACGCGTCTAAAAAAAGGAAAACTTACTCAAACCAGGGCATTTTCTTTTGTTATGCCCTTCTCTTCTACATGTGCTACATTTATTTTTATTCCTTTCTGATGGTTGTACATTAGACGTGGATGCTTGAGAATGCCATCTATTTTTATTAGGACAACCACGTTTGTATGACCAAGTACACCACAAAAAGAACATCTATTTTGTCGAATGACATTCTTAACATCTATTTCATTATGAAACCTAGTTGACCGTGTGCGACTTTTGCTAAGCTTACGCTTTTTTTCGAGATGTAATTCCAGGTACTCCAATGGGGCCCCCGTTTTCCAGTCACCAATTAGAAAAAAACCGCCCTTCGTAAACTTTTAATTGCTGCTGCCTTGTGGTACCATTCACCAACATAAGTGTCAACCTCTGCTCGATGTTTCGAAATGATCGCGACAACGCAGGAACATGGAATACAATAAATTTGCTATTTATTACAGGTACATGTTTGTTGGTTCAAGTTTACCGTGTACCATTTGCGACCTCGAGTCCCATACTGTGTATATCGAACACCATTCAATACCTCAAATAATATGTCCGACTGTCTTTATATTTGGGTTATTGTGTGTCCGTTCGCAGCTGCACTTCAACAGTGCAGCTCTGATGCTGTAAAATGCGTGAATTTTCCCCCTGGCACGAGGGTAGTGATAGCCTCGTCTGCACGCTCATTGAAGTATAAGACACAATTATAAAAGATCTTCTCGATGAATGCAGAAATTGGCAAACTTCGGGCATCTTGAAGAACTGCATTATAGCTTTCACTAAGATTTGTAATCATCTGCCCATATCTATAACCACCATCATATGCTAAAGTCCATTGCTCCCTGCGACAATCATGAGTTGAAAACCATCTAACTGCATATGTGTTCCACTACTGCAATTTTCTCATGAAATACACAAACTTCCTAATAATCTTTTGAAATACGACTGCCTGTATCAATGCTTTTGTAGAGCCATTCTTAAAAATATTGTTGAAGTTGCTTGCGACATGCCTTAAACAAAAGCGCAAGTATGCAAAAGGTTCTAATAGGTCAACATCAACATCATTCATTGCAGATTTTATGCCAGAATTGCGGTCAGAAATGATACATATTGGCCCTGCACGAATATCAATTACTCTCATATGTAGCAACGAAAGAAACCACTTATATAAAGGACCAGATTCCTCGTCAACAATTCCGAATGCAAGAGGAACGATATGTTTATCTCCATCAATTCCGCAAGTAATCAACAATTTCCGTTTGTACTTGCTATACAAATGAGTCCCATCAATACTAATTAAAGGCCTGCAATATTTAAATGCTTCAATGCAATGGCCAAATGCCCAAACATAATTGAAATCTACGATAATGTGGTTTCTGAAGGTCGGGATGTTGGCTATGTTCGATATCTATTTCAATTTTCGGAATGGCAGCCTTCATTGCATGCAAAAAATAAAGCATCTCGGTATAAGACTTCTTTCAATCACCGAATATTCTTCCAATTGCTCTCACCCCAAAAAATAGTAAACAGGGAACAATTAGTTGGGGAATTTGTTCATCGGCTCGCATCTCCTCATTTACGACATTATCTTCAACATTAATGATCATTGTCCTCTTCCAGCTCATCACCGGTTCCCCAAGGGATGAAGTCGTCCAAGGCATAATTAACCCTCTCAGCAAGGCGTCACTCATGCGCCATTCATGATCTGTATATGGCTACGGTATGGGCACATTGGTGCTACGGACAACAAAGGGTTCGAAAGCAAGGCGATCGTCCACATTAATAACATTCAACACTTCGCCTATTGATAGACTTTCAATAATAATGTCAGTTGGTGTCGATTTCCCAATGTTCCGAGCATACACAAAACTCCTTGTACATCGTCATCATCATCATCGACGATAGACGAAAACGTATGCTCTTTGCTTGCATCGTGAGGGATGCGATGTAATAGTTTGATTTTTTGATTGTTCATGTCCAAGTTGAACTTACGGTAGACTAGGTTCAACAACTCATTGAAGGTCATAATCGACATTAACCCAAAACCACACACATTGGATGTCGAAGAAGCAAGTCTCATCCTTTAAATGGAACATACAATAGATCGACTTCATTCCGACCTAATACGTTAGGCAACATATAACTCAACATTATAGGAACATGAAATTGAAGAAAATACGTGTATTATATATCATAAACCTAACAACATAAAAATTCAAGGATTTTACCAAAGCTTTCGAGATATAATAGAGGACATGGGAAGAGAGGCAGCGACACAGGAGGAGGCGGAGGAGGAGAACCGTAGAGGAGGTGGCGGAGCGGGAGGAGGAGGCGGCGGAGCAGGAGGTCGAACGGAGGCGACTGAGCAACATGTCTACTTAGGGATTTTCACGCTTGCAGAGAAGCAGAAGAGGAAGTACGAGACGATCGCCAGAGGAAGCAATGCGGGATTTAATGGGGGTTTTAGAGGATATCACATTTCAAATGTGCGATACTGGTGTCGCACATTCGAAATGCATTTCCTTTGTAGTATCTGGTTAAAATAAAAACATTAAACGATGTTGCACATTCAAGATGCGACACCGTTGTAGTATCTAAATAAAAAAAGATGTAGTACCTTGGGATTTTTGTAATCTCGAGGTACTAAGGAATTTCCTTCATGGAAATTCGTCCATTAAGGCTGCCGCATCACCCCCTACCACAAAATTGGGGATCCATCTGGCCCTGACATTCCATATGCATTCAAATCTAACACCACTGCTCTCTCTTTCTCCCTTCCATATTCAAGCATCTTGTATGTGTCATGGTGGGTAGATAGAGCTGAGGCTCCAATACCAATCCACATCTACTCTATAGGTCCCTTCATGTGAGAAGTATTTGTAAATAATTTGCCAAAGCCTATCCCATTTGGATGTCATCCTCAAATAAAATTCGTCCATGACCAAGCTATGTGTCATGTTCCGACACCTTCTACTACAAGCGACTGCATAGAAGAATCTAGTATAGGCATCTCCCTATTTGATCCATTTATGTCTGGATCTGACTCCATTTTCTCACCTTTTTATCTTCATCACGGATAATCTTGTGGAAACCAGCTCTCTCGTCTAGCTCTGCTGTAGATAAGTCATGATTGTTTTCAATTCCGTTGAGTCTGTAAACCTTAGCCTATGCAATGTCTCCAACATTACAAGAGGCTGACGAATCCCTCTTGAATCTATACATCCATTTGCATCGAGTCACTAACTTGTAGACTATTCGTGTAGCTACCGATCCTGCGCATTCCACCCATCTCCACTGTTCAACCATCCGTTCTTTGAATCCATCATGCCGAAGACACAGTATCTCGAATCTAACAAAAAGAACGAGGCTAAAACTTCCAATGGCATCTCTGTTCATGGACCCTAAAAAATGATCCAACCTCGAGTGGGACCCCGAGATTCTCCAGGTGTATCAGATGTTCGTCACATCAAAAACTTCCAATGGCATCTCTGTAACCATCTCTGCGAAGTCATTATGTCTAGGGTTTTGCTTGCAACAGTATTGGGGTCAGTCCGCGGATAGCAAGGTCACATTGAAATCCCCCCTAACAAGCCATGACACTGTTGGAAATCTCTCCTTGACCACGCGAGGCTCTGCCCATAGCTCCAACCTCACAGTCAACGGACTTGAAAGTCCATAAAAGCAAGGAACGACCAACTGCAAGTTCACAACAAGACCTTGGAGTATAGAGTGATATCACAAAACAACTAGTAATCGTCACAATCAATACATATACATCTCCCTTCCATGCAATAAGAGTCCCCCTCACACTCCCAACCACATTAGTTGCTTGGAAATTTGAGAATGTCAGCATGTTCAGAGAAGTCCACAGTTATTCTAACAAACCACAAACATTTGTCTTCGAAAACATGATCACTTCCCCGTGCCAACCACAAATTATGGAACCCACCAATCGTCTCTTCTCCGGGTTCTGAGCCCCCTTAAATTCCAAGAGATAATCGTCATAGTGAACTCCTGTTGGTGTTTGGACTAGTGGTTCTTACCACTTTCGTCATGCTAGTAATGGCCCATGATATTTCTTGTTTTCCTTAGGATGAAACGAGTTGACGGAGGGTGTGTTGCCCTCGGTTCTTAGTATATATGGCTCTTGCATAGCGGTGCCTACGCTAGGTGCTCTATTGGTGGCACGTACCCTTCTCACGTACATGATATGAGCATCAGTTCCCGTGTCATTGACTGGGCACTTCATCTCTTATGGTTTATTCCCTGTCGAAGTAGCTTGGACGAGAGCAACAATCCATCCTGTGTTGTTATAAATTCTGGTTGCATCAACAACCTCTTCTACTGTTGGGAGATCATAATCAAGACCCTTCCCCACTGTGCTAGTTCGAGGATCCGAAGACAAGTCTTGGGTGAACCAGAGTCCAACTGTATCTGTTCGACAATCGGATCCAATAAGAGGGTCTTCCCAGATCCAGGTTAGGAGATAAGCTTGATCCACCCCTTGAACTTCCTCTCTAATCTTAGTCTTCAAAAGTCTATATAGGATTCATTCCCTCCCTCCAATCTTGCACCTCGGGGTTCACGTGTTTGAATAGTCCAAGACGGACCTTGCCAGCTTTGCGGTGGTAACCGCCATCACCGATGGCTTCATCGTTGCCACAATAACCTCCTCCAACAACATACCCACCTCCCCGATTGAAGGCTTTTCTTGTAGTCCTTTACCTTCATCGTCAACTTGTCCTCCATCTGGTCCGATAATGGTGTATCCATTAACGTTTACTTTGGCTCTGGTGGTGGTAGAAACTCTTCAATTCCTAATCGGAAGATGGTGCAGCTACAATTAGCAAACTGACATAGAAGGGTCACACCACTACCCATCAAGGCAATGATCACCGAGTTGATGTCGGAGCTTGGCTTCTGGCCGTTTGATATGATCTCCTTGACCTCTTCCAACTCCCTGGGAGCGACCTTTATCGAAGTAAGAGTTCTTGAAAGGATGTGTGTGCAGCAAACCCTACTTCTCATCGTCTAGGAATCTACGCTCTCTCCATCTAACGGAATCCCCCCCGTTGAATGATCCTCCAAAAAATGTCATCTCGATGCGCAAGATCCCTCTCGCACGCACATAGTAGTCGCCGAAGGTGAGCACATCTCTTGCAAATGAGCTCCCTAGCTTCTCTTGAACACAGTCTTCACGGAAGAGACATCGAGGTTTCCTACGATGAATGGACCAATGAGTAGACTATCGTTCATTGCTACATCGAACTCCATGATCGGAGTTAAGGATTCTCCCTTCACCACCTCTACATATGAAGGAGCCCTCTTAGAGCCCCCACCCCTGACAGAGCTCTGCTGGGATGATAGGTGGAATAGTTTCACTTTCCACTCCAGACCTCTACCTTGTCGCATCCCCGAACACAAAACCCGACGATGTCTCGATCCTCCACATGCGAAGCATCAAACCGTGCAAGAGCACGCCGTCACATGGTGGATATGCTTGTCGTAGCACGGACAATGCCCCCTGAGCACCGCGACTTCCGATAGCTCACCACCTGCCACCCTCCCTCATCCCTTGAGATGGTGGCCCTCCTCACACCCTCACCCCTGCCGCTCGAACTTCTTCTTCTCCACAACCCCACTCCCTTATCCCGCTCTTGACTATGACCTTGCTCTCTCATAAGGATCATAATTGTAACTATTAAACTTCATGGGTATACATTTTGTCTGTGTTTCTGTGAGGAGGGTATATCTATTATAACTTCATCTTTGTCAAGTCCTGACTTTATATAATCTTGTGGCTCAATCAGATGTTTGTCAGAGGTTTACAAGTTATTAAATATGGTTTTTGGTAATAATAACATGCTTTACTATTTGGATTTTGGATGAATGATTAATTATCGAAATATACCCTGAACATGTTTTACAATTTGGAATTTGAAAGATTTATTAACAACACAAGTCTTTTGTTTGTGCACTTATAACAAATTTAGTAGGCATGTATTAATGAACTATGGTGGAGATGTAGGGCTAAATGTGATAATTTGATTCTTGAAGGCTGCGATGTCATCTACTAAAGCTGTGATATATAGCAATCAAAATTCATATGAATAGCAGCAAGTCACGAATTATGAAATTGCTGAGCTAAAAAAATTTCAATACTGCTCGTGCTACATTTTATCTCAGGATGTCCCCTTCTTCAACATGGATTTGAGCAAGAATCCATGTAGCTGACCTTACTTATAGTTGGAGAAGGCTTCATCCTTTTTTTTCATGTCCTTTTTCTCTCTTAGTTGAGTTTTGCTACATATTGTTTTTTTACCTTGTTTGTTCCCATGCTTCTTTGCTTTCTTACTCGCCCCCTAAAGTAGACTGGTTTACATGAATATCTTTCCATCTTTATGGGATGGAGTCACAAATGGGTACTGCTTTCCTTTTTGCAGTTTCAGGATCCTTGGTACCTTCACGTATCTACTAAGACACGTAGACCATCATATGGTGCTCCTTATCGTTACAGCCCATTTACATGCAGATCTATCATTTTACCAGGCTGTACAAACGAGATCCCTATTTTGAAAGCGACCACCATAGTGTTGGCCAGGTATGCTATCTATCCTCGGTGCTTTCTTGCAATAACATCTGCAGAAATGTGACATAGATGAGAGGCAACATAACCCAAAATGATTATACTATAAATAAAACAATGCATGTTGAGATGGTGAACTGGAGCTACAGTAAAGTTTGTGTACCAGGAGACCTAGGTTTTTGCCAGGAAATAAATCTCTGGTGAAACTGTAGGATATGGCTGCATATAGTGGTCGCAATAATGGCCTGTCCTTTCTCAAATCCTGCATATCGTGGGAGCTTTATGTGTTAGGATGTTCCTTTTAGGATGTACGCTTAAATGTCCATCCAATATTTCCACTGACGGCGTTTCATCCTTGCAACATGCATCATTAGAAAAATCGAGTAACATCAATGTCAGGGCATCACTTTTTGTATGCTAACTTTTGATCTTAGTGGGAAATTAATAAGTGGTTTGGTTATGTTAAAACAGAGTTCCTAAGGCCATTCACTGCGACTCTATGCGTTGACATGCATAGAGTGTCTACATGTACTTATTTTTTTGGGTTTTTACACCATGAATCTTAACATTTTTGTAAATTACTTTCTTTTGCATTTTTCGTAATTATACCTAACCCCTATAAACTTGCTAACTCTTACACCACAACCCTTATGGTTAATTCCTATTTATCTGACCGTTAAAGCGGATAAATCAGTAAAAATAGGTAATAGCAACGATTGTTGTTTATAAAATTTACAATATCATGCTCTTCTTTCCCCTCTAACCATGCTCCTTCCCCTCCAACCTTTGCCCAACCCACTTCACCTCCCCTCCATCGCATCGCCTCCACAGAAACCCCCTCCCCTCTGTCAAGCTACCTCCACTGAGAGTCCCTCCCCTCTGTCATGCTGCCTTTGTCGACCCCCTCTCCTCCGTCGTGCTGCCTTCACTGAGACCCCTTCCCCTTCCTCCACTTGCAACCAAAACCCCCCAAAAATCCTCTTCTCCACTGTTGCAAAGAACCTCGTGATCACATCAACTTCCTGTCAGACGAACTCCTCAACACATCCTCTCCTTCCTTATGTCCACCAAGAATCACGCTATCACCTCCCTCGTATCTCATTGCTGGAGGTACCTTTGGATCCGTGTTCCCTCCCTTGACTTCTCCCTTGACCACTTCAAGGCCAAGCCCTCCTCTTATCGGCGCTCCATCGAGTTGAGCCTTTGCCTCTTTGTCTCCTATATCCTCCATCGCTTCTTCGCCAATATATTTTCCTGCTGCAACACATTGGATACTATCCTGATGAATGATCGTTGGATCAGATACATCGCACCAAGATCCGTTTTACAAACTCTTTCTGCGGTTCTACATCTTCGCACCAGCCATATATTTACCTTGTACCATTTATAGATGAACGCTATTCAGGCGGTTGTTGAATATCTGCTGCTGCCGTATTTTGATTAGTATCCTATGTCCTTATGAATGTGTTTTTCCATTTTTAGTAACATTATTGCTTCACACTGTTGTGACTAAGCCGAATAAATTGGCGAGGTGGGGAGGTGGGGAGGCTCTGAGAGTGTAAAATTAGAAGTGTGTGCGACAATTTGGTGTATATGGCTGGGTAGAAACAATGTGATTTATGATGGGTAAAGATTCTATTCTGAAATTGTACTTGGGCATGCCGGGGCCCTCCTGACTTCCTGGCGGTTGTAATTACTTAGTTTTCATTAATATATTTTTTGGATGGTCCTCTGAAGGAGGCCCATCCCACTGTTCATTAAAAAAAAATAAATAAATTGGCGAGCATCTTGTGCTTGTGTCCCAACCTAGTGAATCTAGGCATTGTGCACTGCCCTGATCTTCAGAACGCATGGGTAACCTTCGAGTTCATCGTGAAGATCGTCCACCTTTTGCTAAAACGCACCGGCAGGATGCTGCCAGTAAAGTTTGGAGGCAGTGTTCAGGAATTCAGCCCGTGCGGCTGCATATGCGGCCACATATGCCTATGTGGACCCATCGCTGCAGCATATTCCTGAAACGAGGCATTACACATCCCCATGCACATATGCGGGCCACATATGCCGCTTACGTGAGTCACATATGCAGTTGAAGCGGTTTGGGGACTCCAATAAACTCTAATCGGATCTGATTAGATTATTGAAAATTTGAAGCACTTAATTTGCTTTCTCTGGAATACTTTACTTCTGCTGCTGCCACCATATCTTACCATTGCCATCATATTTTTACTATGTTTTTTTTGTCATTTTTGGTCATAGGAACCAATATTTACATATTTACATTATAAAATATGACTTTTTACCAATGAAGAATGTTCTAACTTCTAAATTGAAAGTCCATATTTATAATATTAAATCTTGTCAATTCAATTGTAGTATTTTTGTAGATATTTATTCATTTTGAAATAAAAATTATAAAACCGTTTAGTTTTGCATATACACCGCATATACCCCGTATCCGTTTAATTGCTATTCGGTAACCTGTCCGAATGCATACACATACCGCATTCCTGAACCTTGCATGGAGGTCGAGTGCATAGAGGGAGGTGAGGTTGGAAAGGTTAGGGATGGTTTCATCGAGCCGGTTGCAACGGAGGGAGAGAGCCTAGAGGAAGGAGAGTGTAGAGAAGGCAGAGGAGGCGAGTTCGCCGGCAAGGCCGATGGTGGGAAGGCAGAGAAATTGGAAGGAGAGAAGGAGATGGAAGATCCATAATAGGATTTTTCTCTGTTTAAATTAACTTGAGATTAACCAAAGTAACTAACTCAAATAAAGTTAAAATTGATGGCATGGTTTGTGGTGTAAGGAGTATATTTGCAAGGTTTAGGTTATAACTACGAAGGATATATGTTTGAGAAGGTAATTTGCAAAATTTTTAGGATTCATGGTGTAAAAATACCTTTTTTTGGAAAATAAAAGTAGGTGGTCACCCATAAGCTCCATAGTATTTACAAGTGTCTAAGCCAATAATTAATGAACATAGTGGATGCATGTTCTCTAGGGTCTCTATTTTAAAGCAAGAAATCTCCTAGAAAACCAAATCCAACACACAATGAAAATTGTAGTCTGCTCAGATCTGGCCTGGTACATTAAATTGTCAAGAACTAATGATTTGATGTGTCTAAACACTCCAACTCAACCTTTTGCCAAACCTCGGTGATGTCGCATCAACAACCGAAAAAAGATGCTCGATGTTTCCACCTCCCCGCAAAATGGACAAGAAGCTACTATGTTTGGAATAAAATGTGCACTGAATGTCCGCGTAACTAACATCTTCCTATTTAAGAGCCACATAAAGATCTTCACTAACCCACACATTCCAAATTAACCCGCAATCTTATGCCAAGTCTGCATCTGGCATTACTATATGGCCCATTGACATTTTGTATGCTGTTTAGCCAAAACCTAGTGATCAAGTCTCCCACTCAATCCCTCACCAATTAGATGCTCCACTATGCTGCCAAACTCCAGTACATGGTCATGCAAAAGGTTTAATCCAAAGATATGTATCCCACACAACACCTTTCTTGCTCGAAATAGAATTCATGATGGAAGCCTATGTAAAACAACTAATTCGATGAGCTTGAAAAATCTGTCTTTTAAGGCTTCCATATCAGTCCAATCATCCAACTAGAAGAAAAAAGTTTTTACTAATCGCCCCGCCTAGTGATGATTTGGAACAACATCTTGCACTATAGTACCACCCCTCAAGAAGTTTGAAGCTGATCTCCCCACACTGTCCTTCATGTTTAGATTAACATTCATGCCATAGATGCTCCAAACCAACTGACATAACAAATCATCCCTTATCCCCCCACCACCATTTTGCAAGCAATGTCTTGTTCATAGTTGCAATTGTAAAACACCTATCCCTCTTTCCACAATAGACCTATACATTGATACCTAAGCCAGTAAGCCATCGAGGCTATACCTTTACTTTCTTCTCAAGGGTGGTCCATGAAAATCTCCTTATTTCCCCATAAAGTCTGAAAGGTAACATAGCAAGTCCAATCATCTTCCCATCGAAAGACATCTAGATTTTTATTTTGCTAACTTTCTTTCCATCTTTTCTACTAGTGGAATCTATTCCTCGTATCTCCTATAACCAGAAAAACGCCTAAATATTGCAGTGACATGGAGTGGTTAGGCATCCCTAATAGTTTTCTACACTTTACTTTCTCAACCACATAAGACCAAAAAGGAATAAATGATTTAAACCTACTCATGCGTAGGCCCAAGAAGCCCCCAAAGATGATGAGCAACATCTTGAGCTTCCCGACCTCGATATACCCCTCCATGAAATGAAGGTACGTATTACAAGATAAAAAAAAGCACTCCTACCATGAAACATTTGAAAACTGTTCTACAACACCCACCTAGTAGTGATGGCTAAAGCATTCGCCACAACCCATAATTACAAAAAGTAGATATGAAAGCATCTTCCCCACTATGATCGAAAGAAATGGACTTGAGGTCGTCTATTGATTAGCACCGAGACAGAGGTAGTGGCATATCTTTTCGTCAATGCTATCTAAAGATTGGGGAAGCCTCTCTTATGTAGCGAACACCACAAGTTCCATCTAACACAATCTAGGATTTTGAGAGATGATCCCCATCCCGCTTTTTCTTTCCACCCACCACATCTATTCCCCTTTCAGGAGGTACTTTAACCAAGAAGATTCAAAATTATCCATCTTCGACCTTGATTTGGAGAAAGCTGGTCTCCATTATCATGATTTATATTCCTCTTCTAAAGACACTTGAGAATGTTCCCACCTACTCCAAAATCAAAATCTTAAAAGATAAATGCATGCCAAAGAAGAAATCCAAATTACCCTCCTCCATTGGTCCTATCACAGACATGTAATTAGCCAAGGGAATGTCCCGAGTCTGTCGCCTAGAGCTAGACCAAAAAAATCTCCTTATAACAAACCCAAGATGCCTTCGTACACCAATCGACAAAACACGAGTAGAAACGAAGAACACGTAAATGGTACCACCTTCCAAAATGCCCCCTGTAAAAGACAAGATGCTTTCTAGCTTGATGCTCTTCCATCTAGCTTCGCCACAAGTGGTAATCAATTAAACGCTAGGAGCCTTTTATAGCCCAGAGGTAGACTAGAGTAAGTGTAAAATGAACACGTGGGGTAACTAGAATCATCCCACACTCCATTGCTTCCTCCCATATCAATCCAAACTGGAAAGAAACCGAATTCTGTCGGCTGATTTTGAAACCAATCAAATCCTAAGATATCTAAGATCATAAAAACCCCTTTCATTTTATCTACTCATTCCACGAAAAAATAGTGCCATCAACATATACGGAAAGAAAAGAATGAATTGATTGAACAGTGAGGCCTAGGGTTCTCTAATATAAGAGGAGAAACCTGTGAGGCAAATTACATAATTGAGACCGAAAGAAAAGATAGTACATAAAACGTGAAAAGATAAATAATACCTCAATACTCCCTATCAAGATGGAGTGTAGATATCAATCATGCTCAACTTGGAACAACATATCTGGAATGACGCTGTAGCTATGGCCTAGGTGAATGCATTTGCTTTTTGTTCCCCTGAGTTGACGTGCGATGCGAGGTAGTGATGCAGCATGATAGCCATTTTTATGGACATTTGTGTTATTTATTCTAGTTAGTATTTGTTTTGTTTATTTGATTTTATTGCATTCCCATGTAAAAGGCTCATTATAAAAGGCCTCTTTTTATATTTTTCCTTTGATTTCTTCTTCCCTAATTTTAGGGATTTGTTGCTCCTTTTGAGGGGGAGTAGCCTCTATAAAGGGCTCCCTTTATATTAGGTTTTTTAAGTTGAATTGAGATTAATTTTCCCCATCCCTAATTCCTCTCTCTCTCTCTCTCTCTCTCTCGGGCGCAGCCCCTCATCCCCGTCCCCCTCTTTCCCAGCTCTTCCCCCCTTCGTTCCCAAACCCTAAACCGCCACCCCACACTGCCGCCATTCCCCATCCCCCTCTCCTCCCAACTCCGACCAGCCCTTCCACCCTCGATTCCTCTTCTCCACCCGATTCCGCCCCCTCCTCTTTCTCCTCTCCCCGTATCTCCGCCCACCTCTACAGCGCCGCCGCCCCTCGGCTTTCCTTCCTTCATCCCCGCGCCGCTGCTTATCCACGCCATCCCACTCGCCGGTCGACCACGCCTCCTCCCATCGCAGGCGCCAGCAACTGCACCCCTCCTACGCGCCGCACCTCTCGTTCCCACGCCGCCCGACTCCCTCCACCAGGCGCTGATTCCGCCTGCCCCCAGCCACAGCCTCCGGCCTCGTCCTCAAGCCTCAGCACCGCCTCGCCAACCACCCACCTTCCTCCTCAACCCCCATGGCCCCTTCACGACGGTGACCCGATTTCCCGGCCCTCCTCCAGTGCCCGCCAGAGCACCCGTTGTTGTGGTGCGCCACACCAACCCCCGCAGCCCTGGAAATCGCTGAAGCCAGCCACTGCCACGCCAGATCAGATCTGAAGCGCTGCTCCAAACTCCGTGTCGGTTGTGGTATGAGCGATATTTTTCCCATTTTATTCCACCGCATAATATAGTTTGTGGATTGTTATATTGTTGACTTGGTTTGGTGAATCGTTGAGACCCCTAGTAGTGCAATATTGCGATAAATTTTCTAATCCTCGTAACTCATCTATTTGCCCTAACTTTTGTGGATCACAATCGGTGCTAAACGCGAATACTTGACTATTGTTGTTGCTGAATTTGGCCTGTCGTGCATCATTTCTTGTTCATTCGTCGTTTTGTTTCAATAATACCATTGCTCGACTCATCATTTAGGTTATTGAACGCATAGGTTGCATCAATTTGGTATCAGAGCCTCACGATTCTGCATCTCGTCTGCATCCCTTTTATTCGTTGCATATAAAACCAAAAAAAAACCCACAACACAAACCCACAAAAAAAAACAACAAAAAAACCCACAAAACAAAACCCTAGGATACCCATGGCCGACAAACCTAGTGGCTCAAAACCCCCCTCCACCCCACACCCTGAACTATCACTGGAATCCCTAGCTGCTCACATGCAACAAATGCAAAAAATGATTGAACAGATGTGTGGACAAATTGCTACCTTGAATAGTCGTATGATAGGCAACGATCTTACTGATGAAACTCTCAACAAAGGTCGACGCACTCACCAGAAACCACACTCCCGGAAAAGCACTTCCCGAGACTCTAGCTCTTCTACTTCTGACGGACATGTTAGTGATTATCATTCACAGGAGAGTGAACAAGAAGAACCCAAAGAATACACCCCTTTCCTCCCCAAGACTCCAGACCCATACACCTTTGGCTATACTCCGCAAACTAATGGTGAACATCAATTTCCACCACGAAATGGACCCAAGTCCGACGATGGGTGGGATCGAGGTATCCGTCTCGATGTCCCAGAATTTGACGGAGGACGAGATCCTGACATCTTTTTAGACTGGCTCCAAGCCGTCGAACACTTCTTTGTGTGGAAGTCCATGCCTAGCGAACGTAAAGTCCAATTCGTCACGATAAAATTAAAGGGACATGCGCTATTATGGTGGGACCGTTTGCAGTCTGAACGCAAACGAAAGGGAAAAAGTAAAATCCGCAGCTGGAGCAAAATGAAAGCTAAATTGAAGACAAAATTCGTACCGGAAGATTACAGACGCGATCTGTACGCGCGACTGCAATCATGGAGGCAAGGTACCATGAGTGTGAGAGAATACACCGAAGGGTTCCAATCCCTAGTCCATCGCAACCGCTTGCAGGAGACTCCTATTCAGGAAGTCACCCGCTACATGCAAGGCCTCCGCCAAGCCATCCAGGATGAACTCTACCTCCACAATTGCCGCGATGTCGATGAAGCCTTCAAGCAGGCTGAACGAGCTGAGATCAAACTTGCTAAAGCCCAGACGAGGAAGATGCCTTTTCCTGTGAACTCTGCTCCTCGTACCAGTACCACGACGTCCTACTCCAAACCCATGGGTTCCTCAGCTATCATGGCGGGCCGTCTCCCGACCACCTACTGGAAACCCCGGCCAAGGCATCTTGGGAAGCCGACCTATTGTCGGGCCTGATACTTGCTTCCGATGCTATCAAAAGGGCCATCGTGCCGCCGAATGCCCAAATCCTAAGGCTAGACCCGTCCATATATGCACCACCGACGACCCTGAATACCCCGACCCTGACCAGCAAGAATCCCCTGAAGAGAATCCGACTGCGTTGACCGCTGACACCATGGGAGCCTATGACTATGAACCTCTAGGAGTGGATGGAGACGACTCTGGCCCGTTCCTGGTGATTGAACACGAAGACTTTCTCGCTCCCGACAGCGCACCCACAAACATTCTGCTCACCCCCGCTGTCCACGATGCTGATAGCTGGCTGCGACGCAGCATCTTCCGAACCACCTGCACCTCAGGAGGACGACGCTGTTCTCTAATCATTGACGGAGGAAGCGTTGAGAACTTCGTTTCCCAAGAAATGGTGGATAAGTTGGGTCTGCCAATGCAACCACTCGAAAAACCGTACAGCGTGGCATGGTTTCGATGTGGTACCCAAATCCCGATCCACCGTCAAAGCCTCGTTAGCTTCTCCATTGGTCCCACATATAAGGACGAGGTGTGGTGCCATGTAGCCCCTATGGATGTCTGTCACATACTTCTAGGGAGACCGTGGCAATTCGATCGAGACACCGAACATCGAGGAAAACCGAACACGTACACCTTTCTCATAGACAAGGTTCGTGTAACCCTCAGACCGCAACGTGAAGCCCTTAGCCCTCTCCAAGTGGCTACACTTCGAGCTGCGACCAACCAAACCGGTAACAAGACCCCACCGGCAAAGACTGCGACCACGGGCTCCGTGTTGTTGATGGAAGCCCAAACATTCCAACGTGAAATTCAGGAGAGCTCCACCATCTATGCCTTAATGGGACGTGAAGTGGACAACCAAGAGTCAACTCCACCTGAAGTCCCACCTGAGATAAAGCCCATCATCCAAGAGTTCGCTGACATCATGCCTGAAGAGTTGCCTGAAGGACTACCCCCGTTGCGAGACATTCAACATCACATTGATTTAGTCCCTGGAGCCAGCCTCCCTCACTTACCCCATTATCGAATGAGCCCAAGCGAGCATGAAGAGATGAACCGACAGGTTACTGATCTGCTGCGACGTGGGTATGTTCGAGAGAGTATGAGTCCCGTGGCGGTTCCTGCTCTGCTCACCCCAAAGAAAGACGGCACATGGAGAATGTGCGTGGACAGTCGAGCTATTAACAAGATAACGATTAAATATCGTTTTCTCATTCCACGCCTTGATGACATGCTTGATATGTTATCAGGTGCCAAACTGTTCTCCAAAATGGATCTCCGCAGCGGTTACCATCAGATTCGCCTCCGACCTGGAGACGAATGGAAGACAGCTTTTAAAACCAAAGAGGGTCTGTATGAATGGACGGTCATGCCCTTCGGCTTGTCTAATGCCCCAAGCACCTTCATGCGGACAATGAATCATGTTTTGCGACCCTTTATTGGCAAGTTTGTGGTCGTGTACTTCGATGATATCCTGATCTACAGTTTGACCAAAGAAGACCACCTATCTCACTTGCGACAAGTCCTGGAAACCCTGAGAGACCAAAAACTGTACGTCCACCTCAAGAAATGCTCCTTCATGTCTGACACGGTCCTCTTCCTAGGATACATTGTCACCGCTGATGGACTTAAGGTTGATCTCTCCAAAATCCAGGCCATTCAGAGCTGGCCCATACCCAAAACACTCACGGAAATTCGCAGCTTCCTGGGATTAGCTTCTTTCTACCGACGTTTCATTCGGAACTTCAGCACTTGTGCAGCACCGTTGGTAGATTGTACGCGAAAAGGCGCACCCGCCTGGACTCTCGAAGCAGAAACAAGCTTTCAAAGTCTAAAACATCAATTGGCGCATGCTCCTGTTTTGGCACTCCCCGACTTCACCAAGATCTTCGTGGTCGATTGTGACGCCTCACATGTCGGAATTGGCGCTGTCCTCAGTCAAGAAGGGCGACCTGTCGCCTTCTACAGCGAGAAACTGAACGATGCCAGATCACGGTATTCCACTTATGATGTTGAATTTTATGCCGTGGTCCAAGCTCTCAAGCATTGGAGACATTACCTGATCCAGCGTGAATTTATCCTTAACTCTGATCATGAAGCCTTGAGATATTTGAACTCCCAGAAAACTCTTAACAAGCGTCATGCCAAATGGGTTAATTTCCTCCAAGAATACACCTTCCATCTCAAACACAAAGCCGGAACCCTAAACCGTGTGGCCGACGCGTTGAGCCGACGAGCACATGCCCTGACCACGATGACCGTCAGCACGACAGGATTTGAAACTCTCAAGGACCTCTACCCCACTGATCCTGATTTCGGTCAAATTCATGCCGACTGTGTTGGTACTGGGCAAGACCCAACATCCACTTTTGTTCTTCATGAGGGTTTCCTATTCAAAGGTCACCAACTATGCATCCCGGCCACGTCCCTTCGAGAGAATTTAATTTCAGAACTACACAATGGAGGTTTAGCTGGACATTTTGGACCAGACAAAACCTTGATCCTTCTCCAAGAACGTTTTTATTGGCCGCAGTTGCGAAAGGATGTGACAAAATTTGTACAGAAATGCCAAACATGTCAAAGATTCAAAGGCCACCGACAGAACACTGGACTATACACACCCTGCCCATTCCTCTGCGACCCTGGGAAGACATCACCATGGATTTTGTGCTAGGATTACCCCTCACTGTGCGAAAAGTTGACTCTATTTTTGTGGTGGTGGATCGATTTTCCAAAATGGCCCATTTCATTGCATGTAGGAAAACTTCAGATGCATCTCATGTCGCCGATTTGTTTTTTCGTGATGTCGTCCGTTTGCATGGTGTCCCTCGTTCTTTTACCTCGGATCGCGATACTCGGTTTTTGAGTCATTTTTGGCGCACTCTTTGGTCCCGTCTTGGTACTCGTTTGCAGTATAGCACCGCTTATCATCCACAAACAGATGGGCAAACTGAAGTAGTTAACATGTCATTAGGAAATTTATTGCGATGTCTTGCAGGGGACTCTCCGTCCAAGTGGGATCTAATTCTTCCCCAAGCTGAATTCGCATATAACAGTTCCACCAATAGGTCCACCGGAAAATCCCCTTTTGAGAGTGTGTACGGCTTTCCACTTACTCAATTCCTTGACCTAAAACCCACAACCGTGCAAGGGAGAAGTAGTGCAGCTGCTGAGGATCTGGTCGAACATCTAACCCACATCCATACTGAAATCCGAGCCAAACTCCAATCTATGACCCAGAAATATCAGACCCAAGCCAACCTACACCGAAGAGAGAGCGAGTTCAGAGTTGGAGAGTTAGTGATGGTCCACCTGAAAAAAGAGAGATTTCCTCTGAGAGTCCACCAAAAATTGAGCGAACGAAAGATTGGTCCATTCCGAGTCCTCAAGAGGATTGGGACCAATGCTTATTTACTCGACCTGCCGCCAGACGTCCAGACATCGCCAGTATTCAACGTATCGGATCTCTTTTTATATCATGGAGATGAACAGACGAATGCCACTACTCCAGCAATTCCTGATGAAGACATGCGCCACCCGCCAGCCGCAACTGATGCTGATCAAATTGAAGATGTTGCAGATATCCGAGACATGACGACTAGACGTGGTCTCTTCCGACGATATCTAGTCAAATGGAAGGGACGACCTCTTACCGATTGCACCTGGATCGACGAAGATGAACTCCAACAACTCCGCCCCGATATACTTCAGAATTTTCACGATGCCATCTCGACGGAGCGAGATTCTTTTCAGCAGGGGGGAGTTGATGCAGCATGATAGCTATTTTTATGGACATTTGTGTTATTTATTCTAGTTAGTATTTGTTTTGTTTATTTGATTTTAT
This sequence comes from Ottelia alismoides, assembly GCA_037367405.1. Taxonomy (NCBI): domain Eukaryota; kingdom Viridiplantae; phylum Streptophyta; class Magnoliopsida; order Alismatales; family Hydrocharitaceae; genus Ottelia; species Ottelia alismoides. The sequence continues at coordinate 37,243 of JAZKJV010006919.1, read as the reverse complement.
TGCATTCCCATGTAAAAGGCTCATTATAAAAGGCCTCTTTTTATATTTTTCCTTTGATTTCTTCTTCCCTAATTTTAGGGATTTGTTGCTCCTTTTGAGGGGGAGTAGCCTCTATAAAGGGCTCCCTTTGTATTAGGTTTTTTAAGTTGAATTGAGATTAATTTTCCCCATCCCTAATTCCTCTCTCTCTCTCTCTCTCTCTCTCTCTCTCGGGCGCAGCCCCTCATCCCCGTCCCCTTTCTTTCCCAGCTCTTCCCCCCTTCGTTCCCAAACCCTAAACCGCCACCCCACACTGCCGCCATTCCCCATCCCCCTCTCCTCCCAACTCCGACCAACCCTTCCACCCCCGATTCCTCTTCTCCACCCGATTCCGCCCCCTCCTCTTTCTCCTCTCCCCGTATCTCCGCCCACCTCTACAGCGCCGCCGCCCCTCGGCTTTCCTTCCTTCATCCCCGCGCCGCTGCTTATCCACGCCATCCCACTCGCCGGTCGACCACGCCTCCTCCCATCGCAGGCGCCAGCAACTGCACCCCTCCTACGCGCCGCACCTCTCGTTCCCACGCCGCCCGACTCCCTCCACCAGGCGCTGATTCCGCCTGCCCCCAGCCACAGCCTCCGGCCTCGTCCTCAAGCCTCAGCACCGCCTCGCCAACCACCCACCTTCCTCCTCAACCCCCATGGCCCCTTCACGACGGTGACCCGATTTCCCGGCCCTCCTCCAGTGCCCGCCAGAGCACCCGTTGTTGTGGTGCGCCACACCAACCCCCGCAGCCCTGGAAATCGCTGAAGCCAGCCACTGCCACGCCAGATCAGATCTGAAGCGCTGCTCCAAACTCCGTGTCGGTTGTGGTATGAGCGATATTTTTCCCATTTTATTCCACCGCATAATATAGTTTGTGGATTGTTATATTGTTGACTTGGTTTGGTGAATCGTTGAGACCCCTAGTAGTGCAATATTGCGATAAATTTTCTAATCCTCGTAACTCATCTATTTGCCCTAACTTTTGTGGATCACAATCGGTGCTAAACGCGAATACTTGACTATTGTTGTTGCTGAATTTGGCATGTCGTGCATCATTTCTTGTTCATTCGTCGTTTTGTTTCAATAATACCATTGCTCGACTCATCATTTAGGTTATTGAACGCATAGGTTGCATCAGGTAGAGATAAAACTCTTCTGAATCATGCCACGAGTGTAGTGCCAGCATGCCTACAATCTGCCATGCCTGTCTCAGAGAGAAGATCAATAACATACTTCCTTTGGGTCATAACAAGACCTCGTTGGTTCTATCCAGTTCGAGAATTTTTGAAACCATGCTCTGGGACTCTGCTTAAGGTCATAGATAGCCTTATGAAGTTTTCTGCAGATCGTCTGACACTCCCCCTCAGCAACAAACCCTGGTGTTTGCTGCATGGGAGACTTTGTCCTGTAGGTCACCATAAAGAAATGCATTCTTCGCATCAAGCTGGGATAACGACCAGTTCTGTGTCACTGCAACTGAGAGAAGGATCCATAGTGTACAATGTCAAACCACGGGAGAGAAAGTATCTCGAATACGAGATTCTTCCATGCAATGACAGGTGGGAGAAGGTACATGGATTACATTCATGCTATTTCTGTTTTGAGGGGGGGGGGTTAGAGGGTGACTAGGAGATGGGGGAGACGCTACGGTCTCACTTTTAGAATTTTGGCAGGTAACACTCGCGTACAGGATGGGGTTTGCGGGGGACTGGAGCCTCGCAGCTCACAGAGTCGAAGGTGACTATTTTGGTGAGGGAGTTCACGTAGTCAGAAGCTAAGAGGGCGCTTTTTCCGCTAAATGCAAATAAGGCTCCAGGCCTGGATGGCTTCCCAGGATGTTTTTATAGGGAGTTTTGGGAGTGGTCAAACGATATGTGATGGAGGTATTCGAGGAATTTTGGCATGGAAACACATGCTTCGAGAAATGGAATAAGGTGCTACTTTTCCTTCTCCTTAAGGACACCCTGATGAAAGTTGAGGACTATATGCCTATCACGTTGTTCAATGCTATTTATATACTGATTTCAAAGATTTTGGCTAACCAGTTGAGGGGGGTCCTACATGGGATTGTTTCGCCTGAGCAGACGACTTTCGTTCCTGGGAGGGCTATGGAGGACAGGTTGGTGATGGCGGTCGAGATGGTCACAAACTAGGGGAGATGCAAGGGAATATGGGTGCTTTAGAAGGTGGACTTCTCCAAAGCGTATGATTGCCTGGACCAGAGATTCTTACGAGTCTCATTGGTGAAGAGGGGTTTCTCGGAGCTGTAGATCGCTTGGATCAAGCGTTGTGTTATGACTTCTTCTGGTGCTATGCTTGTCAATGGTAGACGTGAGGGGGGCTTTTTTCAACCGCAAAGGGTATTAAGCAGGGATACCTGTTGGCCCTGCTTCTTTTTGTGGTGGTGGACGTTTCTCTAGTTGTGTTGATGATGTTGACAACGAATGAAGGATGGTGATCTAGTTATTGGAGGGAGGAGATATCCATCCCGCTTTTACAGTATGATGATGACACAGTTCTATTCATGGGGCGTAGAGGTGGAGAAGCTTCGGCGGGCCTCATCTATCATGGATATTTTTGGAGATCTATCCGAGTTGCAAATCAATAGGGAGAAATCGATTTTTGTTCCTTTTGGGCTTACTGGCGAGGAGTTGCGAAATGCAACTACTATTTTGGGATGTCGCAGTGCTGCACTGCCGACCACTTACTTGGGGCTTCCCCTTGTGGCCAGGAGGCCAAAGTCCCAAGATTGGAGGGTTTTGCTTGATAGGCTAGAGGCGAGATTGGCAGGATGGAAGGCTTCCATGCTCTCAAAAGGAGGCAAGTTGGTTCTCTTGAAACATGGCCTATCAGCTATCGCAATTTTCTTTCATTCGACTAGGTCCTTGCCAGTCCTTGCCAGTGGGAGTGCATCTTAAAATAAAGGCTTTGATGAGAAGATTTTTTGGTCAGATGGTCATCAAGAAAAAAAGGGTTTCCAACTGGTGGATTGGTTTAGGGTGACATCCCCTGAAAAGAAGGGCGGGCTGGGGGTGATGTGGATGGCGGAGATGAACACAACATATACGACAAAGTGGGTGATTCACATCTAGGGAAATTCGTAAGACCTAGTATGCCGATTGATTAAGTAATTTATGGTGTTTCTTTGGCTTTGAAGGACATTCCCAGGTGACTTTCGTCGTCATTATGGAAGGGAATTATCGAACTTCTTCCTTTGATTGCTTCAAAGCTGAGATCGATGGTTGGAGATGACGCGAGATTTCGATTTTGGATGGACGACTGTACGTGTGACAGGGCAGTGGGGGAGCGTTTTCCTCGCCTTTTGAGGCTAACGGTTGATAGCCAGGTTTTGGTGCAATAGGTGTGGGATCATGGGGCCTGGTCTCCGGTCTTTATTTCCGCCTTTTCGAATCAGTACAATCGTAACTGGTACGGAGCAGGAGTCCATCTTCAGACAGATACCACTGTGTTTGGGGAGATGGTAAAATTACCGTGAAGAAAGCGTGCTGCTTCTTGGTGGAGGACGGGGAGGAGGTACATGAGGAGATTAGGTTGGACATGGGTACGATATGGAGGTGTAAGGTACCTAACCGGATTAAAGTATTCCTTTGGCTATTCAGGCTTGGGAGGGTTCTTACTAAAGGTCTGTGGGGGCAACTGCTGGGCATCAAGGATGTTACTTCTGATAGGTGTATGACGACGATGGAAGATGTGGACCATCACTTTTTCTCGTGTCCTCTCTCTACGGGGGTATGGGACATGGCTATCATCACTTGGCTGACGCGACTCGATTGCACCTCTTTTTGGAGGGATGTTAGGGGGTATGTGGCTTTGGCCATGAGGACAACTCCTACCCATTTGTGTTGGTTTGGGCGATATTCTGCACAAGGACAAATGCCATTTTTGGGGAGAAAAATTCCTTAGTAACGTAGTTTGAAAACAATTTTCTCCCACTAAGCCAACCGAATTTTTTCTCTGAATAGCGTACACAAATCGCATCTATTATATGCGTTATAGTACAACGCATGTATTGTATGCGCTTTAAGTTAGCGCATGCTTTCTATGCGCTTTCCATCTATAGCGCAGGAAAAGGCTGCGATATGCTCTGCTACTCATAAAAAAAAATAAACAGAATCAAATGCTGGGACAAAATAGGGAAATGGAATACAACAATGAGAATTGAATTCACTAAATATCTTCATGCATAGGATATGTACCAAATTCAAAAATAGTATGAATAGATGTCCATAAAAAGTCTTCATTGCACCCGAAATCAGTTCATGAGGGGTACAATACAAATAACTAAGATAGAGTACATTGTCAAATATTGTTACACATTACATATTTATTTCTTCCTCCTCCTTTGATATATTGTCCTTCCAAATCTAAGATCAATTCCTTGCAACTGAGAACTTCCAATGCCTTCTTCCTCGTCGAAGGTGGGCGCAGGTGGTGGGGTCAACGCAACATAGGTATGTTAGGTTTCTTCACCTCTTATATTCCTTGCAGGCGCTTGTGGAGTTGACATCTCGCCGGCTCAAGGTTCAACAATCAGTGTGACAAATTGTGTCTCTAAAACAAACTCAAAGACCTCGTCCATATCCTGATTTCCCTCCTCCAAGTTGACGCCACGTGCAAAATCTTGCTGCCCTCGTTTACGACCTCGTCCATGACCATGTTGTTGTTGTGCCCTAGCCCACGACCTCTTCCTCTGTCACGTCCTCTTCCTCTATCTTGGACATTTTCCTGTTGCATGTACTCCTCGTTCAAGATCCTAGCATCTACAATTTGAGTGCCTAATGAACGCTCCATTTCGGACTTGGTCTCTTGTGCTATGTCTCTATACTGGTAGTAACTAGGATCTCTGCCTCCTAATTCCATTACAAGATCCCATCTTTGTATCTGAAAATTTGAAATAAATGTGAAGTTAGGTATTTACAACTTAGTGAAATATATTTAAATTATGTATACTTACATTGTAGGCGATGATTGCACCTAATCTCCCCACATATCTTCTGGTGATCGGAAGATACCAATCCATGTAATCCGGAGATGTGCTAACCCCAATGGATTGGTCTATGTGGAGAACTCTATCTTGCCGAGACATCCAAGCATTGATGTGGTCAGCATCTTGGATGGCCGTGTCGGCGATATATCGGCGATATATCGCCGATATATCGGTATCGCCAGTCACGTGGTATCGATATTGGTCTGGATATCTATTTACACCCTATCGCCGATATATCGACGATATATCGCCGATATATCGGTGTCGGCGATATATCACCGACAAAGGGAATATTCTTTGCTTCCATTTGGCAAATATCGGTAGATTTTTTTAGCCATGTTGCCCCTATCGATATGGGCAGTCCCCAGTGACTCCCCACCAGCCGACCAAGGGAATCTACTTTGATTGTCTTTGCTCCATTTGCAAGATATCTCTTGGTAGATATTTTGGTAATTTTGCCTATAAATGAGGGCAGTGGGCATGCAGCAAACACACACAGCTTGGAGGCTTGGAGATTGAGATCCAATCTATTCCTCTTCGGCTCTTCTCTCGCTCAAGGTCAGTGAGGATACCATCATCGGCCTCCTTTGGGTATGTATACATTTCCCCTCTCCTTGCTCTTGTTTAGTACTACACTCGATGTTGGCGCAGCAACTAGAGTTCAGTTCAGGATATTGGAATTATATACAGATTTTACAGTCAATTTTGTTTTTAATTTTGAATATGGTTATTATCAAATCTGTGAAATAATAATAAATCTGGAATGGATCAAATGCTCTACATACTAAGCTAATTTTCAGGTATTCTAAATGGTTTATATACTGTCACATTAATTAACCATGTAAAAATGAAATATAACTTGTTGAATTTAGTTAATCACCGTTATAATAATGAATCTATACGAAAAACAGATTTGATTCTTAGACTTCATAAGCATATATAAAATCAGAATACATAACAGTAAACAATACTTTTTACTTCAAATTTTTTAATTAAATTTGAATAGTAACTAAGCATGCATACAAATCTCCAAATTTCTTCAATTTTTAAGACATGAATAGTAGTTTATAACTTTATATGGTCTGAAGTTAGTCTATTAGCATGCAATTTACCCTCAATTTTCCTATTCTTAAACATAAGATCCATAGGTATTTAATGATCTGGAATTTGTGAACACAGTGGCAATTTGAGGAATTTGTATTGAGCTTTTAGGAGACATGGATGGTGGCAATAAAAGGGATGAATTGTACTCTTGTAACCGAGAGAGACAAATGGAGTATTGTTCCAAGGTCTTCTACGTATTTTTTATATGCTTTCCAAGGGAAGAATGATAGGTTTATGGAGGAGAGAAGTGGCTCAAGTTGTGGACGATTTAATGGGTCAAGTTGTGGATGATTTAATGGGTGGGACCTCCAGAAAATCCGAGTCCCTTTGGTTATCATGCATAGCCAAATAATACCTTTTAATACCGTTGAAAATAAATTGGGGGTTTTGCTAAACTGAATATAAATCCATGCGAAGTAGGATGCTGCTAGACGCCAAATGTTCAGATTTTAGACTTCACGTAGGTGTCCAGGGTTATTTCTTAAATAATAGATTTGCGTTGAAAATAACAACTAAATAATATGCTTATTTAGATGATTCAATTGGGCCGTGTATGGATGTATAGAAACATTCTATTATCATCCGTTATGTTTCTTCTTTCTATATTTTTGCGTTACTTAAATAGGGGAAGAATACAATTAAATACGAGTCGATTGTGGAGAATGCATCCACGAAATTGATACAATGCATCTTTTCAGAACTTGCACTGACAAGTTATTGTACAGTTTCTGGTTGACCATATGGTATTCTTTTCAGATCAAGATCATGACACACTCCGGTGCAGACTCTGATGGTTCTCGTGGACAGTTGGACTTGGATGGTGGAGAGATTGACTGGAGGTATGCAACCGCTCCAGATGGCAACAAATCCAAACCGCAATGCAACTTCTGTGGGAAGAGGTTGGGAGGAGGAGGTATTACTAGATTGAAGCACCATCTTATTGGCGACAATAAAAATGTTGCCAAGTGCCCTCGTTGTCCAAAAGAGGTGAGGGACTTGGTGAAGGCCAGCATGGAGGGAAAAAAGGAGAAGGGCGTCGAGAGGTTCAGGAGGGATGAACAATTCAAAGAATTCATGTTTGAGAAGGAGTTCAATGTCCTTTCAGATTCTGACGACGACTTTGTATATCCTGATGACATTCAGAACGCAGCGGGAGAAAGGCATACAGGAGGGCGACAAAAGAGTCCATGAGGAGCGAGTTTGAGAGGAGAGAACTTGGTGGTGCACGTGGCGGCTTCCCTGGTGTTGGTGGCAGTGGGAGTGGTTCTGGAGGTACACAAGTACCACCACCCTCCAAAAAACTCAAGGGGAAGGGACTGGAACCGTTCTTGACAAGGAGCGGGTCCATGCAGTACAAGCCAAGTAAGGATCCGAGGCAAAAGACGGTGAAGGGGATGTTCACCAATGCCCGAGAGAGAGTGGGCAGATCCATCGGCAAGCTCTTCTTTGGGGAGAGCATCCCGACCCACGTTGCTAGTGGACCTTTTCTGCAACACGCCATTGATGAGATCGCTGCAGCGGGAACGGGAGTGAAGGCTCCCACTGCCAAGGAGTTAATGAACAAGTACCTTGCACAGGAGAAGGAGGAGATCAATGAGTACATCTCTGAGCTGAGGATGAGATGGCCAGAGTATGGCGTGACGCTGATGTGTGATGGTTGGACGAGGTATACGAGGAAGCAGATCATCAACTCCCACACCAATTGTACGAGAGATAGGAAGCCCGGTTAGGTGACCCTCGTTTACTGCAACTTCCTCGTTTAAATCCGTCGATGCATCTGAACAGGTGAAGGACTACAAGTACCTGCTGAAGTTGATGAAGGACGTCATTAAGGACGTTGGGAAATAGAACATTGTACAGATTGTGACGGACAATGTAGCAACTTCAAGAAAGCAGGTGAAACGCTAATGAAGTCTAGCAGCTACGGTATTTTTTGGACACCGTGTGCTGCGCATTGCATAGATCTAATTTTAAAGGACTTCGGTAAGAGGAAGCTCGTCACAAAGGTGGTGGAACAAGCACGGGCGATCACCACATTCATTTACAACCATTCCAAAGTGTTGGCTTTGATGAGGCGGACGTGCAATGGTGAGCTGGTGAGGCCTGACATCACACGCTTTGCAACCAATTTTATTGCGTTGCAAAGCCTCCGACAACACAAGACATGGTTGAAAACCATGTGTTGTCAAGGTGAATGGTTCGAGAACCCAGAAGCTCGGATCGAAGGAGGACGGAGGGTGGAGACAATCATCAATGATCTCCACTTTTGGGATGACGTGACAAGGGTCACGAAGATAATGGAACCGTTGTCTCTGCATTGCGTATCGTAGATGGGGACAAGAAGCCAACTATGGGAGTGATCTACGATGCAATACGCTGCATGAGGGAGAAGGTTAGAGAAGCAGTTGGAAGAGGATTCAAAGCATGGTTGGACATTATAAACGAACGATGGTCAAAGATGCTTTCACATCCTCTTCACAAGGCTGGTATGTATCTATTATCTAATAAATCATTTTCCCCATTTTCACTTTAGAAAGATTAATATTAGAGAATTTCTCATCTCCAGCATATTACTTGAATCCAAAGTACCAATACAAGAACAGTCTTGGTACAAATGCTGACCTTCTAGCCGCTGTACAAGTTGTGGTGGAGAAGCTCGTCAAAGACGAGAAGGCACAGACTGCGTGCATGAATGAGGTAATTTTGATTTACAATGTACAATGTATACTTTATAGTTGCCAAGACTGAGTAGCAAAATATTTACTACGAACATTATGTGCAGATCAAATACTTTAGGGATGCCTTGGGTTCTTTCGGTAGAGTTATAGCAGTTAATGGACGAGTCACTACTCTTCCCGGTAAGGACTAAAATGAAAAAGTCTATTGGATGTGATGTATAACAATTCTACTATTATTAATTTATCTATTTTTGGATTTTCCGCAGCCGAGTGGTGGTTACTGTATGGGATGGATGCTCCGAACCTACGGAAAGTGGCGGTGAAAGTTTTGTCTCAAACTGCATCTGCCGGTGGTTGTGAGAGAAACTCGAGCACATTCAACTTGATCCATTCGAAGAGACGGAACAAGTTGGGAGAACAGAGGCTACATGATCTTGTTTTTGTGCACTACAACTTGAGGTTGAAGATGAAACATGCAAGGGAGGGGCATGACAAAGAGGACTACACAAACCCCATCGATCTTGCATATATTTTCAAGATGCACGACGACGATGCAGATGAAGATGTTCTGCAGAGGTGATTGGATTCCAACGGTGCTCCATTGCTCGATCAACCGGGAGGAAGGCCGAATGAGAATATAAGACAACAAATGGGAGCAGATGTTGGCGACTACATGGCCAGATCTGGGCGAATCACGAACCCTCTTGGAGGGGTGGAAGAACTTGATGCGATTGTCGACGACATCCTCTCTACTGGATCGAAATCCAAATCAAAAGATGGCAGTGGGAGTGATGATGATGACGATGACGCTGTTGCTGGCCGTGGTGGATCAGGTGACGGGGAGACATATTCAGGGGGGTCAGGTGGTCGTGGACCACGTGATGATAGAAGATTTGAGTCAGAGCAGGAATACAGGGAATGACATGGAAACATACATGGGCAGTTTGTCCCAAGTCCGAGTCCAGGACCTATGGATTACGATGCATATGGACGACGTGGCCATCATCCTACAGATAGCTACATGTCGGATTTGATATCATCTGTAGGTTCCATGGACATTGACAGCCCATACCGTGGATATGGATCCTCCCATTCCCAAGATGAGAGATCATTTGGGGTCTTCCCTGAATATTTTCCTGCTCCTCCGCCTGGACCTCCTCGTCCTCCTCCTCAGGCGTATACTCCTCCATCTTATGGATATAGCAGCTACAACAGTGGGTATGGAGGATATAACAGCTACAGCGGTGAGGAGAACTACCAAGGTAGCCAACCCGAGCAGAGCCAGCTCAGCCAGGGCAGCTTCTTTGGTGATGACAGTTTCGGTTTCTTCCCAGAGTATTTCGCTCCTCCTTCAGGTCCTCCTCCTCCGCAAACATCTTCTCCTACTCCGTCGTCGTCGTCCCGAGGATCTCAAGCTAGTAGTTCGCGGCCTCCTCATGCCACTCGTGATACTAAATCTAGTGCTGCTTATCCTCGTCTCGGGATACTCATAGGCATCGATGACCACCAATACAGGCAGTATGTGATGGATTACAAGGCCATGTACTCGTACATGACATGGGAGAACTAGTGCGAGTTCATTGAATCTGCGATGCGTTATGAGAGACAACAAGGAAGGGGGGGCAATGCAGATCCACCGCGAAACTCTTGGTTTTAGGCTACCCTAGGTCATCTCTTTTTACATTGTCAACTTGATTTGGATATTTGTCATTTGTTGTTGCACTTGTAGCTTTTATATAGATAAATCATAAATCTTTTTGCCAATTGCTAAACAATGATTGTCTCGTAAATTCCCATCGATATGACCGATATGTGCAGTTTAAGGACCATAGTCCTCATAAATTATCTATGTGTTATGAGGTGTATATTTGTAGTATTTTATGTTACAAACTTATAATAACTTGAATGGAATTCATTTCCAATATTCATAAGTCAAGAGTCAACATTAAGTGATTAACATCGACACGACCGATATGTGCGATACCAGCGATACCGATATGTGCGATATATGGTGTATAAATGACCGATATGTGTGATATAAGTGTGTATTTGTTGGTTATTTGTTGTTCTAATATCTTGGATGATCTTAATTTCTGAAAAAATGGCGAAAAATTGGCTTTTTTGAGCCATTTTCGACATTTCCACCGATATCGTCGATATATCGTCGATATATCCCGATATATCCATTTTCGGGCGGACCGATACGATATCGATATCGATACGGCGTTCCTTGGTCAGCATGCTTTTCTCTCCAATCTACATCCGCCTTACCCCGCAGATCGATCGCATGTAACACCTCATCAGTATCGCAAGGAGCTGAAATACTCTGGCATCCACCAAATTGGCGTACGACACGGTCGAGAAAGTAGTGCTCGACCACGTGGAAGCAAATAAGAGGTATACGTGACGTCCAAACATGTTGACCATCAAGGCAGTAATGTGGAAGACCTTCCAAAATGTCGGTCCCATACAGCACCCACAAAACCTGCACATAACAAAATTCAATTACTTCATGGATAATTGAAAATTATAAATTTTTCAAAAATGTATACCTGCTCTGGAGATTGCATATCAAATGCATCACGATATGGCCGAACAACATGTGTTGGTTGCCGTCTATTCTCAAAGTCTTCCCTCCAACGAACACCTAATGGTCGCCCATGCCATTGGGGCCTCAATCTTATAACAGGGGCTATATGGGGAAAGTGCTCCCACGCCCAAAGCTGTAAAAGTATAACAGAACCCCTTACCTCCTCAGTGCCCAGTCTGCAGCGTAACAAAGATGCCTACACAAGTAAGCCAATGTAGCAGATCCCCAACTGAAAGTACCAGTGACATCAAGATCGGACAAAAGCGGTAAAGTTATAATAGATATCAACGACCCGCTCTTGTCCGTGAATAATGAACTACCAAGGAGCTGCACGATGTACGCCCTCGCATGACATATCAATGTGTCCTCATCTGCATGGACATGCACATGTGCAAATGACTGATACAACCAAGTCGCTAACACCCTCGAGCCTTGGATCTCATTCTCCATTGGGCGAACCCCAAGTAATTGTTCGCGAACATCAGCCCATTTCCCTACAGTCGATGCGACACTGGTCACTGCCACGCCATCAAGTCGCAATCCCATTAACACAACCACATCCTGAAGTGTAATCGTCATCTCCCTGTTGGCCATATGAAATGTATGTGTTTCCGGCCTCCATCGCTCCACCAAGGCAGTTATAAGATGCCAGTCTAGGGCTATGAACTCCAACTCAGTAACTCCTCCAAAACCTGCCTGCACAACAAATGACCGGATGCGCTCATCCAGTGGTATATGTCGTACTTGCTTCTCCCTTCGCTGACATCGTAGCCATGATGATACCTGCCGACATAAATATGATTTGTTACTTGCAAGCAAATCGTGCTAATGATATGAAATGAAACCAACATAATAACTTTTTTTTGAGATAAATATCAATTCATAACTTACATCACCCTCCCAAACTCGATGTGAGCGATGTCGGTCCTGTTGTGTCAGTACAGAAGTGTCAATCGGGCCTGGATCCATCTACAACACAGCAAAAGTATACATTAGAAATAAAAAATGGGAAGATATAACAAATGCTAGAAGCAACAAACATAACAACTTTTTTTAACGAGTAATATATTAAACTTACTGAGGCCGTTATATTTTCTCTTATTATGAACTTCCCCTCCACATCTCCCACTTCTATTTTTGTTTCGATTTGATGTAGGACCTGTAGTTGATGAAGATGCTCCCGAGTTTTTCTTTGGACATGTGCATTTACTATGACCCAAAGTTCCACATAAACCACATGTATTTTTTTGCAATACTACTCTTATATCCATCTCATTATGGATCCTCGTGGACTTAGGTCTCTTTTTACTCCGCTTTAACTGTTTGTCGGGTCTCAACTCAGGATACGACAAAAGGCACCCATGTATCCCTATCTCCCAAGGGGAAAAATTTCCTTTGATAAACCTTTAGCTGGTGTCCCAAGTGTACCACTCACATGTATAAGAGTCCACTGCAGAACGTCTTTGAGACATAACAACAATTGCATGCGAACAAGGAATCCGATAGGTTTGCCATTTCTGGCATGTGCATGTACCTTTGCTGATTACAACCGTATATTTTTTACGTCCTCTTATGCCGTATTTTGTACGCCTAGCACCTGTAAAAACCTCAAAAAGTAAATCAGGAGCACATTGTATTTGGGTGACCTTGTGCCCATTTGCAAACGAACTCCAAGCTTGTATTTTCCAGCAGCCCATGTGGTGTATTTCTTCCCATTAGCAATGGCGGTAGCAGCTTCATCTGTGCGTTTATTAAAATACAGAATGCAATTGTAGAAGGTTTTTTCAATAAGTGTCGAAATGGGTAAACAACATGCATCCTTCAGTACAACATTCTAACTCTCACTGAGATTGGTGGTTGATTGACCGAACCTAAAACCACTATCGTATGCCTAAGTCCACTGCTCTTTTAGACTATCATGTGTTTCAAACTATCTACTTGCATATGCATTCCATTCTCGTAATTTTCTCATGAAGTACGCAAATTTCTTAGAGGATGTCTGTAAGGCAGCTGCAGTTATAATATCATGGACCCGTTCTTAAATACAATATTGAAATTGCTAGCCATATGTCGCTAACAAAAACGCCAATGTGCAAATGGTGGCAGTAAGTCAACATCAACATCATTCATTGCAAACTTTATACCTGGATGACGAACTGAAATAATGCAAATTGGACCTGGATGCATCCCAATAACCTTAATATGCAATAGTGAAAGAAACCACTTCCAATTTGGCGCAGATTCTTTGTCCATAATGGCAAAGGCATGTGGGACAATATGGTTGTCACCATCAATCACACATGCAATCAGTAATTTTTGTGTATACTTTCCGTACAAGTGTTTACCGTCAATGCTGATCAAAGGCCTACAATGCTTGAACGCTTCAATACATGGACCAAACGTCCAAAAACATTGCTGAAATTTACGACAATGTGGCTTCCTTTGATCAGGATGCTTCGTATACGTAATAGCAATTTCTATCCCTGGAATGACAGCTTTCAAAGCATGTAAAAGATGTGGCATTTCTGAATAGGATTTCTTCCATTCACCATAAATGATTGCAATTGCTTTCCTTCTCGCATCCCGAACCCTTTTCTTTGTTACCAAGTACTTGTATACCTTCTTGATATGGGTCCTCAGAGTTGAAACATGAACAATTGGGTTGTCCTTCACAAAGTCAAGAACTTCTCGTTCCATGAAGTTGCATTCAAGTTGGGGATGATCTTGACCGATAGACGGATTGATGCATGAATGTGGATCGCCAAGCTTGGATATTACCCACATCCCGTCGAATCTACGGTAATGACCACGCAAAAACCACTTGCATCCATTGGAATCCATCGTGCACGAGATGGACCAAACAAATGTGGTAGATTCTTTAATTGTGAAGTTGTAATGGGAGAATATGTGATACTTTTTCACACAAAATACAAGGTCATCTTTCGTTTTGAAAGTGCGACCCTTTCGTAGTTCATCACCAATGCTGTCAATGGCACTTTCATTTCGAAAATTCTCTTCGAAATTTGCAAGGCCGTCACCGCCTAGGATATTGTAGAAGGGTGTGGAAGAGACAATTTGAGAACCATTTGCTACATCATGCCCAACGTTATCTTCAACTTCCTCTGTTTCATTCTCTATCTCATCATCAGTGACCTGTGGAGGACATTCATTCAGAACACGATCCACTTCCCTCATCAAAACCTCGCTAATATATGTACTCTCATCATTATGTGCCATAATAGGTGGCTCGTCGCTAGATAGATATGCAATTGTGGGCGCACCGCGAGGTCCCAAGGCGTGCTGTTCGGTTCCGAATTCAATCAAAGAGGCATCTACTACCATCTCTACGTGAGCCAACTTTGCATATGTCTTTGCGTAAAGGAAAACAACTTGTACATCATCATCACCTGTAATGGATGTCATCAATGAACCAGTTCCAATGCGCTGCGATATCTTGATGTTGTAAGTGCTCCTATCCAACGAAAATTTCTTACAAACCAAATCCAACAACTCTTCATAAGACTTGGATGTTCTCAATCCCAGACCTCGCTTGACCGTACTAGTAGAGTCTTCATTATGACTCTTCAACTCAAATATGCAATATATGGAATCCATTGACCTCCTAGAAATTACGTTCACATCGTCTTAGGTCATACAAAAGCACAATGTTCAACTTAAAAATGATGGAAAATAGAGCGCAATAGAACAAAGAACCCTAGTTTTATAATGTTAAAAAAATTACTCTTGTGCCCAAAACGGAGGTGGAAGCCGAAAGAGCTTCGACAACGGCGGCGGCGGAGAGGAAGCTTGGCGGAGGCAGCGGAGATGGTCGGCGGTGCAGGGACGCCTTCGGCAGCGACGACGGCTGCGAGGACGCTTGGCGGAGGCGGGGAGGATGGCGGGTGGCGGAGGAGACTCGCGCGGTCGTGTTTGCAGACAGAGCGAACGAAGGAATCTGTTTGCGCATGTAACCCTTCGTTCGCTCTGTGTATTTTATTTTTCAAACTACAAGCCATATCGCAGACATTGTATGCGCTAATGGAGTGAAAGCGCAAAGATTATATGCGTTATAGAGAAGCACACATAATACTTGCGATATCGTATAACACATAGAATATATGCGATATATCCACACTAAAGACATAAAAAAAATTTGTTGGCTTATTAGGAGATTTTTTTTCTAACTACATTACCAAGGAATTTGCTTCCATTTTGAGGGGGGGGGCAAACGTTTTATATTGGAAACGTAATTGAGCATTGTAAGGCTCTTTGTATGTCTTGATAGTTGTTATTTGATGTATTTTTTTTACATTTTGACACTAATATATATATATATATATATAGAGAGAGAGAGGGGCTTATCCAGAGAACCCTGTGCCCATTTGAGTTGCGGTGAGCACCAAACGTGGGTTCGCCACATGTATTTCCATTTGAATGGTTACCTATTTCGAAGGAGCACAATTTTGGAAGGATATTAATACGTTTGAGCCTCTTATATTTCCAATTATACCGAGTCCTTAAAAAAGGAAAACGGTTTTGGAAAGATAAATTCTAATCATTAATTTCGTACCGAAGAAATAGTCATTGTACATTTGATCAGTAATGTACATAATGTACTCAAGTAATTATCTATTGCGAGATCAGTAATACTGAAACAATTGTCAGTATTTTACATATGCAATATTACAATGTACAGAGATCAATAATTCATTCATGTTACTCAAGTAATACATATTCAGTTCTCAAGTAATTATTGTTGTGAGATCAGTAATTAAGTATGTAAATTACTAGTGTCCATTCAATAAGTATTGATTACAAATGTCCATTTTACTGAAGTTATTTTGATTGTTACTAATGTTATAGTTACTTAATACTTTAAGTCTTACTGAAGCACCTCTTATTTACTTATATAACCTTTTTAATTACTACAATGCATCGAGTGTTACTGATAGCAATACATAAGTTACTGGTCACGCGGTTTTTTTATACTTATTCCAACTTACTTATTCCATTATCCTCTTTTACCTACAATTTATTACGTGTTACTGATGCTTCTATATATCTTACTTGTTTTATTCTTTGTTTTGAATTACTATCAAATCACACCTTCTTTACTTATGTAGCCCATTTAATTACTTGTAATACGTCAAGTGTTACTGAAAGCCACACATAAATTACTTAATTATTGTTATATGATGAACATCCACATTCCAATTGTTGTCTTATAGTCCATTTAGATGATGTTGTTTTGCTCTCGCTCGTCGGCATAACATCAACTTCTTCAAGACACCAAATTGTTGCATTGTTCTGCAAGAAATAATAAGTTAATCGACCATTTAAAAATATTAAAATATCAAGAAATTGGAAAAGAATACACATTACTTACAAATTTTCAGTAACGTTTCAGGAAGAAACTTACTTCAGTACTATTTTATATCTGTGAATAGTAAAAATTGTAAAAAGAAAAGTAACTCAGCAATATACTCGCTTCAGTAAGAATCATTCAATGACAAGTAACTTGTAATGAATTGTTAGTAACATTTGTTATATGACAAGTAACTTGTAATGAATTATATTTATAATAGTAATTCAATGTGAAGCATAAGTAATTTGATGAGCTACTTAAGTAACTTACTAAATTGAGATTAGTAAGATAAACTTCGGAATTCATATAAGTAAGAATTCACTATTTCGAAAGTAAGTAGATTCATTTTTGCTAAAAAAACCAGTTACTTTTATTTCTATATCAGTAACTAATAGCAAATGACAAGTAAATATTTAAATTACTCAGGTAATTTGTAGAATTTTCATCAGTAATAATGATTATAAGGGCAATAACTCAGTATATCTTCAAAGTAACACACG
The DNA here is from genome assembly GCA_037367405.1 of Ottelia alismoides. Taxonomy (NCBI): domain Eukaryota; kingdom Viridiplantae; phylum Streptophyta; class Magnoliopsida; order Alismatales; family Hydrocharitaceae; genus Ottelia; species Ottelia alismoides. The sequence goes on along the minus strand of JAZKJV010006919.1, from coordinate 19,976 downwards.
AAAAAGTAACAATTCTTTTAGCATTAGTAACATAAAATATCTTATAAGTAAATTAAGTAAATACATCGGTAACTCAGTATATCTTCAAAGTAACGCATTAAAAGTAACAATTATGTTAGCAATAGTAATATAAAATATCTTATAAGTAAATTAAGTAAATACATAAGTAACTCGGTATATTTTCAAATTAACGCATGAAAAATAACAACTGTGTTTTACTGTAACTTTTTATTTTATGAAAACAAAATACATTCGATAAAAAATCTATTATTACTACAGATCATGTATCAAAATGAATAAAAATTGATATATGAACACCACTTTCTCATATTTCAATCATACTTCTCGAAAAAAATATTGCTGACGATAAAAAATATGAAATTTCTTAAGCGATCAAATCATGAAATCATGAAACGATGAAATAGAACAAAAATATCATTAAAACAACGGAATTATGATAGAAATAAGCGATCAAATCATGAAACGAATCACATACATCTCTTCTTACGTTGAAACGAAAAAAGTACCTTGCGTTGGAATGAATCGATAGTTTTAGCAATCATATACGTGTACCTTACACTTTCCAAAAACGTAACGCTATTTTTAGAAAAGTTTTTATTTCCGATTTTGTTTTATTTCCATACGAAAATTAGTTCCTATTTTTTTGGGAGTGAATCTTGTAGATGGACGGCTACAATTGGGTGCTCAAAAAAACCCAAATGAGCACAGGGCTCTCTGGATAAATTTCCTATATATATATACTGGTCTGGATTCCATCTTGGGAGGCGATCCTTTGTTTGTATAAAAAAATGTGGGGCCTTTCTACTCAAGTTGTGGAAGTGCTTTATCACCGCCATGTCACCTTTCTACTTGCCCTTGTAAGAAATATTATGTATGCAACTATCAAATATGGTAGTTGCCAACATATTTTCTTATTTCTTATTTTGTGGCTCATGATTATTAATGAAGGGATGCATCTCTAGAGAAGTTGCTTTTGGTGGTTACCTTAATGGATAGGTAACCATCATGTATTATAATTATATGGATTGGGGTCCCCTCTCCCTCAACTAATGAATGCATGAGGATCCATTACTCAAGCATGTTAGGCAATTGTTGAGAAGGAGAAGGAAATCCCATCTTCATCCCTTCATTTCCGCTGCAATGGCTTTCGGTAACTGTTTAGTATCTTAAGTCTTTTTGATTAAGTTAATAGATCTATCAAGTTTTTTAGATCTAACAGCCCTAACAATGATGGAATGGATGTGGTTCCAGTGGTGCTGTTGTATACGGGCCATAGCGTGGGAGTAATTTGTGTCTGTACCCCCTTTTTCAGCTAGGTTTGTCTTGACCATTTTCCCTAAAAATGGTTTGCCACCATTGTTTTCACCTCGTCTACTGCTTAATGTCTTTCCTCGTCATCACCATCAGTTGAATCCAACGTTCCTCCATTTCTCCATTGTCTAGTGCTCTTTCATCCTCTAACCTATCGAGTCTAGCAGTCTCATCTTGAGCAATTTCTTTTTTCCTTTTGCTCCTTCCGAGCACATACTTCCCTTTTGAAACCAATCAATAATTTTTAAGAGCCGCTAGCTTCTCGATAAGTGATAACCACTTACAATTGCAAGCTGCCCCGAAGTCGGTGACTAAATGCTTGGGACCCTACTTCTACAACTAGGAGTGTTCGAAATGAAAGAAAGAGAATAGACGGCGATCTTCCCATCAGTCTTAAATGAGGGAATGTCTTCTGACCTGGATCTAGGTGAACACTTCACTGAAGGCAACCAGAAAAGTTGCATTATCTCAACAAGCACTAGGAACCAGTCAATGTAGAACTTTCAACGAGAGCTTCGCTAGGTGTACCTACAATTTGAAATGTTTACAACCTTAGTTGAAGCTCCCCAACCTACTCAGTAAAATTAGCCAGTCTTGGATGCATACCACCGTGGAGCCTAAGGCAATCATCAAATAAATTGATGGCATTGAAGTCAATCCCTACCACCTTTGTAATATATGAAAACCTTGTACAGGCCATGCACAAGTCATTCCTGAACCTTTCCTCAACCCATTTGCTTGGTTATTGTCCATCTTGCTTGCTCGCATTGGGGCTATCTTTTAAGAGGAGAGATTATGTGTTGAAAATGCAACACACCATGCCAAAGAAGAATTCCGACTCTTGCAGTTCGTTTGACAAAAAGTTAATCAATGATTAATGGGTGTGCAATATTTTCGATGTTGCACACCCTCACTTCCTTATATAAGACAAGTCAATTCTAAAGCCCCCATTCATCCGAATCCCCTGTAGGGCCATGAACATTAGTAACCACCATGAGCACCCCATTGATGGACCTTTGGAGGACCATAATAATAGATGGATGCCAAGCCAGCTCACCTTCCAGCTAGAGCATATCATCATTCCGTCTAGTGATGATTCCAATACTTCCCACCGAGTCCACTGTCATGAAGTCATACATGCTTGGACCATGGATGAACCTCCACATAGTCTCATTCAAATTTGCCAAATTTTTCTCCTACAACAATACAACATCTACCATCCCACTTCTAAAGCGGGCTCCAATAGCGACCCTTTTCTCAAAACTCTCCAATCCTTGAACATTCCGCGTAACCAACTTCATTTACATGTATTGGGTTCCCCTACCTATACGAATCTCCTCAATAGAGGCAACTATTCATTTCCTTAATCCTTCCTCTTCCTCTCCCTCCCCTTTCTTGCTCCCCGTCGCCATTTCATCCTCACACCCTAACAAGAGCTAAACAATGTTCATGAAAGCGGTCGAGTAAACCACATACTCAACCGCATACTCGTACTCGGTAGCCTTGCCGCTTAGATATGGTGAAACGACCATGTATGCGGGTTGACCCGCATACTCGGTCGAGTATACCCCCTATGCGGTCACTTACGCGGTCGCTTTTCTAATAAACATTTTTTTATTATCTGCATAATAAAATAAAACCACATACTCCCCGCATATAACCACATCTTATTTCGCATAAAACCACATACTCTTCCGCATAAAACCGCATACTCCCCGCATACTCTCCCGACTGAGGATATTAACATAATATTACATTTTATTTATGTTTTTAATAATATAATTACTAAACCCCATAAAACCGCATATTCCGGCGCATTCTTTCGCATATCGCATAACGCCTTCCTGAACATTGGAGCTAAACAAACACATCCCCTCTTCGAATCCCCTCCACCAATCATTTTTCCTGTCTCATTTTGCCCGCCTCCCTTGAACACAATTGTTTCATTGAGAAAACCAACAACTCTGCATGAATGTTTTCTCTCGCCAAATTGGGGTCTGACCAGAACTATATTCCTTCCATTTATAGGTTCTTTCATATCTTCTCGACAAGCCTTCAAATTCAATAGACTGATCCCAAGTAAAAGCATGGGTTGGAAGAACGTCCTTCTCCGAAGCCACCTTATCCCCTGCTGCAAGCCACAATTACTACACCAGTGGAGCAAAATGCCCAATTGTTGAGTTCGATTGTGAGCCTCCATCCAACCACACTCCATTGCCACATGAACATGAAGAAGAGAACACCTCAATCTGTAAAGTTAGAAGGGCGAACATTTCCGTGAAAAAGATAGATCGGAGCCCCAAGAAGATTGCCGTGATCCACACTTGACCTTCAAAAGCTTCCACTGAATATGGTATCCTGGAGTTCTTAAATCTGTTTGATAAATGCTCATCACACAACTTTGAGGGCTCCACTAGCAGCTTTAGATTTAATGGCATCCAATTGATAACATGCAAAAAAAGGAAGCGAAGATCGATGTAGTTCCACTTGCATCACCACAGTTTGTCTGTGGATGCATTTTAGAACCCCCTTACAGCTGTGCAAATGATGTCGCCCTTTGTGTTTCCCTGTATCTCACCATCGTGGAAGATTTTCCTCCACTGGCTACTGCAGGAGATGATATCGCTAATGTTGACTCCAAGTTCCAACCACTCTGACACATGGAGATTAAAACAAGTCTTCCTTGCAAAGACAGACCATCAATGGAAGATCATATTGAATGCAAGTGACCTTCAAGTCAGGATCCAATGAGCCTCTAGAGGAGAGAACGTTAGAGATGACATACTTTAACTCCCCTGTCCATGCGATCGTCTCTCGCATATAAATTTGAGTAAGCATCATTCCCATCACAAAAGAGAGGGCACTGCCAATAGATCGACTGAGGCTGCACACCCACCTCTCAAAAGTCTCCTATTGATGCATAGCTTAGAGCCCTCCAACTATATCACATTTCGCCATCCCGGTGAACATGATGCCGAGAACCAATTCAACCAAGGATGTCGTGACACACATGCAGTCCAGAGACACCAAAAACTCCTCCACTATCTATGGCTTAATCGATTGTCGTGGCGAAGGAGCCACCATTGGAGGCCGAGGCCTCTACTCCAACCCGTTGCTCTTGAGATGATCCAATGAATCCCACACCTGAAGCAGATGATGGGATTGTAGTACACGTGGGCTAAGTATCTCCTTCCACCACAGTGGATGCATCGGGATGACCATAGCTTTTTTAACAGACCACCAGCTTGATGCCTCCCTGAACCAACCAATGACAGAGGGCCTGCCCTCATGCCTATGTCATCAGCAAATCTCTGTTTACAAACCATCCCTGATCGCGATTACTCCTTCGATGGCACCTCATTCTCCTGCCACTTATTCCTTAGCAACATCGAAGCTCGTCATCCTCTTCTCGTACTCATCTAAGGTTTGAGATATCGATATCGTATCGGTCAACTCGGAAGTGATATATCGGAACATGTTCGATGATATTAGCGGAGATATTTGAGATGACTCAAGTGATTTTCTCACAAATTCAGACCATCTTAGTTATTAAACCAATAAATAACACACAAATACACATTTATATGCAATAATGAGGCATATTTAGCACAATACTCATTATATAACACATATTACACATATCGTTGCCATCAATGTTGATTCTGCTGACTGTTGAGAGGTATTGGGAAGGAAACAATGAAATTTGAACAATAACAAATTATAGATGTTAAGGAGGTGTAATTAGCACACTATTGTTATGTATCAACTCATACTATGTAAAACAAAATGCTGAGCTTTATTTGAAAGTAAGCAAGCAAATGAGAATCACAACATATAACATATAGTTTTTATGTAATCATTGACAATGATCATAAATTTAAATGAAAGAGATGCTTAAGATAGACCATAAACTAAACTTTCTCTCTCAACTAAGGAAAATCGACACCCATTGGAATATATCGTGGATTTATTTTTCAATATCACTAGATTACTAATCTTACTATCAACTATTAAATATTAACACAATAACTTGTGCAATATATGTGTGCAGACTTTCTTTGATCAACGTAGAGTTGTTTCATCTCTCTCACTAAAAAGGGGTCTGTGAAGAAAGAAGAGAGTGAATTGACTTGTTTATTCCATAGAGCCTAGGGCTTCTTATATAGTGTGAAACCATAGGGAGTTAAAAGGGAGAATGACAAAGATACCCTCAATAGCTTACATACTATAATAAAATAGAATAATTCTAACATTCCCTCTCAACTTGGATCACATCTGTCAGTCATTCCCAACTTGGATATAGGTTCAGAAGCACGTCTCTTGGGTATTGCCTTAATGAAGGTGTTTGTAAGCTGAAGGTCAGTAGATACGTGTGGAGTGCAGATCTTCCCTTGACATATAACATCACATATGAAATGACAATCGACTTCAATATATTTGGTTCTTTCATGAAAAACTAGATTGATGGCGATATATGTGACTGATTTTCTATCATAATGCAAAGGAACTGGAGTTGCTTTAGGAAAATCAAATTCTATCAAGAAAGTTGTCAGCCAAGTAATCTCACATGTGGCCTGAGCCATTGCTCTATATTCTGCTTCAACACTTGACCTAGATATCACGGTCTGCTTCTTGCTACGTCGAGTAACAAGATTTCCTCCAACAAACATAGTATATCAGCTAGTGGATCGTTTGTCATCAGGAAAACTAGCATAGTCTGCATCAGCATAAGCAATAATGTTGATGTGGCCATTGGCTCTGTAGAAAAGACCACATCCAAGAGACCTCTTTAGATAACAGAGTATCAGAAGAACTTCTTGTCAAGACTGTAGCACGATCTATCCATATGTTGGCTTATCCCATTGACATCATATGATATATCAGGCATAGTGACAATGAGGTAAAGAAGTTTACCTAGTAGGCTTCTGTATCGAGTAGGATACTTAAATACAGTATCTGGAGAAGTGATATGCTTTCGTGCTTCTACCGGAATATCTGATGGTTTGCATCCAAGCAAACCCGCCTCTGTAAGAATATCCATGCAATATTTTCTCTGTGACAAATGTAACACTTCTGTTGTGTGGATAGTCTTTATATCCAAGAAGTGGCATATCTGATCAAGGTCCTTGGTGACAAACACCTTCTGGAGGAAGGCATTGGTCTCTGTAATTCTTGCTTTATCGTCACCGGTTATCACCATATCGTTAATATAGACAGTCGATACCACAATCCCAATGCCCCCGCGTCTCACAAAGACAGAATAATCTAATGTCATCCTCTGGAACTCAATAGAGCTAATCTCAATAGTTAGCCCGTGAAGTCGACATACACACTCCTCGACAGAGTACCCACGTGGTTGCATCATATAAACCTCTTCCTCAAGATCCATATAGGAATGCATTTTTCACATCGAGTTGGAATATAGGCTAATTGTTGTTGACATCAACAGATATGGTAATGCAGATAGATTCCAATCTGACCACAGACGAGAAAGTCTCAAAATAATCCATACCATATGTCTAAGTAAAGCCCTTTACTATCAGATGGGCTTTCAACTTGTCAATTGTGCCATCGGGAGATTGTTTTATTGTGAAAACCCATCTACATGCAATCGGTTTCACCCCATATGGGCAAGGCACTAGATTCCGTGTCCCTTTGGATGAAAGAGCATCCGTCTCCGTGTCCATGACCATCTTCTAATCATGGTCCTGTATTGCATCAATATGATAATGAGGAATATTGATTGTCATCATGACATCTGTAAACTATTTATCACAATTAGAAAGACTGTCAGTGGAAGTAAAGGAAGAGATAAGATGGAGTGTACATTGTCTATTAGTTCACCTCAAGGCTATAGAGAGATCTGGTGGAGCATCCAAACGTGCAGTGGGAGGGACATTCGAAGAAGGTACACCTTCCTGCAAAAAAGGAATAGGCAGAGGAACAAATTCATTACCGACATTCTTTCTCTTATAGACAATATGCGGTGGTGGTAGTTCCAAGGGTATGCCACTGTCTGACTGTGTGGAGAAGTTTGTCTGTTCGAAAAAGGTGACATCAGTAGAGACATAGTAATGATGTCACACATGATCATAACATCTATACCTCTTCTGATGAAAGAGTATCCAAAAAATACATTTGACTGCACGGACAGACAGTTTATTTGCAGTATGAAAATTGTGAACAAAAGCTATGCACCCAAAAATATGCAGAGGTAAGGGAAAACATATCTCATTAGTGTAAAGTAATGAAAATAGAGTAGTTCCCTGTAATATATACAAAGGTACACTCTTTATAAAGTGAATTACAGTAAGAATGGCTTCCTCCATAGTAAGTCTTAGGAACCTTCATGTGAGAGAGAAGAAACCTGACAATATCTAGAAGGTAACGAAGTTTCCTTTCAACAATCCCATTTTGTTGAGAGGTATAGGCACATGAGGTATGAAGAATGGTACCTTACAACAACAACAAAGCCTTTTCCGACATTAAGTAGGGTCGGCTAAAAAAATGGCGAAGCCTTCTCCTACTGTAACTAGGGTTGGCTAAAAAATGACAAAGTCTTCTCCCACTATAACTAAGGTTGGCTACTTGGATTCTTGCTCAAATTGATGTTGAAAGATTCAATTTTATTTTACGCTGGCCGTCGGCTACCTAACACAATTTCTACAAAGGGGGACGTGAACCCTTGTCTTTTAAGTGGTAGACACACTGCATTACCACCAGATCATTTAAGTAGGTACCTCGTGGGCACCCTGCAAATAAAAAAGGACACCAAATCATGTTGAGTGTATTCAAGCATATTATTAGTCCTAAAAATCTGAGTACAAGTAGAGAATACAATCTTAACGAACTGAAAGAAAGATTTAACAATTTTATTATCTATGATCTCTCTTTTATTAGATAGATCCAAGAACATCTGCTATGATCATAGATAGAGATAACAAAATATTTGTGATCACCTATAGCACGAACCGGACAAGGTCCCTATATGTCACAGTGATTAAAAGCAAAAGGAATAGAACAACAATGATCAACTCTAGCAGGAAAGACTTCCTATGACGTCTTCCGAACTGACATGCCTCGCATTCAAACGACTTTAGTGAAGAAAGTCCAAGGAACATCATGGAAAGGGCTTTAGCAGATGTATGACCAAGGAGAAGATGCCACAAAAAAGGATCCGAAGAAATCGACACAACACCAACACAAGTAGAGTCTGTAGGAATGTCACGATAGTAGAGTCCATTCCTCTCATGTCCCTCACCAAAAATTTGCATCGTCCGGATGCCCTAAAAATAAAAAAATAGCCCATAAAAAATCGTACGACAATGTAGCTCAACACACAACTTATTAACAGACAATAAGCTCAAGGGGAAATTCACAGCACAATGAACACCTGTAAGGCGGAGTCTGGAAGAGAACTCCATAGTCCCAATAGAGGTAAATGATGAATGTGGCCCATTAGCCACTCAAACCGACTTCACGGTGGAAGAAGGTTGAGAGGACGCCAATAGACTACATTCTCCTATGATATGAGAGGATGGTCCAGAGTTGATAATCCACACAAGGGTATTATCTATCGCAATGTTGGCAATAATACCTGATGGAATGGCTAGATGAGTAGTAGGAATGGCCTCACTGGATGTGGCATCATATCACTATATCATCTCCATTAAACGTGAATACTCAGATGCTGAAAGTTGAACGGTTTGTCCAATAGAGTCCTGTGCAGGTGCCTCTGTCGTTGTGCAATTATAACCAGATGGCATGCAAGCTTGTGGTGGATTCTCAAATATTGACCAACATTTCTCAAAAGGATTATACATTTTCTGTCAGTTAATGCAAGCCATACAGTTACGACCACGACCATGACCAGAGTCATTGCCACCTCTGTGGGAGCTACCCCTGTGGCTGAAGCAACATCCCGTCTTTATAGTACCATAAAAGCTGTGCAATGTCCACGAATGCGCCCTGAGCGGCCGCATATGCGGCCGCATATGCGCGCGCGGACCCAAAGACATGCCGCATACGTTAATCGGGGCACTATGCGCCCCAAGCGCATGAGCGGACCGCATATGCGGGCTATGCGGCCGCATAGGCGGTCCGTTCGGCCGCTCAGGAATTGGATCTTCATTTTCGGATCCCGTAGGTCCGATTAGGCCTACGCCCCTCATCTCAAGTCCCGATTTAGGATTTTTAGGTCAGGGATTAGGGCTTCGATCCTCCCGACTCCTCAAGTTCTCGAGAGCCTCCGCCCCTAATCAGCCCTCGACTCTCGCGAGCGCCAGCGCCTCCACCGGACTCCTCCGCCTCCTCCGCCCCTAACCAGCCCTCGATTCGCGAGCGCCAGCGCCTCCACCGGACTCCTCCGCCTCCTTCACCCCTAACCAGCCCTCGACCCGCGAGCGCCAGCGCCTCCACCGGACTCCTCCACCTCCTCCGCCTCCTCCCATCTCTTCCGCCTCCTCACAGGTCCTCCTCCTCTTCACAGCTCCTCCGCGATTCCTACTTCGCCGCCTCCTTACAACTTTTGTTCCTCTTCACAGCAATTCATTGTGCCTCTGCCGGTTCTGCGTCAGTTCACCTTCGTCAGTTCACCGTGCCTCTGCCGGCTCCGCGTCAGCCGACTATCCCACTGTTGCCAATTCATTGTGCGAAGGTTAAGGTCCGTTTGCATTTTCGTTTTTTTTTTCCAATAATTTTTCCATTGTTATTCTCTCATATCTGTTTGGTGGCATTTTGAGTTAATTCTGACTTATTTAGGGCAATTCTACATTGTTAGCTCCATGAAAGATTAAATTTTAAAAAATATGTACTATATACCATGCACTTCTACAATCTAGAACTTATGGTTGGAAGATCTCTTAACTAAAGACGCCATATAAGTTTGAATAACTAATTAATAAACTAAGTACGGTGTATATGGATTTGAATAATTAAGAGTTATAATACGAGAGAGCCACCAATTTTCAGACAGATCTGTATGGTTAACGTCATTGCTTACTTTGCTTGGCTTTCAAAATAATTTGAATTTAGGAGTAGGAACCCTATATTAGAACATGTGCCCCTATTTTTTCATTTCTTGCACGGTTGTGGCTCTCAAAATATTTTTCCATTGTTACACATGTGCCCCTATATTAGACTTACAAATAATGTGAATTTCGTAGGAATTTAAAGGTGTAAGTGTAATTGCAAATAAAGATTGGGGCACGCGTATTTGTTCGTTCTTCGAGAACACAAATGATAGATTTCTTAATACAAGCATAATAATTTTTCACATAAAATTTAAGTAGCACTATAACTATTATAATGATAATCACACAGTTTTCTCATTGATTGAATATATCGGTATTTGAAGGCATGTCCAATCATGCCCATCCTTATTCCTTCATGTGTATCTTATTTGTATATGCATATTAAACTTTTTGTTTATATTTTTATCTTATAATTATGATTGAATGCCAGAAAACTATGGCATCTAGACTACCATCTGACAACGGTTTTTCTCCTACGCCTGGAATTGGAAGTGAGCCTCTTATTCAAAGAAGCGATACTTCAGAGTTTTTTGTTCCTTCTGGTTCTAATGATCCGGTATGGAAGTATGCTTTTCTAGAGAATCCAAGTAGCCCGAGCATGGTCACTTGTCGATTGTGTCGGAAGGTTGTGAAAGGAGGGATCAATCACATGAAGCATCATTTGGCTCACATTAAAGGCAATACATCATCTTGTCCTAAGGTGTCTCCTGAGGTGAAAAAAGAAATTATGGACAATATGGAAGGAATTAAAGTGAAAAGGAACGAGAAGACACAAAGGATGAAAGACATTCAAGGGCAAGTCTCCATCCAGATGAATCAACCCTTGGTTGATGAAGAGAGGGATGGGAAAAGGCCCCGAACTTCATATGAAGATGTGCCTGCGGAGAATCTCCGCCAATCCACCATCAAAGATACCTTTGCCAAGGAGGAGCGTGCACGTGTGAATTCTTTCGTGGCAAAGTATTTCTATGACAATGACATTCCTTTCAATATTGTCAAAAAGTGACCCCTTTCTTCGAATGTGTGAAGCAATTGGGCAGTATGGACGGTCATATAAGCCTCCAACGTATTACGAGCTTTCAGAAACTCTTTTAAAGGAACATGTTAAGGAAACAACAGATTTCTTACAAACGCATCGTGATACATGGAAGATTTCTGGATGTTCCATTATGACAGATGCATGGACTGATAGGAGAGGAAGGAGCATAATGAATATTTGCATCAACTGTGAACTGGGAACTAGTTTTCTGAATTCAATTGACTCGTCTGCAGATTCTCATACCGTGGAGTACTTTGCTTCCTTAGTGGATAAGTCCATTGAGGAAGTTGGGTCCGAGAATGTAGTCCAAGTGGTGACAGACAATGCATCTGCCAATATGGCTGCATGCAGAATCTTGAGAACCAAGTACCCACGGATATTCTGGAGTTCTTGTGCAGCACATTGCATCGACCTTATGCTAGAAGAGATTGGCAAAGAATCGAAGGTGAAAACTGCCATCACAAAGGCAAGGACATTGAGTGTATTCATATACAGTCATGCCAAAACATTGAGCTTAATGAGACAATTTACACAAAGGGCGAGATAGTGAGGCCGGGAACAAGATTTGCCACCACATATCTCACTTTGCAATCTGTGATGGAGAAGAAAGATAAGTTGAGACTTATGTTTTCTTCTGATGAATGGAGAGCTTGTAACTGGTATAAAACCAAGAAAGGGGAAATGACTTCAGCCATAATTTTGAGTCCTTCATTTTGGACTCAAGTGTCTTTGACATTGAAGGTCTTTTCTCCGTTGGTACATGTTCTGCGGATTGTTGATGGAGATAGGAGGCCGGCTATGGGGTTTATATATGGTGAGTTGCAAGATGCTATAAAAGAGGTCATGAGCATTTTCAAAGATGTCGAAGCGTCTTACAAACATTTTGTTGATGCCATTGACTCAAAGTCAAAAGGAAGACTGGATAGCCCCCTCCACCTTGCTGCGTACTTTTTGAATCCCTATTTCTTTTATAGGGATAATGCTCAAATCCAAAGGGAAGGTCTCGCTTTGAAGGGATTCTTGGATTGTATGGATATTTTTTATCCTGATTTAGAGATCCAAGATATCATCACCAGGAAGGAGTTGCCTTTGTATGAAAGGGCAGAGGGATCCTTTGGCAAACCTTTGGCTATCAGACAGAGGTCAATCATTGATGATGATTTCAATCCAGGTATAATTTCTCATTAGAATTAATAGAATTATATGTTTAACGATTATTAACTATTTTTTCGAAAATAACCCGTTGGTGGGGATTGCATGGCATGGAAACGCCGCATTTAAAGGAAATGTCAATGAAAGTTTTGAAGTTGACAGCTTCTTTCTCGGGTTGTGAAAGGAATTGGAGCATTTTGGAGGCGGTAAAGTTAAAAAATTGATGCCACATGTTATATGTTGCGTCTCATTAATGATGTGGTAGATGATATATTTATGATTATTTTGTAGATCCACACGAAGAAAAGGAATAAACTTGAATTCAAGCGACTAAATGACTTGGTGTATGTCAGATTCAATGCCAAATTGAGAGATCGTCATCTTAAAAAACGAAATGATCCATTTACCACATATGATAGAACTCATTTGAGAGTTTGGATTGGTGAAGAAGATGAAGGAGATGAAGTTTTCCAAGGATCGGGGCTGACGTGGAACTTAGTGGCTGATGCAACGGGTGCAGAAGATCTCGTGCAACATAGAAGAAGCCAAAGGCATGCTACTGGTTCAACCTCATTGTTGAATTTGAACGAGGAAGAACTCCTATCCGAGGAAGAAAGTGAAGATGAAGATAATATCGCAGTCGAATTTGATGATGACTAGATTATAATTGCTTTGTACTTTGTACCTCATTATCGTTTGAACATTTCACTTTTCTTATGCTATCTTAGTCAGTACTTTTGCTAATGTTATTTGTTTTTAAATTTCAGTTTTCTTTCATATTGTTACATATTTTGGTGATTGTTGTTAATTATTATGTTTGCTAATTGCTCTATCGAAGTATTGATATTTGATTGATGGATAAATGAAAGTCATCTTTTTTATATCTTATGTTGGACCACAATTATTCATAAGTTTAGTTCAATTGTAGTCAAATTTGTATATATTTATTTATTTTTAAATAAAAAATTAGGAAACCGCGTAGAACCGCATATACCCAGCATATGCCCCCGCATACCGCTTAAGCGCTATTCAGTGACCTGTCCGAACGCATACGCATACCGCTTTCCTGAACCTTGAAGCTGTGTTCGTCACATGTTGTGGAGACTGAGTACGGGTACGTGAATTCTCAACCTGCTGCAGTCGTCCTAATATACTTTGATGGTTGAAGTATATCTGCTGTGATGAACTGTTCCTTTATATTCTAGTACCGAGGATGTAAACCGACAAGAAACCTGTAGACTTGCCATTTCTCTCTATCACCTGTTTTGTATAACATGCCAACTAGAATGTGGCAAGTTCATCGTACAGTCCAATAAGATGGCGATAGTACTTTACCAGACATGACTTAGTCATCTTCTGCGAATATGTTTGTGCCAACTCTTCCCACATCTCCTTGGCCGTTTCCTTAAACACAAGGTTTGCCGCAATGTGTAGTTCTACACTATTGATCATCCAATTCCTGACCTGATAATTGTCTGCCTGTCAGGATTCAAAAATCCCTGTCATCTTCTTTAAGGGCTTCCTTCGTTAGGATGGATATCTTCCTCTGACCTTCAATGAATATCTTGAACGTCTGAGACCATAGTACACAGTTGTCGGTACCCTTAAGTTTGATAGAGGTACCCTGCACCATCATGTTAGATGTCGAAAAAAGAGATTTTGTCTCTGTAGAATACATAGCCATTGTGGTCAGAGGTAAGAATACCAAATATGGTCTGAAAAACCCTTAGATACACATTAAAAAATCGTCTAGGATCAAAGAAAGGTGCCTGGAGATGTATGCAACACCCATGTTTTGCTTTGGAACATGCTGGAGGTGAATCAAAATGCCCGCAACGGTCTAATCTGCAAGTAACAGGGGCTTGATGGGTCCCCGCGTGGTCTGATATGCAGATTACAGGTTCTTGCGGAGCACTAAAGGCAGAAGATGGTGCCCAGATGGATTGGAAACTCCATGCGACAGTGGGAACCTTACAACGACCTTCCTCGGTGGCCCGGAAGGCCTGACTGGATGTGTGGAGGGTTGAGAGGTCCCTGGAGAGTCAGCTGCAGCCAAGAGATAGCCCTGTGTGAGGCCCTAAATGGAGAAGCGGGCCCGTGCAAGGAGCTGCGAGACGGGTCTAGAGGTGGCAGAGGGATCTAGGTTAGAACACCGGTCTAGGACCACTGCTCTGATACCGTGTGAAAAAAGAATAAGAGAGTGAACAGACTTGTTTATTCCATAAGGCCGAGGGCTTCTCTTATGTAGTGTGAAACCTTAGGGAGCCAAAAGGGAGAATGATAAAAATACCCTGAATAGCTTACATAACAGAATAAAATAGAATGATTCTAACATGGGCAAAGCTCTTCATTTTGAACAAGGATTTTGCTGCCCAATTAGCGAGCCTGTGGTGAGGGGGGCAAAGGGAAAGCATGTGTGCTTCCCCTGTAGGGGTGCGGGGTTAGGAGCATCCGACCCCGATTTAAAATTATACCTCATAATGTGTTTTTAATATTAGGATTAACTACACCAATAAAATCTCATTTTATGATAGGTAAATGTGATAATCATGCTCATGTTTCAAGATTTGTGATAGCCTTGCCGTCTTGGTGAAACCTTAGGGAGCCAAAAGGGAGAATGATAAAAAATACCCTCAATAGCTTACATAACAGAATAAAATAGAATGATTCTAACATGGGCAAAGCTCCTCATTTTGAACAAGGATTTTGCTGCCCAATTAGCGAGCCTTTGGTGAGGGGGGCAAAGGGAGAGCATGTGTGCTTCCCCTGTAGGGGTGCGGGGTAGCGCACCCGACCCCCGAATTAAAATACCTCATAATGTGTTTTTAATATTAGGATTAACTACACCAATAAAATCTCATTTTATGATAGGTAAATGTTATCATCATGTTCATGTTTCAAGATTTGTGATAGGTCTTGCCGTCTTGGTGAACGATGAACCCATTTTGCTTACACAACTATGTCAACAAAAGGAGTTATATTCCATGTTTGATTTTGTTTTTGTATTTTGGAGTTCGATGTGTATTTTATACTCATCTTGGTATTGTGCAGGACCTATAACAGACTAAAGGGATATCCCATATTATATCAGCTTGTTCCGGCTGTTGGCTTTGTTGTGTTTACCCTATGGGGATTGGAACCTCTCATGCGCCATTGTAGAAGCTTTTGCTGCGCGTAGGATCTTTTTCAGTATGTTTGGATTTTGTTTTCTTTTTTATTTATTACTGCTGACCTTTTTGGGATACCTCTGTAGAGGAATGACAGTAATTGGAAAAAGAGCAGAACTCATTATTTTTTTGCATCTTATCTTCAACCCTTGTTGCTCTCGACTGGAGCTATTATTGTTTGCAGGTGTGGCTTAAAAATACTTCCGCTTTTGTCCTTCGTTGCATTAGCTTGTAAGATCTTAATAATGAGGATGCTTGCAGGGTTTTAGATCCAGTTATACTACCTTCGGAACCAAGCCAAGCTGTAAAACAGCGCCTTCTGAATTTCACCAAATCTTTATCAACAGTTCTGGCAGTGGCATACTGCCTATCCAGGTTCACACCTTATTTGTAGATTCTGTCTTAGCAAGGCTCATTATATAATTCCCATTGGCTAAGTAACAACACAGTTCCAAAACTATCGGATTTGGTTGGAATGATGGTTTTACTTGTTATCTGACTTTATGTTGATTTTAGTATAGGATTTTTTTGGCATGAAATAGTGCTTTGTGGGGGTTATATCGCATGGATTCTCATGGTGCCTTTTGGAAAAACTTGCTAATATAACTATAAGTTTACTGTAGATAGTTCCTTTCAAAAAAAGGTTTACTATAGATAATTATTGTCAGTTCTCTAAAAAACGTGAGATGTTTTTAGTGGAAATTTGTTGGGGCTTATTTATTCTTACATTTGTCACAAAATTTCAGAAAATTTGCAGTTTTTTAAAGCAATATTTCATTTTTTGCTTTGTTTCTATTCTCAAAATTTTCTAATATATACAGTTTTGGTCTATTACAAGATATTTATAGCTTAGGTTGAAATTTTGGGCACCAGGTCTGAATAGATATCCGAAACTTTTTTTTAAAACTTTTCTGTAACAAATGAATCAACGAAGAATATACTGTTCCATTCCAAGGCAAGTCCCTATTTTCTTCTTCATTATTTGGCGAGGGTTTCCCAAATAGTCTGACCATGACATTTTAAGAAATTTCAATTTTCTGTTGCTGACATTTATCTGTTTAATTCATGCAGCTTGATTCAGCAAACACAAAAATTCTTTTTGGAGACTAATGAAGCAAATGATGCTAGCAAGGTCCATAGTAACCTTAACCTATACTCAAATATTCTCATTGCACCGACACTGTAATTAAGTATTAACTAAGAAATTCTCTGATTGAAACATTATGATTTATAAATTTTGGGAACAATAGAAAGAGATGGATAGATGACATCATTTTCATATTTATTGAGTACAATAAGAATAATGGAGCAATATCCATAATCAAAGGAAAGGATACGAATTTTTGGACTAAATAATTATAACGATTCTTAGACTTGAATGAGTAAGCATAATGGGGCCATTCACAACCAAATTTTTATTGGAACATTTTTATAGAGAATAACTGTTCACGTTGAACTTGCTACACTTTAGGATGCGTGTATGGGTTCCCCTAATTTTTTAAAGGATTTTCAATGGGCATAATGAGGAAAAATCTAATTACACGAGGCTTTGCACAATCCTATTCACATATCGTGTAAATTTTATTCTCATGTTTTTGTATGGACTTGTGTAAAAACCTATCTAATCTGGTTTAGAAGATCCAGACTCTTCCTTTTGATCTAATTGATTCCTCACTTCCATAGCTGAAGTATGACGGATGCTTAGGAAACGAAGTAAATGTTATATTGAGAAATAAACATTAAGCTTCTATTATAGAGAGAGGCCATGGTTAGTGTGCAAAATAAATGAATTTCTTGTTTATTCTGTGGCCATAGGGCTTCTTTATATAGAGGAGAAGCTCTAGAGAGGAAATAAATGGGGAAATCACATAAAAAGGAAATAAGGAATGCATAAATACCTTATTTCCTATAACACACCTCAAGTTGGAGGGTAGATATCTATCATGCTCACCTTGGAAGAACACTTTTGGAACGACCTCCTGATTACAACCTTGGTGAATATACTTGCAGTCTGATCCCTAAAGCTGACATGTGATGTAGAGATGAAGCACTTATGCATCATGTCTCTAGTGTAGTGGCAATCTGCCTCAATGTGTTTTGGCCCTCACGGAAGGCTGGGTTGTTGGTAGTAAACTGCATCCTAATTGTGACATAATAGCTGTATGTGAAGGAGTGCATCAATAACTAGGCCAGTCAGAAGACTCAGAACAGACCTGGCCCGTAATATCTTAGTGCTTCCTTGCACCATGACCCTGTATTTAGATTTATCATGGGTTCTTGCAACAACGGTTTGCTTTATGAGACCAATGAGCATCCAATAAATACTGCAAATCCAAAGGTTGACTTCCTGTTTTTTGGTCATCCTTCATAGTCAGCTTGTGCTCAAGTCGTGATCTCAAGAGATGTTCCTTTGCTAAAGAGGCCGTGGAGACTTTAGATACCTTAGGATCATGGAGACAAACATTCATATGAGAATGGCGTGACTGCTCCATAAACTGACTGACCTTTCTTATTGCAAAGGGGATGTCAGGCCTGGTGACAGTCACTTACGAGAGCTTCCCAAAGAACTCCCCATATCTCCTCTTGTCCACCTCGTCTGTATTATCATCATAGAGCTTCATGCTGGGATCCATGGGAGTAGTGTCAGGTTTGCAATCTGCCATCTCAATCTCTAGAAGGAGGTTGGTTACATACTTCCTCTGAGTCATCACAAGTCCTCTCTGATTTCTAGCACATCTCCTGTGATAATAATGTCGTCATGATCCACATTTGATCTCTTGATGCCATGCTGCTCTATCAAATCTGAGAGCTTTTGGAACCTTGCTATGGGACTTTACTAGTTGCTTAAGGCCATAAATATTCTTATGAAGTATGTATATCTTTTGAATCTCCTCCTCAACGACGAGCCCATGTGGTTGTTGCATGATGTAGACTTCCTCCTATAGATCACCATACGAAAAGATGTTCGTGACATCATGTTGGGAGAGCGACCAATCTTACAGCACAAAAATAGAACGGGAGGATCCCAAAAGAGTGGAGTGATGTGCCACATAAGAGAAAGTAACATGATAGTCCACCCATATGTCTTAGTGAATCCACGTGTCATAGGTCATATCCTTATAGCGGTGGACACTACGATTTGCTCTCTGCTTCATTGTAAAGATATACTTACATCCAATGACAGAAGCTGGTAGGTGATGAATCTCCATTTCATCACCTTTATTCTATCATTTTGGCCTTAAAACCCCTAGCTAATGCATGTAAATAGCATCAATTTGTACATAATAGACATTCCTTATTTATTGTATTATTTGTATATAAAATAAGTTTTTTAATGCAAAATTATAGAATAAAGAGAAGAAAAGAAAATTGAATAAAATATTGAAATATTTTATGACCCTAAACCTCGAGACCAACTCAAGAATTGAGTTGGTCGACAAGGAGTAAAGTAGGGGGAGATAAGGGCCAAAATAGAATAAAAATGTCTTTTATTTATTCTTTAATTATGCATTTTTGATACCTATTTTATTCTTTATTATTTGTTCATCACATGAAGAAACTTTGTACATAAAAGTTGTAGATAATAATATATAAAAAATGAGTTTGTACAAAAATAATACATAGTGTGCTATTTATATACAAAATAAAAAGCTAGTAACCAAACTTCACAGAACCATATCTTTCAAATAAAAACTCAAAACATATCAAAATCACCTCTAATTGTATATAACTTTTCACAAGCTATTTAATGGTGGTGGTTTTATATTTTTTCGGAGTTACTGTGTGAAAGTTTGGTTTTTGACCACTATTGTACATTATACCGATTGAAATATCCAATTTATTCATCCCTTATTATTTTTACTTATTCTTATTTTTATAATTTTGTAAATATTATTTTATAACATATGTATATATTAAAACTAGAATAAAACCAAAAAGTAAATGAGAAATAAAACAAGTCTATGCAATTATATAGGCAGAATACCTACAATCATACTTGTATACAAATAAAAAGGGGAAATATTCTTTCATTCTTTTATTCTTTATATTTTTATAGTAATGTAAATATTATCTATATTCTATTAAAAATACAAAACTAAAATAAAACTCATTAAAATACATTAAAATAAAAAGATGGATACAATACATAGGTAAAATACCCAGTGTTCACGAAAGCGGTCTGTGCGAATGCATATGCGGCCGCATATGCGTATGCGTGCCCTCAACGCACCGCTTTCCTGAAGCCCCGCATTA